>JAPDKU010000034.1:0-258299 GCA_027569715.1 Hamigera avellanea | reverse complement strand
CCCCCCCCCCCCCCCCCCCCCCCCCCCCCCCCCCCCCCCCCCCCCCCCCCCCCCCCCCCCCCCCCCCCCCCCCCCCCCCCCCCCCACCCCCCCACCCCCCCACCCACCCCCCCCCACACACCCCCCCCCCCCCCCACCCCGCCACACCCCCACCCCCCCACAACCAAAAAAAAAAAAAAAAAAAAAAAAAAAAAAAAAGCAGAAGAAGAAGCGCTAAGGAAACGTGGCATGTCTTCAGTTGCCCTGTTTGGCCAATGCCACAGCAAGTCTTTTATAGTCTTGAAGCAACAAGTCTACATCCCCGATCTTGAGATCGCTTGCGCTTTGCGTATCAAGAAAACGTTGGATTGGCGGGTCTATCTTGGAGGCAGGCCGAGAAGTGTTGGAGACATTGTCCGCAGGACCGACCGGCGTCTTGCCCCTTTCGGTAGTACTAGGCGACGCTGCTGCTCCAGGACCATCAGGCGCAGCACGACCGAAGTTCCTGATCATCCCCGGAAGGTTCAGCGGGTTGAAGGTGTTTCCAAAGTTCTTCATTGACTCGAGGGGGGTGGGGGTCGACGATGAAGGTGTGCTAGGAGCGAACTGGGTCGAGTTCAATGGAGTGTCATCCTTGAGTGAGCTTGCAGCAATCGATCTCTTAGAACTGCCTTGCGTCCGAACACTGTCCACGCTCCGGTCACGGGGGGACCTACGCCCGCTGACGAGTCCTAAGAATTTGTCTTCTGCTCTTGAACCGGTCGATCTCTGGGATATCTGATCTGCGGTGGCGGACTCTTGCACATTTTCTTCCGGCCACTGGTGTTTATTATCCATGGTAGAAGGGGACGTGACCAAGCGACGAGCTTCGGCGAGAGTCTTGGGTAATACCGGGTGCTGAGAATCTGCACCAGCTCCTTGGTTTATCTGTAACTCCTTCAGACGACCAAACAGGAAGTTGAAACTGGTATCCAGAGTTGCCCCGATGTTTTTCAAGCTCTGGTCAGCAGTATTTCGAACTGCATCATTGGCGGCACCCAGCACCTTCGCAGGAGGGTGAAACAGATTACTTAGGCGCCGTTGTTGAAGTGATGGAGAAGTCTGACCCCTAGACAATGCGGCCGAAAGTGTTTCCTTAGTGTCCGGCTTGAGAAGCTCTGGGGATGCAGAGACCGACGATACAGACGGTATTGCGATCTCCTTGGAGAGCCGAAGAGTGTCGGCTTTCTCAACAGATGGTATTGAGGTCTCACTGTGTGCCTTTGGTTGTCCATCTTGCATTTCGTCTGCTCGCAGACTGGAGAGATCTACATTTTCCAAAAATGTGACGGCAGCCTCGAGATTAGTCAAACAATATGCGGTCTCTCCATCCATTTTGCTTGACGACCTAAACCGCTGTATAAATAGTAGATTGCTGATAATGTTGATACCGTCGGGTGGACAATTTATGAGCGAATAGATTAAAGTGGGCAGAATCTCGTCGGCAGACGACGAGGAGGGGAGTAGGTTGGTTAATGCGTCGACAATCGCTTTGTGCGCTGCAGCAAGATGTTGGAGTTTTCCAAGTGGATACTTTTCATCGTTCATTTTCATGAGGCACTCTCGTGCCACAGAGAGGCAGTCGTCCGCTTGTTTTTGCTTCTCTTCATCAACCGTCGCAAGGTCCATGTCAACACCCAGATCCTTTAGATTAATGCCGACTAATGATAGCGCTGCTGTCTTCGAGCGCAATTTCTCGTCTCTGACTTCGTCCAGCGTGCGGTTATGCCGCCATATCTTGTCGTAGATACTCTCGCAAGCTCTTTTTTCCACGGCTTCTTCTAACGCGACACGCTTATAACCAAGAAATTTTCGAGCCTTTCGTTTTTCAGCAACCTCCGAAGCTGTCAACATTTGACGAGCCTTGTTGTTGGACTTCGTCTGAGCGCTTCCCCGAGCACCCTCCGACGGAGAATGGGGCGAATGATCGCGGTTTATTCGAGAAGCAAGTGCAGAAATATGCGTGGCTATGTGGGAATCTGCTCGACTATAGAACTCTTGGAAGAGATCTGAGATCTTATCGATGGTGGGCGGAGAGGAGTGGACTTTTGCGCTCAGCGAGTTGACGAATCTGGTCGACAACGTGGTCAGCAAGGGCTTTACTAACAGGATAGATAAACGGCAAATTGTACTCGTACCGGTCAGTCAAGCTGATGAGCTCGATTGGAAGCTCCACCGGGTCATCCTGCCAATTCCGCGAAAGAAAAGAAGCTTCTTCGCCCTGATGTCCTTCATCTCCAAGGCCTGCGTCCATAGAGTCCGACTTCTCGAAGACATCGGGATTAGTAGCGGACTGTTGGTCATCTTCTGACAGGGGTACTGGAAGAGCATCAGAGTCTACATTCTCCGATATGGTCAGATCTTGCATGGTTTTCGACCTGCTCCGAGCAAAAGGGCTCACGCCCGAAGACTCCATTCTAGTGAAGGATCGAGCTGGATGAAGTCGAGGCCTCCCGGAGCCATTGTGGAAAGAATCGGAAGACATAAGTTCTATTGTGAGTGACTAATCTTGCAGCTGGTTGGGCTGCGATTGGCGTTGCTGGCACGGCATCAAAGGTTCAGGTGATAGGCTCATGCAGATCGATTCTGATCTCCCAGTACCTCTGGGTATAATCTGCAAGACAGGGGAAGTGGCGACCTTTTCGGCGTCAGCCGACGCCGCTCTCGAGGTCGTTCCCCCTCACGTGACGGCCTGCTTTCGCTTTCCCTTGTCATCTACATAAGCTTGTTGCCTTTGGATTTTGTGTAAATTTTTCAAATAGCAAAAGGGTCTAATGATGATTTTATAGAGGCCTTTGTAGTGTAACGTTTATCACATCGGATTCCTGGTTCGACCAGGCAGGGGCTGTTGATGTTTGATAACTGGTGTTATGTTGGCTGGGAAAACCAATGCCACGCAACTTAGGTAAGGAATCCTTTTTTCCCTCTGTTTTGCCCTTTGGCAAAGGCAACCAGTAACATGCCTCAACGGTCGAAAGTCCAATGTTACCTGAGATGCAATTGTCCGGAGTCTCGGTCGCGGATGAAATAATCAGGCCGCATAACTAACAACCGTCCACTTCGAACATCACGTGCCAATCTCCTCGTCCCTCGCTGCCTCCGCACTGCGTCACCGCCCGTCCCCCCATCCCCGATAGCCTAGTTCGCTGTGTCTCTGACTGCTGGTCAGGACGCTCCTTTTGAGTCACCCCAGCATCGCTATTATTTGTATATCGCCATGGCAAACAGTTCTCGATCTTCGGAGAAGCACTCTTTGCGAGGGAAGAGGATTTCTGGTCTTGTCCTATCCATTATACTCTTATCAACCCTCGCCACTGCCTATCAACCTGTATACTTCAATCCCCCATCCCCAGAGACCCCATTTATCCCCCCACAGATCCCTTTAACTGAACTTCCATCTCATTCTGAAATACATGAATTTGTAAGCTCACTCCTAGCCATCTGCTGTCTACTTTTAGTGACCGCGTATTAGACACTCCGTCACATCTACCACCGGGGAACCCACGAACATGCCCACCGTCATCAGAGGCTCGATGTCAAGCCGGATACTCGTCTCATGGTCATTTCAGATGATGGCCCTGAGGAAGAGCCCTACGTTACTATGTCCTCTTTCACCGCTTTGTCCAATCCAGTCACGATTCAACGACTTGCCGACCGACGCTTGTCCGTTATCAACGAACATCTCCTGACTGCGAAATCGTCTGGCTCGGCTGTTGCCTTATCTCCGTCGGCGTGGGTTATGGATACGATACCTGGACCAAATGTCACGGACAAGAAGACCGTTCTTACATTTGCCAAGATGACGGCGAACGACTACATTGAGGTGCCAGGGACCGAAGATTGGGAGAATGTCCATGGTCGTTTCAATTATTCCAACAGTTTCGGATGGCAGCGTGATGGACTGAGAGGCCATATTTACGCAGACCAGAAAAACAGCACCATCGTTGTCTCGCTGAAGGGTACCTCACCAGCCTTGTTCGACGGTGCTGGTACAACAACCAATGATAAGATCAACGATAATCTGTTCTTCAGCTGTTGCTGTGGACAAGGAGGTTCGTACCTCTGGAGACAGGTTTGCGACTGTCAGCACTCTGCCTTCAAAGCGAACTTAACTTGCATCATCGAGGCTATGACGGATGAGGAACGATATTACAAAATGGCTATCGATCTCTATGCAAACGTGACAGAACTTTACCCAGATGCAAATGTCTGGCTGACCGGTCATTCCTTGGGTGGTGCAATGACAAGTTTACTCGGCTTAACATTCGGCTTGCCAGCTGTGACCTTTGAAGCTGTCCCCGAGGCACTCCCTGCAGCGCGCCTAGGCCTCCCTGCGCCCCCTGGAAATGACCCACGCCTTCCCCAATCACGTCGTTATACCGGAGCATATCACTTCGGCCACACTGCTGACCCCGTGTACATGGGGACCTGCAATGGTGTTAGCTCAGTTTGCACATGGGGTGGTTATGCCATGGAGTCTGCATGCCACACTGGTCAAATGTGTGTATATGATACCGTTGGCGATAAAGGCTGGCGTGTCGCAATCGGAACCCACCGTATCAAGGCTGTGATATCCGACGTCATTGAGAAATATGACGAAGCTCCTCCATGTGCGGCCGAAGAGGAATGCTACGATTGCGAGCTGTGGAAATTCTTCCGAAGCAACGGCTCGGAACTTACCACGACGACAACCACTGCCTCGACCACCTCCCCAACGCTGACAAGAACGTCCACTTGCAAGACCCCTGGTTGGTGGGGCTGCCTCGACGAGACGACGACGACGACTACCACCGCCACCACCACAACAACAACCACTTCCTCCACGTCAAGCATTACGACGACGACCTGCAAGACACCGGGTTGGTTTGGCTGCGACGATCCAACTACAACCACAGCAGCAACCCCGGCACCGTCACTCACGACCACAGTACCTACCTCGACTACAACAACTTGCTTGAACCCTGGATGGTTCGGTTGCCGAGATCCCACTAGTACAACAACCTCAGGCAGCCCAACGCCTACAGCTGCAACTTCTACGTGTGAAACCCCAGGGCTGTTCTTTGGATGTCGGGACAGTTCGACGAGTACTCAACCCATCACATCTGCGCCGACTACCCTGCCTACAACAGCCTCCTCCATAGACAAGCATACATGCACGTCAAAGGCGTTCTTTGGGCTCATCTGCTTGGATTCGGCACCTACTGGATCCACTTAAGCGAATGCCTTTGACCATATGTTCCGCTTCTGGGCAAGCGAAGACTCCAAACTGACACGACATTTAGACTGAACGTTTCTGCATCGCACCATTTTGACACTTTTACATAACGACACACGCACACACGGGATTTACATGAGCGGCATTTGCTCCTAAGCTGGCGCACTTTCGATATTGGATTGCAGGCCATGGGTGTTTTTTGGGGGTTCCTGGGTTTTGTTTGAGTGGTTTTGGTTTATCGCCTTGGTGAAGCTTACTTATATATTGGGGGGGTGCATTGTCGCCTCTTTTTGGTCGTTCCGGATCTAGCACCGTAGAGCGAATGATCCGTCCTGAGATACCTTACGTTATATATTTAGAATACTCTGAGATCTACATCGATTCTTTTTCCTTTGAATTGGATTGATTCATTTGAGCCGACTTTTATCATGCTTACCTGTCTAGCCTTGGCTGAGTGCAAAGGACCGCTCAGCGCAGTATCGGTCTATTGCATGAGAAACGGAACGTGCAGGCTAGAGCATTTATTGAAGAGAACCTCATCGTAAAGTCATGCATAAATTCCGATAGTATATACGAGACTGCGTTCTTCGCATAGTCGAATAACAGAACAAAAATCATCAGGCAGCTTAGTGTAAGCTTGGGAATCATGAAACAAGCAGAATGGAACAAAGATAGTTCTGAGCCTGAGAGTCAAAACAATCAGTGCTCGTACTCGTCACGCGCCAAGATTACTCGGAAGCAATCGATTGCACCAGCCATCCAGATAACCTGCAGGGTCATTCTATTTCTTCAGTGGTAAAGGCAAGATCTATCTACAGACGTGGCTGGGGCTGGCTCTTCACGTTCGTCTCAGTGGCCTGCTCAAGACGTGCACCGAGATCCGGGTTCACACGACGGAACATCTCGTAAGTCTGCTTGCGTACACGCTCGTGAGCATTGCATAGGTGGCCCGAGACGTTGGTGATGAAGTTGTCCTGCTGGCCGGGCTGGCGGCCCAGGACCTGCCAGAGACCATGGGCCTGGACGTAGTCCTCGTCGGTGACGGGGATCTGCTCCGCGACAGCGGCACCAGCCCACTTCTCATGCTCCTGGCTAGCCTTGACGGGCTTGTACTTGAGCGAGCGGAAGCTGGATGGGTAGTTGGGATTGGCACCGTAGTTCCCGTGAACGTTCATGTAACCATCACGGTGCCAGGGGCTGAAGGCGTTGAGGGGGCAATTCACGGGAATCTGCTCGTAGTTGCCGCCGAGACGGTGGCGGTGGGTATCGGGGTAGGAAAAGAGACGAGACTGCAAGACTGGGTCGGCAGATGGTTCGACACCAGGAACCATGTGGGAAGGAGAGAAGGCGGCTTGTTCAACCTCTGCGAAGTAGTTCTGGGGGTTCTTGTTGAGAGTGAACTTGCCGAAGCGGCGCAGGGGCACTTCACCCTGCGGCCAGACCTTGGTCAGGTCGAAGATGTTCCAGCGGAACTTCTCGGCCTGCTCGGGGCTCAGGGTCTGGACGTAGCAAGTCCAGGATGGGTATTCTCCCCTTTCAATCGCGTTGAACAGGTCTTGGGTGTGCCAGTCGGGGTTCTCAGATGCGAGCTTACCGGCCTCTTCGTTGTTGAAGGTCTTGCTGCCCTGGTCGGTCTTGAGGTGGATCTGCACGTAGTTAAAGGTGCCATCAGGCTTGATCCATTTGTAGGTGTGGCCCGAGTAACCGTTCATGTGGCGGTAGGAATACGGGGTACCGCGGTCGCTGAAGAGGTGCATGACCTGATGAACGGACTCGTGGTGGGTGGACAGGTAGTCCCAGAACATCGTAGCATCCTTCAGGTTGGTCTGTGGGTTACGCTTCTGGGTGTGAATGAAGATGGGGAACTTGGCGGGATCACGAAGGAAGAAAACGGGTGTGTTGTTGAAAACCCAGTCCCAGTTGCCCTCGTCAGTGTAGAACTTGATGGCAAAACCACGAGGGTCGCGAGCACTGTCGGCAGAACCCTTCTCACCACCCACGGTGGAGAAACGAGTGAAGAGCTTGGTCTTCTTGCCAACGCCCTTGAGCATATCGATGACAGTCTGAATACAATCGAGCATCAGCACAAGCCTATCACAAGGGCAGAAGTCCAGTTCAAACTTACTATGTCGCTGATGTCGTCGGTCACCTCAAACTCGCCATAGGCGCCAGCACCCTTGGCGTGGACAACACGCTCAGGAATTCTCTCTCTGTCGAAGTGTGCAAGCAAGTCGATCAGGTGGAAGTCCTGGAGCAGGAGAGGTCCATTAGGACCAACCCGCTGAGCGGCTTGGGGGTCCATGACTGGACAGCCATTTGAGGCGGTATAAACCGGAGTCTCATTGTAGCGGTAGGTCTCTAGTGAATAGTCACACTGCGATTAGTATTTCCTTGTACAACGAGCTGGGTTTGAATACGCACTGGGCTCGTCGTCTTGACCCATATTGGCAGTTTGATGTGAATGATTGATGGACGATGGATGAAAAGATAGAAAAAGAAAGATAGAATTCCTCTGTCAGTTGAATCAACTGATGAAGAAGGGAGACCAAGAAAGTGGAAGGAGCCAACGAGAGAAATTGCGGGGGTTTATATAGATCAGGAGTACATCTCGTATGTACAGTACCTATCTAACTTAACTAGCCCGTGTGGGGAAAGACCCGCTCAAGCTAAGGGTGATTACTCCATCTGACTTGGCCAGACTTGGAAGACTCAAATGGGCACGTCAAAAAAGAGGACATGAAGGACCATGGACTGTCGGGAAGGTTCCCGCGGCGCTCTCCACGCAAATAACCAATCGATGAACACGGCTCCAGCATTGACCAGCATCCAGGAATCGGTTTTGAATGGCCATCGAAGAGGTCATGATGGCCATGGATGCGACAGCAGGCCAATGGAACAGGACCGCCATGCGCTGAACGAATCCAAATGGCCGCCATGCCTGCTAGTGGTGGAACGCGCGTTGTTACAAGCATACCTTTGTACAACTCTTGCAGCTTCGAGAGGGGAAGAAGAAAGAAGAAAAACAGACCAGAGCTGTACCCCGCACGACGGCGGATGATGGATGAGCGTGCTTTGGACCAATCAACAATTCCTGAATGTCAGACTGCGGCCAATAAATGAGGGTGACCATTCATCGAGGTTTGTCTTGGGAATTTTCGTTGGAAGAGTGAAACGACATGATCGTTCCTTAGTAAGTGGACCGGGCCAGATGGTCTTCCAGAAGAAGTAATCTTGGGGAAGCACAGTCTGGACCTCCGCATGGTAATATTACTCCTTTTACGTCGATAATAATTAATTCGAACAGTTCATTGATAATCTGGGATACTTACAAGACAAGTAAATCGTCTCCATGAATAATCCTCATTGAGATTGATCCGCTTTTGCTGTCCTAATTCTGCAAATATTGCACACTCGATTTCTTACCAGATTCGAGAGCCCCATCGGAGGTCCACTGGTTGTTAGTTCCAACGATGGATTTGAGCTTCACCGAGCTCAACGAGGTGGGGCTACCACCACCTTGTCTCGATTCCACATCAGCAATCAATCAACCTGACGGAAAATATAGGGGCGTGTTACTCATGTTACTGCAGGAAGTCCTTGTGCAAACCAACAGTAACGATTTTGAATTGTGTACGTCGTATTATACACTCAAGAGTTCATACTGTAGAGTTCATACTGTAGGCTCTTTCCTGAGAGCCCTGCGGTCATACTATATTGGCCAGTTCCTCATTTATGAGCATTGAGCTGGAATGGTGGATCGATAGCGGAATCCTCCGTCCTCCGACATTTTGGCGAGGAATGGTTGTCGACTTTCGGAACTCTCTCCACTTTGGTGCCGACTGGTGACGTCTTAGCTTCCCATCGGTAAGGCCAAACTGGACTCGCGTTTTACTGCCCTGATACAGAAAAGTCTTGCGGTCAGATAAATAGACCCGATATCTACTCAGGAAAGACACACACAATTTTGTCACATCGTTCGAATATTGTCATACTGATAATCTAAATTCTACCTGGACCTTCCTATCTTTTCAAATTGACCGACCTTCTTAGGAATACAAGACATGGACAAGGGTGGCATTGAAAGAAGCCAAGCCTTGTCGACTTGCGTTGGCTCTTGGTTGACAGTTCTTTGTTCATCATGCAAATCGTGTCGTTTACGTACTAATAATTCTCTGGTCAAACTCCATGAGATCTACACTCGAGAGTAGGATCAACAACACGAAGTGGAAAAGCATGGATTACCTTCTAGAATGAATACACCCTCCGCAACTAGAGGACGCCGGATTCTTGTCAATCCTGAACTAAACTGAGGACGCAGAACGACGTGCTCGCCATACTTCTGCCGTAGCATTCCTCCTTCGCATGCCATGGTTCGAATCACTTGCTCAAACCAAGAGCGTTCTCAGCCGTCTGCGGTTGTCTCCCAATGTTCTCGGAGCCTTTCTCAGCACTCTTTCCAACACTCTTCGTTGCGTTACCCAGTTCTTCGGTGGTTCCAGACACAGTCTTTCCAAGGCCACCAGCAAGTCCTCCGACTGTTTGACCGACTCCCTCCACGGTATTGCCTAGGGTGCCTGTCACACCACTGACAGCAGTTCGTAGGACGTTGCCAACTCCTCCGAGGAGACCGGCTGGATAGATTATAAAAGTTAGCATGTTGTTCTTCAAGGGACGTGGAAAGCTGGGAACTATGTCTGATCCACATCTGGAGATTGTATGTACTCACGGTTATCATCGCGGGATGACATTATGTCTGTCTGATATGACTGTCTTGCCCAGGGACTCTTTGGAGGATTTTCAAACTTTGAATGCGGCAATTGCCAGTCGAAATTCGATTGATATTCTCTCAAGACTTCAGATTGTGATGGTTCTCTGAAAAAGAAATCCAAGACTGTACCCTTGTAATCAGTATGCTTGCAGGTTTCCTTCTCTTATCCACATACCCCGCGGTCAACGATGATATCATCCCTTTTAAGCGCAGCCAACACACCACTCGTCTATGCACGTGGTATGTTTTGGGGGGCTGTATGTCCACATTCTTGGTCAACGAAGGGGCGAAACGCTGCCACCTGCGCGTGTATGGTAGGTAGCTTTGCAAAACAGAAAAAAAAAAAAAAAAAAAAAAAAGCACAGCTTCGTACCGGACAAGGGGACACCTCGCATGTCTTCATCGATATTCCAGCTGTCATATCAAATCAGTGGTACAGATTCAGCCATGTCACGAATAGCAAAGAGGAGAAATAATCTGACAGCATCGTCTCTTACAGGTAAAATAGAAGAGTCATAGTCCACATAATACATGACGGCATTAGATTGTTGTGCAATAGCTCTTTCGAGTAGCTCCCCGAGTAGCACCCGTAAGGGGTAGGTATGCTTTCCAGGATGCTAATTGTTATCCAGTCCAGAGACATCACGCCCTTTGTCTGTCGCGTCGATAAAATAAGGTTGTTTGGTGCTTTGATCAGGCAATGAAACATTCAGACCAACCATTTTATTAGAACTGAACTGTATCAGAATAACCACATCGTCAAGGAACGTTCGAGGTGGAGATTTAGGTTGCATCCCGTGGTCGGACAATTTCCAGGGTGAGGTTGACTCTGGACTCCGGCCCCAATTCATCCTCCCCAGATTATCTACTTTTTCCCCCCAATCCCACCATATACTGCTGAGGGGACAGAGCGACATTGCAGCAGCGACTAGCCTGAATCATTTCCCCACGTTTACTTCAGTAAAGAAGTTACTTGCGGAGATCTTTGTGATGAGACATGCAAAGCAGACAAGAGTGAAGTGAGGACCATGGAACTTCCAACTTCATCTCAAGTTCCATCGTGAGACTTCACGGCATTCACCCACTGGATACGGGAAAGTTCTACCTAAATATCCCTTAATGAAGTCGCAAAGCTTAACCTATATTCGCTCATCGAGACGGCAGACACTACAGGATGAAGAAGACACTAAAATCTTGGCCCAAGCAAAAGCATCGGCCCAGCCCGCGAAGAATTGTACAAGCGCCAAGTGCCATTCGCTAGGGCTCCTTTCTTAAATCTTTTATGATTTATTCTCTGTTCTGGCGGGCCATTCTGGAGTACTAAAAGAAATAGGAAAGACGTCGTATGCTCTTGACGCGCGTGTGCGGTCTTCCTGCGAAAAGTGGGTACTCCTCTCAACGCTCCGCAGGTCTCCGGGGCATAAATTTCCAAATCGTCCCTCCCGGTGTCCCACTCGCTGGCGGAGCGCTTACAACCTCTCTTCCGCCGAACGTTTCCATAGCCTGCCTCCCACCGTATCTTTGAAAGGAGGATATTGCTGCAATTGTTTGCAGCATGGCTTCATCCAAGGCGCAGGACGCCATTGCTTCTGCAAATGGGCCGCAAGAGGACCCGCACCACAACCTGCAGCCCTCGGCATCAGTCTCGAAGGTCATTGAAAATGCGAAAGCGGCCACAGATAAGGAACACAACATGACTTTGTTGCAAGGCATTCGGCTCTATCCAAAGGCCGTTGCCTGGAGTGTTCTGATCTCGACCTGCATTGTCATGGAAGGCTACGACATCTCTTTGATCAACAATTTTTATGCTTTTCAGACCTTCAATCGCAAATACGGCGAGCAATTGGCGGACGGAACGTATCAAGTACCAGCTCGAGTAGGTTTATACCACCCCATGTGCTTTGCTCTCTCCAGGGAGTTAGAGACCCTCAACGTCAGGGACATTTTACTGACAAGGTGACTGTCCTATCTCTAGTGGCAAGCAGCTCTTAGCAACGGTGCTTATGTCGGCGAAATCATCGGTCTTTTCATTAACGGCTGGGCTTCGGAGCGCTTCGGATATCGCTACACAATTTTGGCCTGCCTCTTGTTGATCACTGCGTGGACATCGATCTTTTTCACGGCCAAGAACGTCCAATCCTTGCTAGCGGCCGAGATTCTCTGTGGAATACCATGGGGTGTTTTCCAGACATTGACCATTACCTACGCATCCGAGGTCTGTCCTGTTGCTCTGCGAGGGTATCTCACCACATATGTCAACTTCTGCTGGGGTCTTGGTCAGCTCATTGGCATTGGTGTCATCAAATCGATGTTGGAGCGGACTGACCAGTGGGCCTACCGGATTCCTTACGGTTTGCAGTGGATGTGGCCTCTTCCGCTGTTCATTGGGATTTTCTTAGCACCTGAATCCCCATGGTGGCTAGTTAGGAAAGGTAGAACGGAAGATGCCAAGCGAGCGCTCCAGCGCTTGACCAGCGTGAACCGGGAGACCGATTTCGACGCGGATGAGACAATCGCCATGATGGTACATACGACTGCGCTCGAGAAAAAGATCACAAAGGGTGCCAGCTATCTTGATTGTTTCAAGGGTACTGATCTGCGACGCACGGAGATTGTCTGCATGGTATGGGCCATCCAGAATTTGAGTGGTAATACCTTTTCCAATTATTCCACATACTTCCTGGAGCAGGCGGGACTAGACCCGTCCAAGGCCTATGCCTTTGCGATGGGCCAGTATGGCATCAACATGGCTGGGGTTTTCGGTGCCTGGTTCCTCATGGCTTTTGTCGGACGAAGAACCCTATATCTCTACGGTCTTTGCGGCCTTTGCTCCATGCTTTTCATCATGGGCTTTCTTGGCCTTGTCCCCGAGTCCCACCGAGAACAAGCGTCACTTGCCACTGGCTGCATGATGATCATCTGGGCCCTCTTCTACCAGCTGACTGTGGGTACGGTGTGCTACTCAATTGTAGCGGAGATCTCGACTCGCCGATTGCAAATCAAGACTGTTGTCCTGGGTCGCAATCTATACAACATCATTGCCATCGTCAGCGGTGTGCTTACGCCCTATATGTTAAACCCCAGCGCCTGGGACTGGGGTAATTATGCCGGTTTCTTCTGGGGTGGAATTTGTTTCTTTTGCATCATTTATACCTACTTCCGGGTTCCCGAGCCCAAAGGCCGCTCTTTTGCCGAACTCGATCTCCTGTTCGAGCGCGGGGTCAGTGCCAGGAAGTTCGCGACCACTCAGGTGGACGTCTTCGATGAGACCATTGAAGGCAGGGTGGTCGAAGATTATCAGGTTCAAAAGTCCGCGCAAACGGACATGGCGCAGGTGGAGAAAGCAGCCGCCTCCAAATGATTGATGTACATGGTCATGACAGTTCATTCCGAATACGCTAATATATGATTGCACACTAATATAGATAGACTCAATTAATACGATTCACGGCCAGTTATGATCAATGCTGTCTTTGCATGTCATTTGTTCCACGCATAGCCCTCGCTGGGAGGCTTTATTGCATGAAGACCAAGCATGCAATTCCCATCCCTGATACCTTCGGAATTCATCCCTCGTCCATAATCCCTGGACAAGTCATGACTGGCTACATACCTGCAGGTACCTGCATTTTAAAAACGCGTATAGAGTCTAGTGACGCGCTACTGGCCAATTCACTGCTGATCATGCCGAATTTCGAGTGAGCTGAGTTCTATAGTCTAACGTGGGAAACGTTGGCCGCTGATGTCACCCAAGTCCAGGGGTGATGTATCAACGACAACCCTTGGAAGCGAACTATTATGCTTACCGCAATCCACTGCGCTAGGGTTTGGTTAAATTGGGTTGGGGGGTTACAGTTTAGGGGCTTCGTTAGTGGCCTCCAGGGTTCGCGGGACACTTGCAACTTGCAAGCCCCGCCTGAGCCCCCGCAAGTCCTTCCATTGCCCAGGCCCCAGTGCGCACCTTCCCCGCGCATAACACCAGACCAGATTCACGACGCCTCTTAAAAGTTAGCTTAGTCAAGTCTAGTGAATGGCTGTCAGTTCTCTTAGCATCCAGCTGGATTCGCACCTGTCGCGCAGGTCGGGATCGTTGCTGCGCAATTATCGTCTCCTTCATGGTCCATTTGCCAACTAATTGGTGCGGGTCGTTTCTTCATACAGATGCGGTCAAGCTATTTATCGGTGACAGCTGCAGCTCTTGAAGTTCTTTCACTTCTGGCCAAGTCTTTTTTCCTTTCTTTTTCTCTTCCTTGACAGCTTGGTGGGTCGGGCTACGTACTGTCGAAAGTCCACCGAAGCTACTTCGGGTAAATAGTGAGAGGGCTGCTTGGCCACTTTGTTCTTGGTATGAGTCGATGATTAGTTGGATGGCCTGTCTTTTGTGGCACTTAACTAACCTGCATCAGCATCGATATAAAATATAAATAGTCCAGCTTCGCACCAGTTTCTACCGTCGCAATCCTTATTAAAATGATGGTGATGTGCTGAAGCTTAGCCGATAGAGAGAGACCGGTGACGTCCCTTTTGCCAGGAGCCTTGGAATCCAAACTCCAATTTTGGCTCACTTTTGTTTAAGAGTACCTTATATATGTTTCATTGCTATTTCATAGGCAAGTTGACCTATCTTTGGACAGCTTCACCACAATCTTATTATGGAGACGACCTTTATCACGATTCATGGCAAGTTCCCGGAGAAACTCGCCTTATTCCGTGCCTTAACAAGTCAAATGCCACCAGAAGCTAACGTAATATGCAGACCTAACGCAAGATGCCCGCATTCGATGTGCACCGGATAGTATTGAAGATGGATTGGGTTACATGCCTACTGAGGTGGTGAATAAATCCTGCTGGGAATATTTCCACCCCGACGAGATTCCATCTGCAAGAACGGGCTGCCGATGCTCCGATCGTTCGAAAGCTGTTCACATCTTTCCCAAGAGATCCCCGCTACCACATGCTCAGAATAAGTCCTCCTCAACGCCCAAAACACTCCATGAGCCTCGCGCGGCTCTTTTTGTCAATAGATTTACCCGGACGGCTACAATTATGCATGCCATGAATGGAGTCTGTGAGATCATATGACTCCATCCGCAACATCTTATAACGAAAAGTTTCTATTACTGTATCCAGGACGTTGCCTCGGAGATGCGGTGCGCTGTATTGAAAGCGCCAAGGTCAATGACTCCATCCCCTATCTGCGGTTCTGGTACCGAGATCCTCTAGAAGAGGACCGATTAATAAACGGAACTGGCAGTAATAGAACAGACGTACCTCAAAGTATATGCAAACGGCCTTTTCGCATCTCCTGGGCTCCTGAACCGGTCTATTCTCACCCAGACCCATTCTATCCTGCGAGCGAAGGTCGATATCCTCTCGCTATCAACCAAACGGCGAAGGCAGTGCGCATTCTGAGCTTCTGTTGAACACTACTCGTGAGGTCGCAGTATTCGCATGGGGTGTCATTGGCATCAATGGTACACTCACAAAATACAAACGAGGAACCCCGGAAGGCGAGTCGCAACCCCCGACGGACCTTCAGGCTTCAATACGATGCGCCTGCGTTTGACCCGGGTATTTGAGGAACTTGCGCCTCCCATGCACAAGTTTCTTCTTCTCTCCCTTTCCGGCTCTCTTTGCCTTTTGGCTTAGATCAAGTGTAGTATCTGTTCTTTTCAGTTTAATCTCTGAAAGTGTTCTAAGGAACACGGCAATGATCATTTTCATCCGTGGATCATACGGTGGCGCCCGGTTCTGAGAGGCCGCACACAGTTTGCGACTATGCGCCTGAAAGTCTGAGGCCTACGAGGTTCCATAGAGAAACAATTCGACAATGGATTAAACAGCTTTCTCATTTCTTTGCTATACCGTATTACTTCCAATTTTTAATTTCGATCCGACGGCCTGCATTGAACTTTTATTGACCTGGTCGTACACTGGGTTGCCTATAAAGGTTGTTGTTGGATATCACAATGGTCTATCATGTTATGATCTACAGATTTATGGCACCCTACGATGTAACGAACATTGGTGTTCTGATACGTTACTCCTTCAACTGCAATGAATCGTTTATGGGTTCAACTTTAGTTTTTACAGTTTTGTCGTTTCCAAGTATTCTGTACCACGGCCCTTGGATACACACTATTTCAACCCTTGGTTTGAGCCAACTGATTATTGCATTATCGAGGTCATGTTATGATAGGTACCGTCCGCACTGCCAAGAGACTGGACTACCTCTACTCGTTGGACCACTCGGGCTTCTTCTTCTCAGCGAATGCCGTCATTCCTGAGTCACGATTAGCACAGACCTCATCTGCCAGAAGCAATAAACGACTCACCAATCTTCTGGTCCTTGCTGCCGAAAAGACCATGGAACAACCGCCGCTCGTATTCGACACCTTCCCGCAGCGAAAGCTCCTGGCTCTTGTTGACGACCTCCTTGGCCGCCAGCACCGCGACACGACTGTAACTGGCGATCGTCTCCGCAGTCTTGATAGCTTCCTCGAGAAGCTGATCCTTGCCGCCATCGAGGACCTTGGCAGCCACACCCCATTCACCGGCCTCCTTGCCGCTGAAGTTTTTCCCTGTCAAGATGAGCTCCATCGCCTTGCTCTTTCCGACCGCGCGGGTGAGACGCTGCGATCCGCCGGCACCTGGAATGATGCCGAGCTTGATCTCGGGCTGGCCAAAGGTGGCATTCGACGTGCAGTAGATGATGTCACACATGAGAGCCAGCTCGCAGCCACCACCGAGGGCATAGCCGGAGACGGCCGCAATGACGGGTTTGCGGATGGAGTTGGCGAGATGGGACCAGGGAGCGATGAAGTTGTTGGAGTAGGCAGCGGAGAATGTCAACGGGGCCATCTCTTTGATGTCCGCACCAGCTGTATGTGTCGAAGGGGTTGGTCAGCAAAGCATTCCACTAAGCCGTGCAGAAAGAGAGATCCCTCGGGGTGTAATTGGGCGTACCAGCGAATGCTTTCTCGCTGCCAGTGATGATGATGGCTCCAATATCCTTGTCCTCGTCATACTTGGACAAGGCGTCGTTCAATTCCTTGAAGAGTGGGCTGAAGAGCGCATTTAGTGCCTTGGGACGGTTCAGAGTAACTGTTGAGAAGGTAATGGGAGTTAGTCGTTGTATTTAGATTACATGTTATTATTTGCTCCTTTAGAAGACCTATTTAGAGGGGGTTTGCAGGGAACTCACTCAATCCAACACCAGGCTTGGGGGTCGATGTGAGAATGTGTTCATAAGCCGGAGCAGCAGAAGAGTATGGCCTGCCGACCCTTGTGAGGTAAGACGTCAACGGAACAGCGGTCGTGGATGCGACCAGTCGCGAGCATCTTCGAGAAAACATGGTATCTGGATTAATGAGGAAGTATCTGGCCAAATCAATTGTGCAGAGATAAATTTCATAAGATATAGAGTATAAAGAAGAAAATCAAACGGATGATCGGAGCCGCTACAGAGCTATTTACGCCATAAACATCACTGCCGCGGGCCAACTTGGTTGCTTTGCAGCTTCTCCCCGCAATCCCCGAAGGGAGCCGTCTCCTCCGCGGCAACCCGGGCACGTGAATGGCTTATCTAATACTTCTCCGCACTTGGTTTAGGCTGGTTTCACCAATGAGCTATTCTGAATAAGGGATAGCGTGTATATCCACGCCCCTGAGGCGCAGGGCAATGTGCACGTGCACGCACCGCACCCGGCCAAATCGGTGACAGGCCGGGCAGTGGCTGGTGTGCTTTGCAGTTGAGCCAGCGCAGTGGACACTTTTCTCTACTTCTCTGCCTCATCCAACGCCTTCTTCAACCCTACCCCTCTAATCTCGTGCGCTCGATTTGACTCGCATATTCCTGTTCTAAAGAAGCAGGAGATTGAGCGCCAGTTTTCAGAGAATATAGTCGTTTGGATCAGTTTCGGTTCCTGTTTCTTGATCATGGACGTTCCCGAGCCTGAACAGACCCCGTTCACAGCTGTGACGGCGCAAACTTCAAAGCTTACAAGAGTGAGTTTGCATCCTTCTCCTCAAGAAGCAAAAGAAAAACATTTAGTTTATGGTGCTCAAATTCGACATGACGCTGAGCTTGCTTTCTCAATATCTTGAGTCTGAACTAATCCTCCTCACAGCAATATCAAGCCTATCTCGATGCCTCCACACCCTACACTACCTACCGTTGGATCGGCACGGGAGTTCTTCTGAGTCTCTTTTTCTTGAGGATCGTGGTGGCACAAGGATGGTATATCGGTATGCGACCGCAGTTTCATTATCAAGACTTTGCCTTTTCATGAGCCTAGATCATCTTGCTAACAGGCAGCCACTGTCAATTTTAGTGGCATACACTCTGGGCATCTACCTTTTGAACCTGTTCCTTGCCTTCCTCACACCGAAATTCGACCCCTCCCTCACTCAAGATGAGGGCCTAGAGGACGGTGACGCCGCCGCAAGCCTCCCCACCAAGCAGGACGACGAGTTCCGCCCTTTCATCCGCCGCCTTCCTGAGTTCAAGTTCTGGCACTCCGCTACCCGCGCCATCCTCATCGGCTTCGTCTGCAGCTGGTTCTCGATGTTCGATATTCCTGTCTTCTGGCCAGTCCTGGTTATGTACTGGATTATTCTCTTTGTCTTGACGAGTAAGTCTGCCTGCCCTGCTACCCCGTCCATGAGATTCCGGACGGCACACCCGGTGCTGTCATTCGCGGGGTTCTTGCGTCGCACACTCTTTATGTCACTACTCCGGCCGGAAACTCAGTCATTAACTTTGTGTGATTTCTTCCTCCAGTGCGACGACAGATTCAGCACATGATCAAGTACCGCTACGTCCCCTTCTCGTTCGGAAAGACGAGATACGGCAGCTCGTAGGTAGCTTGGTTTACGAATTGAAACGGAAAAGCCACCCCGAAACGAACGATTCGATAATCTATGTATGGGTGTGATGGTCTTTGCGAGCGTCAAATAGGAATCCTATTGGGGAAAGAGGAAAAGGGCATCCTTTTCTTCCGGCTTTGTCGCCTACTTTCATCTCCCACCATCCCATCCAATGCAAGATGTTTCACTTCATTTTTTTTTTGTTTTTCTCGTTTGCTTTTATGCTACCATCTCATGCCATGATTAAACAGCGGGGGTGCATGCTTCATACTTTATACGACACAGTTGCGGAACAATGCGGTTGGCTGGATTGGTTGGTTGTCTGCTTAGCAACGGTTCCATCGGGTGTTTCAATGGCCCCCACGACACTGGTCGATGGCCAAGCAAGCCCCCCTTGGGTTGACCGATTGATGATGCCACTTTTTCTTCCCTCTCTTCGATGTACAACTTTTATTTATATTGTTTGCACTCAGGTTTCCCACGGAAGATTTTCCAGCTTCCATGCCGGAGCCCATGTATGCATTATAGATTGTTCATGACTTGGTTGCCTATTTCTTCTTAATGATTGGTACCTCTTATTTTTGCTCTTTTACCATATCTTCATCTCCATCTTCTCATGTCTGTTGATTATTTTTTGTATTGTAACTTTTTAATCTCTTTCCAGGACTGATCGATGGAAATTCTCGAGACACTTCGGCCCTGCCCGTCACCATTATTATTGACTCGAATCCAGATATACAACCTAGTGCTTGACGTGAATGCTATTTAGAGACCAAAGCTTGCTTGCTATATTCTAGAACTTGTCTAAAAACCCTTTATTGAAATTCTGGCAGGAACAAAAAACTTTTCCTTGATCTAACTCGGACGCGAAAAAAACGCTATAGACACAAGGAGAACATGACCACCAGGAGGCGCCGAATGACGAACACGAACATAAGAAGATGTGAATGTAGGAGAGTAAAAGCAAGAGACAAAGCAAGCGCATGTCAAGGCATCCTGGCCCGGCCGCAGAATCGAACTATTTACAATTTCATATGAAAGTCTAGAAGCCCCAAGGCAAATTCCTGCTAACTCAAATGATGAAACGCCAAAAGGGAATCATGCGATGATCATTAGTTTTGTTAAAGAAAATGGGCAAAGGTCAGTCGGATGATATGGCGAGGGAAGAGGACGTCGACGGGTAATTAAGAGATGGTCATTGCTGATCGTTAAAAAGGGGTATGCGGATCAAATTTCCAGACGTTCAACACTGTTGGATCTCTTGTTGATGCTCTCACCAAGAGACAACGCAGACATCTTTCGATCGGTGCTTGGATGTTCCAGCTCCTGTGTCTTGGTCAAGATCCAGGTTGATGCGTACATGTTGACACTATACGAGTCAGTGACTGACAGACGGTGCATGGCTTTTTGATTAACTTACCGGTCAATGCACGTTCCAGGGAATCTTGCACCCACACGACGTGGAGTGAAACCATTGTCCTGGAAATGCTTCACATACCAAGGATCGATGCTGGCAGTACGGAGGAGAACACGGCCACCCATCTTCAAGGCATGGTTCAGTTTCCTGGCTTGTGCTGCTGCATCGCTTCCCTCCGGATCGAACCAATCCATTGAGTCCATGATCTAGAACCAAGTGAGCCGGGGTATTCCGATGGCTTCAAAAAGAAGTGTACTTACGACTGCAATGGTCAAAGTGCCGGGAGTGATGCGATTGATGACCTCGTTGATCTCATCTGTGTGGATTCGAAGGCCGTCAAAAGCACCAGGCGCAGATAGCTTGACATGGGCTTTGGGAGACAAGTAGGCTGGGTGACACCTGTATCAAGTCAGTTTTCTCCGTGTTTGCCCACAGACTGGAACCGACTCACTTTTTCGAGAATCGACCCTGCAAGCACAGGTAGTAGAAGTAGTTGTCGTTGCTGATCAAAGTATCCTTGACCACGGGGTCCAAAGTGTCGACAACATATTCCCAAATGGACTGCCCGCTGACGTCGGAGCCCTTCTTCATGCCGTCGGTCAAACCATTTCTCTTAAGGAAGTCGTCAACGATCATGTTGCGTTGATTGCGAGGCACGCCGGCGGCCTTCCAGGCGAACCACTCAGTGCTGACGATAGCCCAGTTGAGTGGCTTGCTCAGTAGAACACGACGAAGTCGTGGCCAGATTTCACGTTGCTCGTTCAAGGTCTGAGCCTCGCATAGTTTGCGCACTTCGCCTTCTAGGCCGAAGAACCAGAATAGCCAGCGAACCATCTTGATCGCAATGCGAGATCCCCCCGTTTCGTAGAGACCCTTTCCAGAGGCTGCAGTGAAGATGTGGGTGTGTTCGAGCCAGTACTGGAACGCTTGGCTGGAGAGGTGCGGGCTCATTTTGGAGATCAGTAGCTCACGGAATTCGGGGTGCTTTCCTTCACCGAAGATCTTCCAAACATCCTCGCGACCCAAGGCCATGAAGCTGGCAACCTTGAGTTCAAGAAGATGGTTCTGGTTTGGATTCAGGTCAACTGCATGAACTCTCCGTGGGCTCTTCTGCAGATAGTCTAGGATGTTGTCTCCTGCACTGGTAATGGCCAGAATCACATCGTCGCTTCCAATGTTCAGCAGGCGATGGTCGACGCGGGGATCCTCCCAATTGAAAGCGTAGATGTACTCGTTCTTGAACTGCGTGTGCTTAGAAAGCAAGTCGTTGTAGAAAATCCGGTAGTGGTGATTCTGGTAGAAGGCGGAGGGAAGAGGCAGGTTTGAGCTGAGGTTGATAACCGCAGATTCATAGGCTTTGGACCGGATCTCGCCTGCGCTCTGCTCAACGGCCTTCTCCATCTCCTTTCGGTGGTTTGCGGGCATCAGATAGGGGGACTCGGTGAACGAGGCATCAAGTTTTTCAATGGCCTCGTGGCTCGAAGGACCCGAGGCGATATCTTTCTGACAGCCGATGAAGATGTAATAGGGAATGCCTCCCAGCAAGTAGTTTCTCTCGCTGGCAGAAACGACCGTTCCGAAGCGATACTCTAAGTAGTCTCTGCGAGCGGCCTCAAGACTCACACGGTCAGCGTCGAACCAGGCACGCCAAAATACACGACCAAGCCAATTGACATGACGGTTGAAAGCGCCACCAATATAGTTCCGGCAAGACACATCGACGATGCTTTGGACTTTACTGGGGTCAGCGATAACCAGCTATTGCAAACCAAGGAACAGAGCATACCGTAGAAGTCGCAGACGCCAATAATACCCTTTGGGTTGAGCAGGGATGTCAGAGAGTCAACAACGCTGTAGTAATCTGCACCGAGTAAGCAATAGCTTTGCAAGACTTTCCAAAAGGAATGACTAACCCGGGATCATGGAAAGGCTGTAGCTCATAGTCACCACGTCTGCGCCTCCATTCAACGTTGCAACCTTTGTCTGTGGGCTAACTGCATCGCCGCTTGGCAGGCGAAAAGATCGTGCATCCTGGCAAACAACGCTGACATTCTTCCATCCCAGTCGCTCGAAACGCTTGCGTGCGACGTCGCAGAGGGAAGGAGAAAGATCGACCAGGTACACGTGCGAGAAGAAGGTATCCACAGGGACAAATTCAGCCATGGCTTCAATGTTGTACCTATGCTCATGTTAGATCGTGCTGTATTGATCCATTGTTTCGCTCAACCTACCCAGTGCCTCCACCAATCTGTAAGGCATTAGCGACCGTTAACATGGAGACGTGGTAGAGGGTCTTACATCAACCCAAATGGCTTTTCCATGCTGGAGTTCCTTGTTGTCCACTTTGTACTTCAGCTGAGCAGCCAGAAGTCCGAGCATATCCTCCCGACCGCGAAGGAGTCGCTTGCGGGTCGAATCGTACACGGCAGCCTATCCGTTGTCAGAAGAGTTTCGTTTCTGGTTGCTGCATATGTCCAATGTCTTCTTACCTGAGTCTTGTAGAAGCTTTCCAAAGCATGCTGTTGGCCTTCACCTCCCTGGTCATGAGGTTTCAAAAAGGTCGCATAGGCAAATCTCAAAAAGACAGAGAGCCCATTGTTGGAATCGGTCTTGGATTTCTGCAACGAGATAAGAAGAACGGAGGCGACAAGGGCGCAAACGAGAAAGGCAGCACCTCCAATGTACATGTGAAGCCAGCTCATGCTGTTCACGAAGGAGCCGGCAGGATCACTTCCGACTGAAGCCATGGTGCGAGGAGACCGGGAAGGGAATGTTCTTGCGGATTGGGAGAGTCTTGATGGGATGGGAAACACCACAGAAAGAAGAAGGAGGGGGTTCAGAGAAAGAGCGGGTTCTTGAAGGACAGCATCCCGGCTTCAATCCGACAACCTCAATTTGGAGCACGAATCGATGCCCCACCATAGTCATACCCCTCTACTAAAGGGTTGGCCCCAGATTGCTGGATAGCATTACGGGCGTCCTATCAGGGAGACACATGGGGAGGACGTGATAAGATGGACCTAAATTGGAATCGACTATTGCGGGAAACAGGTCTCTGGTTGAGGTGGCGGTAAGTATTGGAGCTCCAACAGTGGATGTGCTTGGTACGGAGTAAGTACGGAGTAGCACCTGCTGGCAGTAGAGGTGATCTGCTGCGGTGCCTGAGCTTTGCCGCATTGAGCGACAGCAGGGGAAACTGGAGGTCAAAGGAAGGAGCTACTCGAAGGCTCCATCAAGTAAGAGAGCGTCCTGCCAGCATGTGCGGGTATGCTTTGGACGTGGAGTCTCAATGGCAAACACCCGTGGGGAATCCCCTTGATGCAGTCCACCGACTCCACCGTCGACATCGGGAAGTTTAATACCGATCGTTGCTCATCCTCCAGGACTCCATAGTAATGATCTTCCTTGTCGCCTTCGTTGAAACTGTTCCGAGAGGTGTAGTCCGCGGAGCCAATCAGAGGGCGGCTTGCCGGCACACTTTGGGATCCAGTGGCCCGAACGGTCTTCCGCTCCTTCGCCTGCTGCGGCTTCACAACAACTCAATCGTTACCGTTGAATATCACTACCCCATGCAAATGCCCGTCCGAATATCGGCATGAGGGTATTGTTGTCTGAATCCGGTGGTGTTCGCTCTGCCAGGATTAATTGGCTACCTTACATCCTTGCGCTTACAAGTTACTTCTGACAGCATGTGCTTGCAGAGATACATGCAGCAATTAATAATGGTCTTATCAACCTTATAATCATCTCAATTTCATTGGTAACCCATATGTGGCCTATCAAGTGTTCCATAGCCTCCGTTGACGATGGTCTGTATAGCAAAGCGAAATCAATGCAGCAAAGACCTTCTACACGTTTCGCCATAGCTACATTCAACTGCATCGACTCGGTTGCAAATCAAGAGCTTGATCGATTGGCCTCCACAGTCAGTGATTCTCTCCTGTGATGTATACAACCACAGCCTACGAGTTTCCCTCTTTCTATTGTGGAATCTTCAGAACAGCTCTTCCATCAATCTCGGATCTTTCTAGCTTTTGCAACACACGTTCGATCTCACCAAAGTCGAACACTTCAATATGTGCCTTAACGTCACCTGCCACTGCCATCTCCATCAGTTCGTCCATCTCTTTCGCAGTTCCGGCTGAGTTTCCGACGATCGTCAGGCCTATACTATCAGTTCAGCAATAGCACTATCGAAGTTCCGAATGGGTATGTAGCAATACGCCTCGCCCTACCTTTCACAATCATATCGAACGGAGTTGCTGGCAGCCTGAACGGTACGCTCGGTATGCCGACACACACCAAGACACCCAAGCGTCGGAGTAGACGCATGCTCTGTAAGTAGGCTGGCTCACTATTGGCGGTGCATATGACTGCATGTGCTCCTAAGCCTGATGTAAGGGACTTGACCCCACGTTCAACGTCGTCAGCCTTGTAATCGAAGAAGCTTGTTGCTCCCAACGAGAGGCACAGCTGCTTCTTTCCTTCTCCACTGCGAACAGATGTTTTGATCAGCTGCCATGAGGTCATTCTACAAGGCTGAACCATGTTCTAAAGTGCCCGTACCTGTCAATCGCGATGACTTTCAAGCCTTTCTTGACCGCAATCTGTATGCCCCTAAGCAAACGTTAGCGTATAGTATCTCCACATCGAGGGGGTTCTGGAGCAGTACATGTGCCCTAAGCCTCCTCCCGCTCCAGGGAGAACAAGCCAATCTCCAGGCCGGGTTTTGGTCTTCATGATCGAAGAATACATTGCGATACCCGCTATTTGTGAAACTGAGCGATGAGGTCATGCTTTTCACGATGGGACAATGTGAGGACATACCACACAAAAGCGGTGCAGCTTCATCCGGCAAAAGTTGAGGAGGGATTTTGGTCACATGGACTGCAGGGCTGACAATATACTCTGATTCTGATCAGAACCCCTGCTGATCCTTCATCATCACATATCTCTACCGGCAACTTACGCTGGAAGGTACCTGGAACATTCTGTACGTCGTCAGGAAAACCTCTCTGAATCTCTGTATCGAAGAACTAAACCCACCGCGCCAGCATTCTTCTGATACGGACATGCCGTGTTGTTGATCGCACAGATCTCGCAGCTCAGGCAAGAGCTATAGAGCCATCTGTCGTATCTTTGTTAGCGCGCATACTCGAAGACAGAAAATCCTACTGACCTGATGCCCACTCTCTTCCCCATCCACTCCTGCTCATCGATTCCACTTCCAACTGTGATGGAAGCATATTAGAAGCCTATGGCGATTCATTCAATTGCCCTCGCTCGTTGAATGCAACACGATCTTTGCCAAGGAATGCGCATCTTACCTGCAACAACCGTCCCCACCCCCTCGTGGCCCGCAACGTCCGTCAACATGGGCGTTTCCCCACGAATGCTGTGTACATCCGAATGGCACACTCCAGAAAACTCAAGCTTCACGAGCAAGTCGCTGTCTGCAGGAGATGGAACAGGATGGTCTTTACTGATTCGCACGAGTGCATCGGGCGACCCCGCGGGGGGAGGAACAACCGCTGCGATCTGGGTTTGAGGTATGGACATGATGGCACGTTTCGGCTGCACGATTGGAGAAATTCAAGGTCTTCCCTAGGTATACCAAAGTGATGAATTCTTTTAAATGGTAAAGCAAGAGGAAAATGTTCGATGGATGTTGTATAGTACACGCGACCAAAGCAGCCCGCGTTCAAGCGGGGTTGAGGGGTAATGGGCCATATCATGGGATTGCTGTCCGCGACTCTATACCTGTTATAGCCAGCCTCGCTCTTGCCCTACCTAGGTATCAATCAATCCGGGCACCAGGTCCTATCTGGTACTAAGGTGGTTCTAGTCATATCAGGAAACTCCCGACCTTTCGCATGCCTAGGTAGTGGTTGGACGATAAGGCGCGGCGATTAGATAACGCATGGCCATACAAAACAATGGATAGAGACACCGAACAAGGCGCTGATAAGTGAGATCCGCATCGGGCTATGAATAGTTAGGTTCAAGTCAGATCATCCCAAGAAGGAACCTAGGAGAAAAGACAAGGTCAAGGGTAAAATAGAAGCGCAATTATGTCCTTTGCGTGTTTTTGCTTTCCTGTAGATAAATCTAGAGCATTGCAATCCTCGGTCACCTCCTTCTCAATGTCGTATTGAATGGGTTGGAAGAATGACCAAGTTTTTCTGCGCTAACTATTGATGTCCATGGACTTCTTTTCCAAAACAAGGCCAGTTTGCCTCCTTTGAGTATTGGGTGCATATGAAGTCAGGTGGCCCAACACGAATGGATTAGAATATAGTATCTTTACAAATTTCTGGGACATTAGAATCAAAAAAGAAGTTGGAGATCGGGGACAAATGAATGCCCTGCAAATCTCAAGCAAATTTCACAACGACTCGGGGAATAAACCTCAATGCATGAAAATGGATCGGGAAGTCCACGAGAGGTCAGAAAGTATATCAAGAGCATATCTATAGCACGACACAAAGACGCCAGCGTTTATGCGTTTTCAGATTGAAGAGTTTGCTACAGATTGGCAAATTGTTAGCATTTGTATCATTGAGCGATGGGCGGGATCTTCCATCCAGAGAGATAAAAACACAAAGTGGGCACTCACCACCAACCAATCCATGCCTTCATTAATACCCTTGCCATCGATGGCAGAGCATGCAACAATACTCCAGTTCCGGTCCCGGAGTTCTCCAAGCTTCAAAGCTTCTGATATTTCGCCCGCGCCCTTGGCTCCAGGTTGGTCTTGCTTATTGGCGAACACCAACAATGCCGCATCCCGAAGTTCCTCCTCATTGAGCATTGCTGCCAGCTCGTCTGCAGCAGTACCTAGTCGCTCAATATCTGTAGAGTCGATGACGAACACGACGGCTGCGGTGTTTGCGTAGTAGCACCGCCAATAGGGACGAATGGACGTTTGACCTCCAAGATCCTGGAACGCAAGTATTGTATTAGCGACAATCCCGACCGCAGTTCTCTTATATTTTGAATATCGGTCACGAGAAATAGCATACCCAGACATTAAAGTTCAGGTTCTTATACGTCACCGACTCGACGTTGAATCCGATCGTAGGTATTGTCGTGACAACCTCGCCAATCTGCAGTCCAAGAGGAAAGCGCATCAGCAATTCTGCTCTTCAGACCCGAACCCCTGTACAAGCCTGTGGTTTATGGTACCTTTAATCTGTAGAGAAGTGTGGTCTTTCCAGCATTATCCTAGATCGCCCCAAGTTCGGTCAGCGTATCGATTCGCGAGTACATTGTTGCGCCTTCGGGAATGACCTCGACATACGAGTCCCAGGATCAGAATACGAATTTCCTTTTTGGTCCAAAGCAAGGACCATAAGCGTGACAAGGAGCCGCCCATTGTGTTTGTTGAATAAGGAAAAGGAAGGGATGTGGCTTTGATCTTTGGCCAGCGGACTTTACGAGCTCGCAGATGGGGCCGTTGCGGAGAGCTAGGACGTTATTAAGTTATAGACGAGGAACAAGAAGAATGGAAGGAATAAACGAAATACTGCCAAGATAGAGACCAGGAGGCTCACGGCATGTCCTCAATAGCAAGGTGAGGTCTTTTTGGTTTCAGCAATAACTTAGCAAGTTGAGAACATCAATAACAGGCTGACTAAATCGCGAGGTGTCATGAGTTTGGTTTGTCTTGTGGCAACCGCATCGGACCCCAGCCAGTCCCTGCGGCGCGCCCTGGCCGATCGGCCTGGCCCGAGCTCATTCACATAGCCTTGGGATGGGAAAAGGCTAAGGGAAGCGGGCGGGCTTTCACTGATTGAACTGCGATGTGTAGACCTTACCATCACTCCATCCGAGAGGACTTCTTATTCGCTTTACGACATCAGCCTTCTATCTTTCCAACCTGGTGACAATTGGATAATCCCAGCAAGCATCCGCATCCTCTCATCGCAGGTCGCAATATACAACACCTTCGCCGAATCAATCCCTAGATCAGCTACACATCTTATGACCGTGAGCCTTTTCGAACTGCTAAGAAGAAAGCACCATGGTCGGCAAAAAGTCCGGAAAGGCTCTCCTTCGGGATGAAGGTATGCGCCTGTGTGAAGACTCACAAGACTTACAGGAAATATGCGCTGATACCTCTGACTCTCTAGGCCTCCAACGTACGGACAACAATATGGAACTCTCGAGCTGGCCTCAGATACCTCCCATCAATCAGAAAAACTACTATACGTACGTACTCATATTCGCCATTCTTCGCACCCATTTGAACATTATAGAGGAACACGACTGGCTACAAAGATGCCAATGCAAGTTGATTGTACATGTTATCTGATTTTGTTTTCTCATGTAGTGACTACCTCAAACGAGATGACCAGTATCTTGCGTTCAGATTACAAAGTGACGAGGCGAGGAATAAGATGGCAAAGAACGCAAAAGATCGGGACCGTGCTCTCGCCATGAACAAGGCGACTGACTTGGGGCTACCTGAGCCGGACACGGAAATGGACGGCGATACAAACATGGACGAAGCTGAAGAGGCTCCGTCAAAAGCACTCGGATCAAAAGTCATTGTTATCCATGTGGGAAGCCAGAACCTGAGGATTGGGCTTGCCAGTGATGCATTACCCAAGACTGTGCCTATGGTCCTGGCCCGGAAGTCAAGTGCCAGCGAGTCGGAAGATCATGGAGAGCCTAAACCGAAGAGGCTGAAGTTAGATGATGGCGCTTCGATGGAGCCGGAGAAGATGTTCGGCGCCGAGGTTCGTGTTTCTCGGATGGAAGCAATGCGAATGTCAAGCTTCGTTTCTCTAACCACTCGTTGCAGTTCTCCTCGCAGTATACAACAATGTGCGCGGATCTTAAAGTTCACATGCGCCAGAACAAAAGAAGGACGTTGCCGAACTCGAAAGAAATGGTCGTGAATTACAATAGGAGGACAGTGCCAGAGACCATTTCGGAACACAATGATCCGATGCGCGTTGACTGGACGGAAATTCCAAACCCAGCACCCGAGGTCATTGTCGGGCAAGCAGCTTTGAGGATTCCAGATGCATCACCACCTCGCTATAAACTTTACTGGCCGCTCAGGTATGGGTGGTGCAACGAAAAGGACTATAACAGCAAACGACTTCTGTTTCTGGACTTGGCGTTGATTCTTGAAGAAGCAATCACGACACAACTGGGTTTGACCAGTAAGAAGGATTGGCCGCAGTACTCCTGCGTATTCGTCATCCCCGACCTCTACGAAAAGTCTTACGTTACTCAGATGCTGGAAATACTAATGAGGGAGTTCTCTTTTGCTCGTACCTGCTTCATCCAGGAGAGCCTTGCTGCCACTTTTGGCGCAGGATTCACCTCGGCTTGCGTTGTTGATATTGGTGCACAAAAGACGTCAATATGTTGCGTGGAAGAAGGAATGTGCATTGAGAACTCCCGCGTCAACCTGAAATTCGGGGGTTCGGATGTGACCGAGGCTTTCATCAAAATGATGCTCTACGATCACTTTCCCTATGCCGAGATAAACTTGTGGCGTCGGTATGATTTCCTTCTTGCCGAAGAGCTGAAGAAGAACATCTGTACCATGAATGAGGCCAGCGTTTCTGTGCAATTGTTTGATTTTCATCTACGGGTCGCCGGGCAAGACACTAAAAAGTACACGTTCAAGGCATATGACGAGGTCCACCTGGCACCCATGGGATACTTCCAGCCCTCGATATTCGACCACTCTGAGAAGCTCGAGGGACGGAGGAAGCTGATTGCTCGCTCAGTCGATATCTATGATGGTCAGCCAAATGACCCAGCCTCAGCTGCCCAGTCGGAGATCTTGACTACTATTGCTCCTCCAGCTGCCAATGGTCAGCCTAATGGAGAGTCGCGGTCAAGCACGTTGGATGTGCAAGCAACCCCTAGTCGATCACAACAAATCAATGCGCTTAGCCGCGTGCAGGAGCTTGATGCTACTCCTCGTTCCTCTGTCGCTGGTTCACCCGCGCCAGAGGCCGTTGGCACTCCTCAAGCAGGCGGAGTAGGTACTCCAGGCCTCAGTGGCCAAGCTCAGGGCGCGACACAACCTGCTCGTGCGCCGACCATCGAGGAACGCGATGACGTCCTTCCTGTATTTCCACTGGATAATGCAATCCTCACATCCATTGCACATGCCGCTCGATCAGATGATCGCAAAATGCGAGACTTCCTTGGTGGAATCATGGTTGTTGGAGGAGGCAGTCTGATCAACGGCTTTCACCCTTTCCTCGAAGAGCGGTTGCAGCAACTTCGGCCAGCTTTTGCCAAGGAAATCATGATCGGAACGCCCCCAAGAGAACTCGACCCTCAAGTCGTTGTATGGAAGGGTGCAAGTGTTTTCGGGAAGTTGAGCGGGACCAATGACAGCTGGATCGGCCAGTTGGAGTACGATAGACTGGGCCACAGGCTATTGGCATATAAATGCATGTGGGCTTACTGATGGATTGCGGATTATTTTATATTCTTTTTCCCTGTTGATGACTTTGTTCTTTCCTTTCTTTCCTGCTCAGCAAAGGACAACCCCCAATTCAAAAAAATAATAATCTAGAGGATCACGTCAAGGTGAGATATTTCTTCGTTTCTTTGTTTCGTGGCAACAAGATATTCCGAAGGAGTCATTGGGTATGCAATGAATCACAAATTTATTAATGAGGTTAATGCGAATCGTATGCCTTGTCCAGGTAAAAGCCAACAAGTGTTGCTTCTCTATGGATAGAAATGTCAGTAGTACCCTTAGAGAGCTGGTTTACCCAACTGGAGTCCAGGCGCCCTTCCCTCCATCTCATATACCTTGGCTCCATACAGTCTCTCCTTCTGAATGTGATTGTCACACTGCACAATTGTTACGCACCATCAACAATAGGTATTGCTCCCGCTGTAATGTGTTGCTCGTTAAAAGCGCCTTGTGGGCGTAAACAAAGTGAATTTGAATGGTCCCACCCTTAGGTAACACTACCTTTCCAGGCTAACCTGTTCCAGCAGGCGGTAGACCACTGCAAAATGGAATGCTCCCCAGTCTTTCTAGAGCTCATGGTCTCCCGGTGCTTCGGTTTCCACACCTCTGTCGAAAGCACCTACGCCGGCCATCTACAACGGCCAGAAGGTAGCTAAATCTCTGTCTTCTTACGAATATTTACCTCTTCGCGCGACGACATCGGTGACTACATATTCCTTGCTGGTAAGCTTCTGAATGTCCGTTGTCGCGCTCTTGTCTAATCGACTTCCCAGATCCCAGCTTCCTCCCTTGCAGCCCCAGATCAAAAGCCGGCTACTGAAGCAGAAGTCGCGATGTCGAAATCCAAGGATGGTCGCTCCGCGGAGGGCTTTCATCAGGAATACATTGCGTCTTTGCGCTACCGAAATGATTTACCTCCACCTGATATGCCACCGAAGTTTCTTGACATCCCGCACGAGGGTTTGGAACGGTTTCTCACTCCAGGTTTTGCGTCTAATTTAGCCAGGCGTGAAGAGCCGAATGTCGATGTGGACGCTGAAGGTGGAATGCCAATTGATCTCGTCGGTATTCCGGGACTTCATCTCGGCGATGAGAGCGGTACAGAATCACTTCCAAATTACTCCTCATAGGGCTAGTTCCCAGGGACAGTTGACATGCTAACACTTCTTTTCGCACAGCTATCATGGCACCTGAAAACCCCCCACCTGTCGATCCTGCTGATCTTGCCCTCCTCATGACCCTCGAGCAATTGAGAAATCCTGCTCCAAAGAACGCCAACGTCAGCTTCTTGCGCCGCACACAATACATTTCCGCTGGTACCCATGCGGTCAGTGGTCCAAAGGCTGCACCAGTCAGGGTGAAGCCACGTGTTCAGGAGAAGACCAAAGTTTCTCGTGATGATCCAGATTACATCAAGAAGTACATTCAGAAGGGATTTGACATCGCTTATCCGGATAGCAAGCTTGCCGGAGAAGATACTGCGAGCAGAATCAAGGGCCATACTGCCACCAAAGCTGAAGTCGATGCGTGGGCTCACCCAGTCCACCCGACTAATCCAAAGCTCAAACCTGTTGGTTTCTATCCCCTGTTGCCTGATCTACAAGGCTTCCCAGATCCCGGAGGGTATGTTCAGTTCAAATTCGACAAAGCGCCTGTTCAAGGTATCTCTGGGAAGCGTGATAAGCGCATGGATGTCGCTATCCTTATGCCAGCTGTCCCTGAAGAACGCGTTTGTCAGGAGCACGCCACGAAGGTTACCTTGCATAAAACGAATCCCAAGCTGTACCCCGATCCTGGCCCCATCCCATGGGACTATGATCTCTTCTTGCCAGAGAACAAAGCCTCCATCGAAGACATTATGTCCAGCCTGCAAATATCTAACCCAGACCGTGACAATGAAAGTCTTTACGAAGGTGGGGACAATACCAAGTTCCATCGCTATGATCGCTCCCGCACGTACGCCACCAGCACCCAAACCCTTAGCAACGATCAAAAGCAAAGAGACGTTGCTGTAACGATCTTCGATCCCGCGGAGTTCGAGAGCAGCCAGCAGGAGAATTCGCACTTGAAGCAGAAGGGCGCATATTACTATCCAATTTTGGGCAAGACACGTCTGAAGCCCGAACGAGCCCGTACTATCGCACAAGCCGGCTTAGCACCTACGCGTCCGAAGGGCAGAGAGGACCAAGTTGACCAGATTCAACTCATGGTCCGTGATCCAGATGAGGCTGAGGTTTACAAACGCGCTCTGCACCGAGCAGCGGTTGACCCGAAGTTTGCCCCGCCGCCACCCCCGGAACCGACTGCTGACGAACAAGAGACGGGAAAAGAAAATGAACTAGCAGGGGACAGAGAGCGCGATGCAGGAGGTCAGGCGTCGGTGGAAGATGTAGATGACGAGGACAGAATGAGCGATGAGTAATCCTCGAGTTTTGTCTTGATTTCTGTCCATCGCACCTTGATACTCGTTTACGATTGCAATTTCGTATGGCTCATACCCAATTCTTCAGCAAATCAGGCTTAGTTTCAGTTCATACATCCTTTCTTCGTCTCTCTTGCTCAGCGTCTATTTCAGCAAACTGGTTTTGATGGGCTTGTGATCGGTGTCAGGACGGCAAAAAAAACGGGCGTTCAAAGGCACACACGAAGTCAGTCTCCCCCTACGAAATGGCATGAGTGTCAATCTTGGAGGTTCTTGTATATATTTTACAAACTTGACATCTAGAAGTCTTGGCCTCTTATCATTCTAGGTACATAAGAAACGTGTTCTGAACAAGGGGGTCCGACGGCCCAATATAAGAGAGTTGACATACGCAGCCTTGGACTAAGCACTTTTACCCCCTGGCAACTTGAACAACGGCCGATTCGGCGTTATCAGTCTCGTCGACCTCTGGATTTCCCTAAACCGCCCAGCCACCCTCTTCCAGAAACCCTCTCTGCGAGAACCACCGCCAGACAGCTAACGACCACGTCTTCCAGCATGCCTTCTACCCCCTCGTCGAATTTGTCGATGACACTCAGACTCCCCACCACCCGCGTATCAGTGCGATTCTGCCACACGGCTAGCACTTTCCCTGGACTATCGGGACTTATGAGCTTCAGATTGCCGTTGTTGTTATGTTTCCGATCCTCGATCAAGGACAAAGCTGACTTTGAACCCTTCCAGTATAGGATCCTCGACGCTCGGTTTCGGACTTCCGAGCCGAATCGTCCATGGAGCTCGACACGATATGTGCGGCCGATCCCTTCTCGAACGATGGTCATGGAACGCTTCGTGTTGTCGGTGTGGTTGTTGACGCTGCTGTCGGAGCTGATCTCGTTTTGAAACGTTGCTAGGTTCGGCTGATAGATGTCTACGTCGACACGAAGAGCGAAAAGACCTTCCCATCCGCGGTATCGGATTCGCGCTATGCGGCCCTGGGGTGAAGAGTTGTCTTGCGCAGTGGCCCTATGGCCGCGAACCACGTTACCACCGAGGAAGAGCTCAAACGAAGCTGGGAGATAGAAACGCTGCTTATAGAAAGATATGCGAGGCGTGTGGTAGGCCGGGCTGGGGGTCAAGGCTGTGCCACCGGCTGGATGGACTTGGAGGCAGAAATTGAACGCGTTCGATCCCAATGCGGTCTCATTCTTGTTCAGCACAGGCTTAATCGTTTATAGAAACGGATGACACACGAGGAATAAAAGGCCAAGGCAGTGTCTGAACGTAACCAACGTGAGCAGGTCAGAATCTGAAGGAAGATATCCTTACATCTTTGAAGACGTTGAAAAAACGGTAGGGTTCCTTTGACAAACTTCGATGAAGTTCGGAGTCTTCTACGGACGAGTATATGAAACGGAATGGTGACTGCCCATCCTCATGGCGGATCTCGTGCTGATGATCTATCCGCTTGCGTTGCCAGAAACGGCTGTGCACCTCGGCTGGTGTGTCCATCTGTCCGCAAACCGGCGTGGGTAGTTCGTGGAAGTAACGATATCACGAGGGTGCTTCAGAAAACAAGTCGATGGATGATTTCAGGCTTTCATGGGATTGACCATTGCAACGAAGGCACCATGTTGCTTGGATTAGTAACTCTCGCAATCTCATATAAGAGTAAAAATGGGAAAGCGATAGAGCGACCGTGGTCATATATCGTTGCGAGCTGCGATAATAAAATGGCTCATCGATTCTCGTACAGCCGTGCCCTGCTGTGTCACAAGACCACTCACAACAAGCATAGAAAGAGCAATTAGAGCCATTTATCGTGCTGGAGAACATCCCGCAGGTTTCGGGTGCCAGTTGTGGGGTTGTGGATGGTAGGCTGCTGCTATAGGAGTCGGCATTGCTTTAACGAATACGAGTCAGCAAATCCTGAAGAAGGATTTTTCGGGCCGTTCTCGAAAGGATGCTTCGTTTTCTGTGCATAGAGTATGATCGCAATTGCAAGTGGCTAGCCACAGAATTAGCTCTAGATCAGCTGTTCTTCATCTCGCATAGTAAGCCGAGTCTGGGAGAGAGAGGGACGATCGTTTTGCCCGATAGACTGATAGAGGCGATCATTTCCGCCCCCGCAGTCTCCTCTACACCGCTATGACGCTGGTAAACAGAATCTGCCGGTAATACTTTTCACCGCCTAACACTTCCGGTGACGCAACGAAAATACAGCGGAAAGTTCACGACATCCCTTCGCTCGGTGGATCGGCTTTTCTACGGGAGTAGACCTGGGGAATTTTGCTATCCCTTCTCCTCTCTTGTGGTTGAGTCTCATACGGATTCATTGCATCCAATTGTGAGTATTCCTGGTACTTGAAACCCTCAATGACTGTTTATTCCAAATCCTGCGGATAGCTAGTTGCAGGGAACCTCGGATGAAGAGCCCACAAAGCTGAACGGAATCGTTTGGAAGAGATTCAACGCTTGTGACGATATCTATGCAGAATCTCAGGTTTCTCATGCCATTGAGCGCCTTTCGTTCACCCGTCTGGTGTTTACCAAGATGACATTGCTTTCCCCACTGCTTTCTCGACTGCAACTTACCCTCAACGAACAGTGCTAACCAATGTACTAGATCAATCGCTGCGCGACAGGTTGCTAATGCTCTTTTTGTAGGGATATTTGGTTGTCAAAATGGCTGCAGGAACCGCTACTATTGCCCTGAGATCCGCGGGCTTGAACTCAAGAGTTCGCCTCTTTCCGCCCGCCCGCTGGTCTCACCGGGTTGCACTTCGGCCGCAGATTACCGTGAGACATAACTCGACCGCAGAGCCATTGAAAGAAGCTACCGAGCACCTGAAGGAGGCACCCAAGCAGGCTGGTCGAGGTTTCAGAAGGGCGGTAGTCGGCACATCATTGACCCTCACGCTCTTGGCCGGTTATGTATACGTGACGGACACTCGGGCCAGTATTCACAGATATGGCGTGGTGCCTCTGATGCGGGTGATCTGTCCGGATGCAGAGGATGCTCACCACGTTGGTGTGGACTCTCTGAAGAAGCTTTACCAATGGGGACTTCACCCTCGAGAGCGAGGTGATCCCGACAGCGACGGAGTTTTGGCAACTGAGGTAACGACTCTCGCTTTCCGTTCCATGCACAGGCTCGATACTCAATGAAATCTGATGCTAGGTCTTCGGATATACGCTCGCGAACCCCATTGGAATCTCTGGCGGTCTTGACAAGCATGCTGATATCCCCGATCCGTTGTTCGCAATCGGCCCTGCAATCGTTGAAGTGGGAGGCACCACACCATTGCCCCAAGAAGGCAATCCTAGACCCCGAGTTTTCAGACTTCCCTCTCAAAAAGCCATGATCAACCGCTATGGCCTCAACTCTAAGGGCGCAGACCACATGGCCGCCGTTTTGAAGCAGCGCGTCCGTAATTTCGCGTATGCAAACGGCTTTGGCCTGCACGACCTGGCCGAGCAGAGGGTTTTGGATGGCGAAGCCGGTGTTCCTCCAGGAAGTTTGGTTCCAGGAAAGCTCCTAGCCGTCCAAGTTGCAAAGAACAAGGTCACGCCTGATTCGGACATCGACGCTATCACGCGCGACTACGTCTACTGCGTCGATCGCGTTGCCAAGTATGCTGATATCCTCGTCGTTAATGTCTCCAGTCCAAACACTCCTGGTCTGCGTGACCTCCAGGCCGCGGCTCCTCTTACTGCCATTCTGAAGGCAGTCGTGGGTGCGGCTAAGAGTGTGGACCGCAAAGCCAAGCCGTACGTTATGGTCAAAGTCAGCCCTGACGAGGACTCGGACGAACAAATCTCGGGCATTTGCGATGCAGTCTGGCAGTCTGGCGTGGACGGTGTCATCGTAGGAAACACAACCAACCGTCGCCCAGAGCCTCTTCCCAAGGGATACACCCTTCCACCCAAGGAACAGAGTACTCTGAAGGAAACCGGCGGATACTCGGGTCCCCAGCTTTTCGATCGTACCGTCGCACTTGTCGCCCGCTACAGAGCTCTTCTTGACGAGGTACCAGTGACTCCCAAGGAAAATGCGGTTGCGGAGCAGTTGACTGCAAGGACGGCAGCAGCAGAGCCTGATCGTGAGAATGTTCCCGCTATCGAGCCACCTAACCCCGCTAGCAAGCTCACCCCGAAGGTCATCTTCGCCACCGGCGGCATCACCAACGGAAAGCAGGCACTTGCTGCACTTAATGCCGGTGCCTCGGTTGCCATGATGTACACTGGTGTTGTTTACGGTGGAATTGGCACAGTGACTCGAGTCAAGCAGGAAATGCGAGAAGAAAAGAAACAACAATAGATGCGATTATTCGTACGCAGGACGAAAACCTCAAGGCAAAATCCATTGTATATAGCTTCAGTCTGACAGTGCTGAAAAGAAATCCGTTCAACTAAACAATTCCAAATGCGTAAGGTACCTCCCATGCCCAGTCGGGAGCAAACGAAAGCACGCTCGCTAGCCCAAGCAGGAAGCAAACAAAGGCATTCCAGGCCCTGCCTCAAGAGGCCGCAGGATCTCCGGATAATAGCGGCGTGCCCCTTGAGAATTCTAGGAAAGGGATGCCGTGGTTACCAGAGGAGGAGGACCTTCTGCTAGAATTGAGAAGGGATCGAAAACTGCCTTGGTCTGATGTGGCGAAGCTATTCTCGGATCAATATCCAGGAAGGAGCCAGGGTTCTTTCAGGTATATTGGAGTACAAATCTCAAAAAAGAGGCAGTCATAACAATACTTACGCCTAAACCGCGCTCACCCCTTTCATAACCCGAAAATACAGAGTTTATACCCGCGGTATTTTAGATTTGTTGAATTGAGTAGCTCAGTTATACCTCCGACTCCAAGCGTAAACCCCTATTGCACTGAAGATCACCATCAGCGTAGTTGTAGAATATAAGGAACTGGACCACCGGCACGGCGTCGTGATGTGATGCATTATCGATAGCAACTTTCTGGAAGGCCACAATACCTTGACCGGCTCGTTCTCGAGTCCGGCAGATTCCAGCTCTTTCCATAGGTCGTAGGCAGTGTGGAACGCGCCCTCAGTCCAACATCGTTCAATAATCGAACCGAGCCAGACACACTGGGTACTAGGAAGATCCTCCCTTCGGGGCCATGCGCCTCGACTAAGTTCTGGTGGGACGTCCTTGAAAATATCAAATTCGCATTTCTCTCCAACCACGATCTCGTACATGACAGCTCCTAGCTGCCCAATGTCTGTTTGTATGGAATATCCCCCATAGTCAGCCGTCTCCATACAAGTATTAAGAGGCAGTTTCGTGGACTCCGTAAAATCGCAGAATTTGATTGACAAGTCAGAGTCGAGAAGGAAGTTGCGGCTGGCAATATCTGCCACAATAATTCGCTGTTCATGGATATGTGCAAGAGTGCGAGCCATTATACGAAACCAAGAGAGTTGGAGATATTTAGACGGCGTATTCCGACTTAAATAGGAACGTAAATCCCTATTTTCCATTACCCGAAGTGTAGTGGCTGTCTCGGAGAAACCAAGGAAAGGAACAATACCGTCGCACTTCCCTAAGCGCTTATATATAGCTTGTTCGTGCTGAAGGGATTCGATATTCGCTTCAACTTCTTCTTCGCTGCTTGTACTCCACCTGAGGGGTAACTTAATAGCAAGTTGCCCTTGACGGACTACCAAGCCAGTTCTTCCAATGCCGAGAATTTGCTCCTGAGAAAAACAACCGACGGTATCGACATCGTGGATGGATGCCATTGAATTAGCCACTGCGAACGATACTGGGAAATGTGAAGACTTGGATAAGGAGGGATTTCAACTAAAGGTGGTTTGGCCCCGGAGGCCAAGTGTAGATAAAGAAGAAACAGATGAGGCGGAGCACTGAGGTCATTGGGTACTCCGTATATAGAAGCTAAATAATGGCCCGGGGAGCCCCAGGATTCTGAGCGGAGTCGGGCCCTTATCCAAGTGGATACTATAGATATAAATAGGTATTACTAACTGCACCCACCGCTTATAAGCGGTGGGTCAGTTCCCATATAGCCATCGATTATGATTGGCTGGGACGGTGTATGAGTAAATCCGAGAATCCGAGAATCCTCTGCTCCTTAAAAGAGAGTCACGGATCCAACGCAAAATATCTGTTCAAGACAATCCAATCCGCACCATTATGCTTACTCTCATCCACCCGTTTCGCTGGCGGGTATGGCCCGTTATTTTCGGGTTAGTTTCATCTTTCATTCGGGGTATCAGTCAATTCCTACCCCATTTTAGTCGTCCTTCCGGAACGTTAGTTGACGAAGACGTTGAAGAGCGCGGAGACAAGGATACGTCGCCACATCATGATGAAAAGTGCGATTTGGATCCAGATAATGTAAGCGTGTCCCTAACTGGAGTATACTGAGGTCTTACTCTTCAATAGCAAAGTGTCCCTACTGCATCCAGGAAAGCAGATGCAACAGACAGGCTCCCTCAAACTATTTCGTATATTACTGTCCCTGGGTCTTGGGAGAGGCGCGAACAATCAGACCTATCACACTGCCGATTCAACGCTCCGGAGCCCCAGCCAGGGCAGGTTGTCTACGTTACAAAAGGGAAATTCCTCGCCTGGGGTGGAATGGCCATCCTCGAGCGTCTACCATCCGGTGACGTGATTAAAACACCGAAGCCACATCCGGAATTCTACGAAGATCATTGCCAAAATATGCGTCTTGAGGCTCAGATTTACCAAAAAATAGGCGAGCATTCTCGTATTCCCAGACTTATCGATTGGGACTCGGATACATGTTGTTTAACACTGGAATATATGGATAATAGAGACATCGGAGGGTATATACGGCAACATAGCCAGAATTTAACAGTTGAACTTCGTCTTCGCTGGGCTAAGCAAGCGGCTGAGGGATTAGCCACTCTACATTCAATTGGCGTTGTTCACTGCGATATCTCGCCTAGAAACTTTTTACTAGACCTTGACCTCAACCTAAAGATCTCCGACTTTGGTGGTGCCTCTTTATCTGGCTCTGCACCTTCGGCAGTGGCCGAGACCAGATTTCGACATCCACAATTTGACTGGGACGCTATACCTACCGTCGGAGATGATATCTTCAGCCTTGGATCACTAATCTATTTCATTATGACGGGAAGTTATCCATATATAGACCGAGATAGTGACGAGGTCGAGAGACTCTATGTGAGCCAACATTTTCCTGATGCAACTTATCTCACATGCGGGTCTATTATATATCAATGCTGGGCTCGCAGTGTTCTAGCTTCGGATGTTTGTGACTATATAAAGATGCTTGAGGAGAAGAGTAGTTGAATTATTATTATTTGAAAGGATTTTCTTTCATATCTCATAACAATCATACGTGACACTGACCAACTTGCAGAGGCCAGAATGCTGAAGTTTGACGGTTTATCCAGAGAATTGCGAAAGTAGCCGTCCGAAGGTCTTTTAGATCCCGTAACAAGAAGTGAAATAAGTGAGCCAAAAACGTAAACCACTAGGTTTGACGCCGATATATATCTAGTTTTTCCGGTGGCCAGAACCATAGAACTTTCTTTGCGCAGGCTGCGACTTCCGCCGATTCTCCGAGGGTGGGGTGACGTGGCACAGAGGTCTGAGTACAAGAAGTGCTCTCGATTTGTTATAGGTCCCTGATGTGCAGCACGCCCAACCATCGCTCTGAAAATACCACGATCCGGCTCGATGAAGCTATTGAATCTCCACCCCGGTCACCTCCATCGAACTTTGCTGTTGTCCTCCTCTCGTTTCGTTTCCCCAACCTCCCGTATCCTATGCAGCCAACTCATCCGAAAAGTGCACTCCTCAGACGGCAAGCAGTCCTTTGCAAGAATTGCCGACTGTCATTTCAATCCCCAAGCCAGGAAGAATCTTCCCTGGGGATTCCTCATCTATCGTTGCAGCTACCAAGACGACAATGCCTGGCAGCGCATGGTCCAATATATCCAAGATAGCGTTCAGAAATCGCTCGAAGGGGAAGGCAGGCCTGATCTGATTCGTTCCCACCAAGCGGTTTTCCTCAGCGACAGGACAAAATTCATGGCGCCACATCCCACGATGTGCGAGATCATTTCAACATTTGGGCCAAGGATCAAGCGTCCCAGATCGATGTGCCGGACCTAGGGGACGATGATGGTGCCCGGTATAATTTCTGTCTTTTCGTGGACGAGATCTGCATAGAATCACTGGACCATATGGAGAGCGACCCTGTTGTAAAGCTTCTGTCGAGGGGATGGGGGGATCTACCGCCGGAGAAGAGGAATTACCAGGTTCATCCCGAGTGGGAGGATGGTGTGACGGATGAGGAAGAGGAAGATGTGGGATGGATGTATGTTCGTGCCAGTGAATATGTAGAGTGGTATGATTGGCTTTGTGAAGAGTGGCGATGGGCTGATGCGTACAACCGCCCGCCTATGATGCTTTTCCAGGAAGAAGACGAATATCCAGGGTTCTGGAGGAAGATGCAGGAAGAGGAATGATGTGAGTATGGATCTTCTACCTAAGTACCTTCGTCATGGTGTGTTGTGCTAGGAGATATAGGCGATGCTTGTAAATTGGAAGTTCCCCTCAAATTTTGTTTTGTTGACGAAATGTCTATCTCGGACACTTCTTCGCCATTTCCAGATGACAGGTAAGCGTGGATTGAAGTGGGTCGTAATGCGAAACAAAGCTGGAGAAATTTTCTTGGAGTGGTCATAAGTATTCATCTCTGAAAGCAAAGAATGACCTTAAGCCAATCCCAAGTTCTCTTCGACCTCCTTGACGACTTTTCGAACACCTTCGATCTCGTGTGCGAATCTACCCAGGAACATCCCATCGACAGCCTTTCCCAGGCCGCCCTTGCCCCACAGACCAGGACCCGCGCTCCCGCCATAGAGCACTCGGACATCGCCCTCCCGCTTTCCAATAACGGCTCTGATGCCCTCCACTACGGCAGCGACATGGTCAACTCCCGCAGGCGCCGGTTTACCAATGGCCCACACAGGCTCGTAGGCAAAGATCACTGGAGCATTCGCGGGAATGGCGTCTAATACCGCGCGTACTTGAACCTCACACTCGCGAACCGCCAAGCCTACGGCTTCCGAAGCAACAGCGCCCGGAGCAGTGACTTCCCCGATGCAAACCAGAGGAATCATACCATGCGCACAAGCAGCAGCGGCTTTGCGAGCTGTCTGAGCGTCCGTTTCACCGAAAATGGAGCGGCGCTCAGCATGGCCCAACTCCACAATGGTTGCACCGACTGAGCGAAGCGCGAGCGGGGACACTTCTCCTGTGTATGCACCCAGAGCTTCCCAAAAGCAGTCTTGTGCACCCAGCAGAAAAGGTGGTGGGAGTGAAGTCGTCGAGTCTCTAGATGGCGGAAGTTTGGACTCGTAATTCTTGACAATCTCAGCGCAAGGATAGACTGTGAGGAAGTCGGGAATCAATGCGAGCAGGAGTTTTGATCTGTTCTCTGGTCGGACTATCTCGTTCTTTGGATCGAGGAGAGAGCGGAGGTAGTCGAGGGTGCGGGTCGGCGTGAAGTACATCTTCAGCGAGATGATAAGAAGAGTTCGTGGGAGAACGGGATAACTTGGTTTGGTCGCAGCCATTGTTGCTGGATATGTGAATTCCCTCCCTTGTTTTGTCTCCTCTTCACTTCCTTTGCTTTCTTTAACCTTTGATCCTCGAGCTCGATTGTCAGTGCCCTGAACCTCGCGATCGAGTTTCTCAAGGTTGTCTGGGACAGCCTAACAATAGTCTGAATTGCCGTCCCAGTCTTTTCGGCGGGTCACCACAACAAAAAGAGGGGAAACACGGGGAACGAGACGCAAATCAAAGTGACAGATCGAAATGGTGTCCAATCAACTTACCGAAGTTACTGCAACTGAACGACAGCGTCCTGCAGCAATGAAAATCAACAACTGATAAGCCCGACTGATGATGTCATGAGTGATAGGAGAAGCTGGCTGTGTCGAACACTAATGCAGCAACACATGAAAGAAAGCAAAGCTGACGCTGTTGTGTATGTCGTTGGCAAAGGGAAAGGGAAAGAGGGATACGAGTGAGAAGTTTTTGCAAGCCACATATTATATACAACTATACTATACAAAGGGGAAAAACTCGACAGAACAACGGATGGCAGCTGACCTCGCCTTGTTCGGTATCCTTCTTCGGATGGTCTTTGTATAATGGAGTTAGCCGAGGACAGTTTGATTGATAACAGTCGGGGCAGCTCCGGGCATGGTTTGATTAATTTGCTTTTCGCCAGCGGGAAGGAGAACGCGGTTTGGGCATTATGGGAACGTCGGGAAGCTGGAGGTTTATCCAATGGCAAGACAGCGAGCCATGGATGAAAACGACTATTGCCCTCCAGCACGATTGTCTTGTACGGACTAGGCGGGTGGCTTCAGCCACCACCGGGATTCCGGATGTGGAGTATCCGGTGGGGTCTGCTGCACCATACCTAAATTCAAAGCCATTCAGCATCAACCGTTTATCCAGCAAAATGGAGAAATTGATCGTAATGCTCCGTCTTGAGAGCGACTTGGTAATGATATTACAAGGATATCAAGGATGTACATGAATTATTGCCTGAGAGAGTTATGCATCTAGAAAGAACGCTCCGTACCGAATAATTACCTAGTATCTGAACACTGATTGACAGAAGAGGCTACCTTGGTTAGCCCAGATGGCCAGATCGGGTATTCCGGGGAAGCTCCCGCATGACCATCAAAAAAATATGGAGAACAGGTCTAGATTATGGTCCATACTAACGATCTCAGGAGATTCCGTGATGGTTTTTTATTTTCCTTTCTGATAGTTGTGAGAAAAAAAAATCAGGAGCAGCTGAAGGTATGTACTGTACTTTGTATGGTTCTCACAACCCAAGACCAGAGAAAAAGACACCGGTAACTTTAATCGGTAACCCCCTGCTTCCGTTCAGGACATGCTCGGACTTGCAGGAGAGCCAAGTTCATGAGGGGTTTGCGCCATTGGCGTAACGGTAATACTCCTATACGCTCAGGACCAGGTTCTGCCTCCTAAAGAATCCGAACGATGAAGGAGGCGACGCAGTCCATCTGCCGCACGTCTCGGATCGCGGCCTTGATGACGCCACTGTGGGGCGGATGGATCCAGCCATCATTTCCCAGCTCTGTATCTCATTCATCGACCGGAAAAGACTCGACTCGTCTAGTTTTCAGGTGGAGATAGAAGGACAATGACAAGCAGAGAGAGGACAATCGTCCTGCAATACGAGCGTCCGCTAAAGGTTGTATCCATGGCGCTTCCCCTCCACCAAACGGCTGCTAAGCCTAAAAGCCGGGGTTATGGAGCTGGAAGAAGATATAAAGACCCCTTCGATTCCCCCAGTCTCGTGGGTACATTCTACAAGTAGATCAGACCTGATTACTACATGCTCACTTTTTGTTTGCAATATACCACTCTTCCACCATGTCTGCCGATCTGAAGCCCCTCCGCATTGTCATGGCCTGCGATGAGGCCGGCCATCCCTACAAGGAAACCATCAAGGCACACCTCGAGAAGAACCCCCTTGTCGAATCCATCGTCGACGTCGGCGTCAACTCCGCATCCGATAAGACTGCCTACCCTCACCCCGCAGTGGAGGGTGCTAAGCTTATCAAGGAGGGCAAGGCTGATCGCGGTCTCTTCATCTGCGGCACTGGCTTGGGCGTCGCCATCTCTGCCAACAAGGTTCCTGGCATTCGTGCCGTTACCGCTCACGACCCCTTCTCCGTTGAGCGTTCCATCTTGAGCAACGATGCTCAGGTTCTCTGCTTCGGCCAGCGTGTCATCGGTATCGAACTCGCCAAGAAGCTTGCCGCCGACTGGTTGACCTACCGCTTCGATCCCAAGAGCGCATCTGCCGCCAAGGTCCAGGCCATCAGTGACTACGAGGCCCAGCTTGCTGCCACTCAGTAAAGCTGCTCATCGCTTATCTCATGCCTGTGTCTGTCTTTGAGGCGCTAGACGCTCGATGAAAGTCAACGGGTTGGATTGGCGAATCCATTCTCCATTCTCCATTTTCGAATTCTTTTCGTCGTTTATTGAGCCAACGGCCCGCGTCCTTCCTCGAGCCGCATTTCTTCGGATTTATTTCATCCCCACGATATACCACCAAAGCGAATGATACCACGATCAATACGTGCAACGAAAGCGTTGGAATTATTTTTGGCTGGCCGAAAATTATCTTCGACCTTTTTCTTCCTGGTTTGGGTTTCTTAGAGGATCACATACAGGAATAGATAAAGAAAATCAAATACATACAACTTCCTTTCATCTTTCGATTTTCGATCATTTGTTTGTCTTCCGTAGAACCTAGCAAGAACGATGCAAGACTTGAGCGGCGCTGACGCAGAACTTAGAAGAGAAAAAGTAAAAGGGGTAGGTGACACATGCACTCTAATAGTAACCAAGTTCCCCGCAAATGCCAAACATGGTCAATGCAAAAAGTACTAGCAGCTGCTTAGTCATGCACTCGGTCAACTAGCCCCGATCTCCGATTCTGCGGGGATCGACGAGCTTCGATCATGAAAGGTGGCGGCCGCACCGCAACAGTGGAAGGGAAAGGTCAATAAAACTGGTATGGGTTGGTCTCAAGAGGTTTGGACGAAAGACTGATTGATTGATTGTCCGTCGCTCTTGCTGATCACATTTCAACAGGCAGACGGCACTCCTGACACGGAATACGGGCGTAGGATATGAAGCTTGTACAGTAAGTACCAGGTCGAGGGGTACGGTGTCCAGTCAACTGGCAACAATTGTAATCACGCTTTCAGTCTCTTTTCTTTTTTTTTCTTTACTACTCGCTCATTCAGCCAAACACATAGATTGTGGGCTTTGTGCAATTCCGAAGAGAGCCCCACAGCCGACTCCCATTATCCCCGATTGCTCCGTTGATACGATTTCTCAGCAAGTAGTCTGACGGTTGCCGATCATCCGTTACGTTCACCAAGAATGGCCTTTGAATTGAAGGAAAAGGGCAATCAGCTTTTCAAGGAGGGCGATTACAGTGGTGCAGAGGAATTATATTCCCAAGCGTGAGACACGAACCTACGTTGTATTGACCCTAGGCGAAATCATACTGACTAAGGGGTATTTTTTAGGATCCAAAAAAATCCCCGCGAGCCGACGTTCTTCACGAACCGTGCCCTCACTCGCATAAGATTAGAGAAGTGGGCAGGTGCAGAGCATGATGCGCGCGCTGCAATTGAGCTTTACGGCCCGAAAAATCCGACCAGCCTGAAGAGCTGCTGGTACCTTGCGCAAGCCCTTCTGGGCCTACAACGGCCTCAAGAGGCTTACGAAGTTGCCATCGATGCTTACAAGGCCAGTCTCGCGGCAAAGAGCGTGCAGACCGAAAATCTATCGAAAACGGTCTTGCGTGCCAAGCAACAGATATGGGCTGCCAGGGAGACTGCGAGACTTCGTGAAATGAACGAGACACTGGGAAGCCTGGAGGGATTGATCGAAGCAGACTTGAACCGGGGCTTGAAAGAGCTTCAGAAGAAACTGGACAATGGGGAAATAGGACAAATCGGATTCCTCGAAGATGAGAAGGCTCTTCGTGAAGACGCAGAGAAGAATGTCCATAACATACGAGAAGCGTTTCGCATCGCCTCCAAAGGGGAGGTTCAAGAAAGAGTATGGCTCTTATCCTCCCTTGAGTTATGACTGTCGTGCAATTTCGACTGACCACCCCCGGCAGGTCGTTCCGGACTACTTGGTTGACGGCATCACTTTTGAGATCATGCATGACCCTGTCATAACACCATCTGGCACTAGTTTTGATCGCATTGGCATTGTCAAGTATGTTGAGCAATCCGGAGTCGACCCCATCACACGGGTGCGCATGTCTGTCAAGGATCTACGCTCGAACTATGCATTGAAAGCCGCCTGCGAGGATTTCCTCAATAAGAATGGATGGGCAGTCGACTGGTGAGATGAGTTGTGTACAGAGCCACGGTTGCATTGACACCCTATTGTGCGCCCTTTTCCTCTCTCCTTTTTCTCGCTTGGATGCTTTTTTTTTTCGTCATCTGCGAGGAGACTTTTTGACGATTTTGTACTACGCTGCCAGCAATACCCGCCTTGTACGCCTTGTAATTTCACCGCGTTGCATAAGATCGGCGTCATGATTTGAATGTTTATAGAGATTTCATGCAGTTGCATTGTTGTTCCAGAAAGGTGCGCCCATCAGGCTTGAATCTTTCAATCCGAGGGCCTACTTTCCTTCCTAACTCCTTTTCCACAAGTTTCTTACATTACTTTCCTACAAACTTGTAAGTAAATTCGTAAGATATACTCAGTACAGATGGTAGGTGTAGTAACTTAACACATTCAACCTCAGATGGGTATTATTATCGGCTACCGTAGTAGTAAATCACCACTCACAAGCAACCGCACAAAGATGGGCAGCCTTCCCGCTTGGACCCGTTGGGAACAAGCATGACAATCGCATTGTCGGACCTGCATGTTGTGTAGAAGATTTAATGACAGCCCTCTTCTATATTTCACTCATATCTCAAGTGCCCCTATCATGTGATTTCGGTCATTTCACCACCAAGTTCCAACACATCTCAACAGTTTGAAAATGCGTTGGTCGGACACTAGCCTTAAATAACAACTTGACCCCGCCATCCCACTTACTCTTTTAGTAGACATCGGCCCCCTCCGTCCGACCTTCGCATTCTCCTTTCCCTTAGATTTCCAAACTCGCCCAAGAGCTGAGGTCACTTGCTCACATATATATTCCACACCGGTTTATCCACAATGACTGACATCTCGAACTTCACCAAAAGATGGGACGGGGACGGTGAAGCCCTGACCAAGGCCGTGGATGCTGCTCTCACCAGCGGAAACGCCGGTGACAATGCTTCTACACTTGACGCTGGTTTCGAGGCTGCCGCCGTCATCGTCAAGACGCTTGCTCAGGACCCATCTCAGGATGAGATGCTGCAGGTATGTGTTTTCTTGTCATGAGCCCCTTCCCCCGCTCTTTGTGTTTCCAGTCTCTTTCAGTCCGAGATTCAGCTTCCCGTATCTTGAATCATTCCACTGACATGGCCATTCTTCACTCGATTTAGCTCTACGCCTACTTCAAGCAGGGCAAGCAGACACCTCCCGAAAAGCCCGGAATGTTCGATCTGAAGGTACCTACGCACCTGATTCCCTCCTCCTCCACGTGAATGCCAGCCGTTATTCTGTCCTGTTCCCACGTGCAATCCCTGTCCGCAGTTGCATATAACCACATGCTATCCCCTAAGAGCTTGTGAGAGGGTTGAGTTTGTCTTCTGACCAGTATTGCAGAAGAAATACATGTACCAGGCCTGGGAGAAGGTCAGCAACATCAGCTACCAGCAAGCGCAGGCTGAATACATCAAGCTGGTCGACAGCTTGATCGCCAAATACGACACCAAATGATTTGGAGTCAGGTGATCATAGTTCCGTCAGCCCATCCCCTTCGGATTCTTCCATTCGCCCCTACTGAAGGGTCTCTTTGGGCGGTATACGAATCGCTTTGCACGAGGGCATGGCCCAGGATTATGTGGCTTTGTCTAGAAGATGAAGTGTGAAGTTATGTAGCTGCAATTATATCATATCGTTGAGCATTCATATCACAACACCTTGTACTCTTACTGAAATCGGGAATTTCCAGTATACTACAGGCGCTGTTCGGTCATAATGATGATTATCGTCGTCAGATTCACTTATGATGCCCTTGAGCAAGTCCGTGATATGCATAAAAAGTCCGCCGGCCTTTCCTAACCATCCCACGTCTGCCCGAGCCAGTCCGGCTCTGTATGGGTCGCTGTTGCGCACCAAGGGACGTCATCCGAGCTGTATGGCGTCAACGGAAGATCGTAGGGCATTCGAAACCCAACGGTCACAGTAGCACCTGGCGATTGTGCTTCTGCTACGACCTCATCCTTCTCGCCCGGATCTGCTCGATTTGGGAAAGCAGGAAGATCTCTTTTGAAACACGGGACCATTACGGCTCTCTGGCCCTTCGCTGTGGATACTGCTTGATCATCCTTGCTCTCGACAAACAGCTCTGGCCAGACTATAACTCCGATTTCCCAACTAGAAATTCTCACTTCTCCGCTAGCATTGACGGCAGCTCCCCATGCCTGGGTGGAGAGATTCGCCGACGTGACCATCGCCCAATCAATAGAGTCCATTGTCTCTGTGTCTGAGAAGCGAATGTAGGTCTTGATGTGTGGTGCGGCTCGACGACGCCCTGCATCACGTCTAACTACGTAGGGATCATTGCTCTTTGGATGATTGCCCGGGTCCATTTTATCGCCCGCCCACTGACAGAAGTACGGGCGCATGTATTGTAGTTGTTTCTGTTGGGCAGCACTTTGTAGTTTCATGTGAATAGAACCGCCGGACCCGTATCCGTATAGCGAGCGGCGAATCTCATCGGGTGTCGGAAATATGATGGAATACTTCGATTTGTTTCGACTCCTGGATGTCAAAGGCTGAGAGTTTGGAGAAAGAGACTCGAAGAAAACGTCCTTGAGCCATTTATCTGTTTGACCTAGGGTGGCGATTGAGGATATCTGGCAAGATCATCAGTACCGGTCCTAGGAGTTGTCCTTCTGTGATAGCGTAAAGCACCAGTCTCACCTGGGCAACAATATGAGGCGTCCGAGGAGGTCCTGCGGCATCGGCTTTCTGATCTATAGGGACTTGACGCAGAGTGTCCTTCAAAGCCAGCCAACCCCATAATGTTTCCTTGTGTGGATCCATTGCGTCGATTTTCTGCTTGGAAGGCACGCTTGCTATTAACGCCGCGCGCACAGCATTGAAGTCGTAATTGGCGAGTTGTTTGACCAAGGAACCTGTCTTTCTGTTCCCATAGGCATCGAGATATGCTAGTAAATCCCTCTTAAACCTCGCGCCCGTGCCAATTGCTGCCGTAGTCGGTGTGCTTGAGGCATTCTTTGATTCCTGCAATGGAAGTAAAGGGGATCGCCAAACAGCCTGGCACATGTTTCCCCAGTCCCCTGGGATCATATTGGCCGTATGGATCACAACCCTGATCAGTCGGTTAGTCAAATCGGGAAGAGTAAGAAACAGACTTGAGTTTGTACATACTGTGCAAGATCATCGTGTCGAAGTAGGATCATCATCTTGGAATGGTGCGTCCCAAAAGGCTCAGGCATGTAGGCAACGATAGCCTCCACATTCGGATAGCGCGAACATGCTTCCTGGTCGGATATGTTAGCTTGATTGGAAACACAGCGAGCATACATATTAAAAAGTCCAATCCACATGTTTCTTACTTACATCGATCCGAATCCTATTCGGGGCATCCCTCTTCCACGACCCATGCACAACTTTCACGTTCACCAGGTTCTTCACATCTTCATCGAACTGGCTCATCAGGAAGTCAACGTCATGCAGATAGTTGAATTGCCAGCATTCGCGAATCATGGGATCGCCGAGAATATCCCTCAGCTTGACGGTGTCGACATTGTTCCCCGAGGAGTCAGGGAGGTCCCGGATGTGGGTGAGTTGGATGGGTGATTTGATTAATTTCGGCACAGCCCCAATTCCGTCGTTTTCGACAACCGGTTTAGCAATTTTGTAGGCAGTTTTGGCAGTGGTACTTTTAATTTCCTCATCTGTGAGGTCGATTACTTGATGAGGTCGAGTTTGCACTGGGGCCAGCGACTGAGACCGAGATTCCTGTCGCGAACGCGAACGGGGTAAAGGGGGTGTAATTGATCTGTTCAGTGAGACCAAAGTATCAAAAGTGTCATTATTTGTAGCCAGATTAGTCGTATTGTTGTTGCTCTCGATAGATGAGTTGAGTGCTGGGAGTCCACCTGAACCTGTACTGCCGTGGACGGAGCGGTTCGCATGCACCTGACTCGGTGACAATTTGCGTCTTTTAGTCGAAGGATCCATATTCCCCGGTACTACTTTGAAATTCCTGAGATGATTGCCGGAATCACTCCTGTTGCAACGCCCATCGGAATGGCAGAGCAATGGTTTCTGGATGATGAAGGGGAGAGCTTTGAGCGCAGATGGGCCGAAGTCACGCGAAGTCCAACGGACACCCAACATCACTCGGTACCCTGAAGAAAAGAATAAGACCTCCGCGACTAGTTTGACATGAGGGACCTAAATGGGTGTTAAGAGGCCATAATATATTCGCAATGCGTACCAGCTTGTGTCGGCACATATCTGTACCTTCAATCTGCTGGGTTGTAGATTTTCGTCCTTCTACCGCGGAGAAAATATAGTCGCCCTACTGGAATGCCAAATACTGGAATGCCAATCAACGAGGTTCTGAAACTGCAGCACACCTATAACCCCTCTATTTAATTTTTTTATTGGTTTATTTTGATGTTTGTAAGACAGTTCTATAATTATCGCTAATAAAGGATTTATTTTGATAACTCTATATATATAAAAAAGACGTGAAGCGAATATTAAATGTAGACCAAATCAAAGATTTATGACAGACCCCTAGCTACCACATAAATCTCTGGACCTTACCGGGTTCTTGCGGCCATTCAAAGCCTTTGTACAGGAACACATATCCGGTAACAGCATTGATGGAAAGGAACCATAAAGTTTCCAAGAAAAGTGGGAAATTCGTCGCGAGATTGGCTCGGAGAACTTCCTTTTCATCCCCAGGACGTTGATGACGGTAGACAGACGGTACTGGCTGCGGGGATAGATGGAGTCTCCACATCACCCAGGGAATGATGAAGTAGCGTGGCTCAACAAGAGGAGCTGTGATGAGGGAGAGAGATGTCGCGACCAGCCAAATGATTACAAAGCTAACCCTTGTTGGCCCTTGCTGTTGCTGTTGGCGCTGGATCATGTGTGCCCGAACCTGGGCAAGGACTTCTTGGGAAATAGGCTGCTTGTCTGGCTGCTGGCTAGCCTTCTTGGAGGAGGCGGTCTTGCGAGTGGACTTTGACGTTTTCTGCATTTCCTTCCGCTGATCCTTGGCAGGAGAGGGCTGAGTGGAAGCTCCAGGCTGCGGCGCCGAAACTTGAACAACCCGAGGTGATGATGGAATGGTGGAGAAGCCAAAAGCAGAGATGGAAGCCCAAGCACAGAGAAAGTAAATAATGGTTGCGATGTATTTGACGGCTGGGTGGTATCTGAGCAAGATCCGGAAGGCATAGAAAATGTAATGACGGTTATCGGCGAGTGTGAAAGGGTGGACAATCGTGTTGAAATGAACAATAGCCAGCATGATCGGAAGCACCAAAAAAGTTGCCAAGATGGTTGGCAGCCCCTTCTGCTTGTCCGACAGGCTGTAATCCAAGTATTTGGGAAGATAAGTTTTCGGTAGGAGCAAGTTCAGCGCAGGGACAACAAGAATTGGCCATGAGAAGAACATGATATATGGCCAAATGTACAGCATCTGGGCAAGATGGAGACTTGCAGTGTGAAACTCCTTGTGTCCTATGAAGAAGTCGTAAGTATTGTGCCCAGGGATCGTAACAGTCAATGTTGGCCAAACCTACCCAGAACAACTCCGTCATTCCAAAACACGAAGACACCAAAGGCTGCAAGAATAACAAGATGCGGGAGCACCGAGACGAGAACAGAGGGAAGACATCTTAAACAAGCAATGGCAAGTGAAACGGATGCTTTGAAGTAGTCTACAATTCCATAGTTAGTGACGCTGACAGACTACCAACAATCTGACATGTTACTCACCCGCAATAGAAGCTTCTGCTACCAGGGGGTCATACAGTTCGTTTTGGAAGCTTCGGTTTGCGATATCGACAAGACCCGAAGCTTTACACGGTCGGGAATATTGCCGGAGCGTCCGAGCAACTTGCAGTCCACCCAAGAATATAGACGCCCAGAAAATATTGGTCTGCCTGAATACAAGAGCAGCCACTCCAATCAGAAGGAAGACCAATGTTCGCAAAGGTGAGAACCCTTGGGCGGATGCGCGTTTGAGATCCCAATTATAAGCCTCAATGACCACCAGAAGAGCAAGTATATCCGTGTAGTACAAGCCAGAGAAGAAGAACAGAGGTGGAAAGAGGCAGATGTTCAACACGGTATGGCTCAGCCATGCACCGGTTGGACGTGCATTGCGCTCTCTTCGCAAGGTATCCAGTAAGGTCTGGAGCCTCCAAGGAAGGAAGATCGACGTCGCCGCGACATTCGTCGAACGCAGGGCTGCAGCATCGAGCTGCTTTGGGGATCCACGGAGGAAAAGAGCGACGGAACAGAGAAGATACGACCACAGATATAAACCAGGAGGGGTCGTGATTTTCGGGTCCCACTGCGTCCACTTATGAGCCCAGTATGCTTTAGCCTGGGGTACGTGAAAAGCTTCATCCAAATATGGTTCTGGGACGTTGGAGTTGACCTTCACCCACCACAGAGGGACCGACAGCAGGACAAAGGGAACAGTATAACGAGCGGCGCGAGTCAAGTCGGACTCGGGTTGAGCGGAACTCATGGTGTCCCCAACTCAGTAAATCGATGATGCCTGCAGCAGCCCAATTGATCAGATGCTCGTATGAGCATGGGAAACTATCATCAAAGAAAGAGAGAGAAACGAGCAGTCAAAATTGCGGAGATGTGTTCGGAGACTCCGTCATTCCTGCTGCAAACAATCCAAACACCACCGCATTCGGGTCGATGTACATGATTTCGAGGGCTTACATTTCGTAGCTTCTAAGCTGATTTTCGAAAATCTACAAACAAGAACTATTCAATGATATCTCGTCTGATAAAGTACCTACTACGGTCACTATTAACGGAACAATAGATTCTACTCGCAAAAAACATACAGTTCCCCGCATCCACCACGAATCCGACTGCCAATGGCCTTTCCCCTCCCGCGGGGCATCACGCCCCCGGAGATAGCCTTTCTTGCTGAAATGGAGATGGTCACGATCGTTCCTCGTCAGCGATTAGAAGGTCTCGAGCTTCTGGGTGTAAGTTGTGCGCAATCAGTTGTTATATCCACTCAGAAGGCCCTGTCACTTCAGTCATGGTCGCGTGTTGGTGAAAAGGAATTGAACGCACAAGGATAGCCACGCCCTTAACAGCCATTCAACCGCGCCATACTCAAATACTCAATACGTCTTATACACTCCAATTGACTTGATTTGATTGAACATAGGGTCCAGTTGAACCTCTCCTCCCTCCTCGCCGCGCCTCCCTTCCGCTCTGGCTCGCCCTGCTCCTCAAGCGCCAACGCCGCGCAAACATCCTCCCTCCCTCCTGGCTACATCCGGAGCCCTTATCCTTTATTCTTGACTTTGAGACGCAAAATAATGATTATAAAAATGCATTTTCACCTCCTCCCCCATTGCCCGGCCAGCCGAGCCCTCACGCCCGTGGGTCAAAGCCGGTAGCCACTCCGCGTCACACTCTAGATGGCCAACGGTATTTTCCTTCGCCGCCATTCTTGCCTCAGAATGTCGCACAGTCAACCACATCTGCGGGCGACCCGCCGTCGTTGCCGTACCATTGGCTAGAAGTCGGGAATATGTTGCTTGATGCCGCCAGTGACGATCTTGTGGACCCGGATCAAATACGGAGATTGCTCAAGGACCTCCGAGAAGTGCGTATGGCGAAGATACGAACAGGCGTGGATGTCCTGGATGCGGCCGCGATAGGAGGCGGAGGAGTAGCACTTACAGGGGTTGGCGCAATGGAAGTCGGAGAAGGGAGAGGCTTTGTGGCAGGAGTAGTAGATGGACTCAGGTATGCTTTGTTTTTCCGTATGGCGTCATTTTTGGGATTGCCGGTGCATCTTCTTCACGTACATTTGCTGATATGGATTTCTTTGAAATAGGAGAATCGGGGCATCCAAAGAACAAGCACGCAGGGAACAGTTGGCCGAGGAAAGGGCTAATGGAGGTTACGATGGCACACAAGATGATGACGACGACATGGAGTTCTAAGCGCTTGCTTTTTCTACCTTTTCTCAACCCTGGAGTTCCGGAAGGGAAAATGTGGCGTGATCTATAAACCTGTGACGGATTTTATAAGTATATACCCTATGCTCCGTACCATAATCAAAAGGTATTCCAATTCCACTGAACGCCGTACAACATGCGAGGCTCTGTACTGTGAAGGCAAGAAACAAAAACAAAAGATAAAAAAAGCGTGGAGATGAAGTATGGCGAGAAGAGAAGCTGAAAGAGACAACATGCTTTGCTCAAGGGATACTTCTCATATTCAATCTTTACATGCCCAACTACCGGGATTATACAAGATGCAACCGACGGCGGAGGATGGAATCAAGAACGTATTATCTGTGACCAGACCAGACAGTAGCGCTATTGGGCAGACCCCCGATCTTTCTGCATCATCCTTTTCCGCGCTGCCAAAATCATGTCGTCCCTTCTTTTTTGTAGCAAACGCTGGCGCTCTTCTCGGTTCTGAGACCAACCACTTGGCAGAGACGGCGACGATTCATCGATACCGGTCTCACTTGTGACCCTGGAGTTAAGATTATAGCGCGAAATGAGATCCTGGGCCTCCGACTTCGGGGAGACTGCGGATGTTGATGCGGCTTGCGTCGCTGGAGTGTTCGTGGAGGTAACGGGGATTTGGGGTTGGAAGGATGGCGGCGGCTACAAAGAAAAATCATCAATTAGGATAAATTAGGTGATTACTGGGTATGGAGATTATCCAGAGGAAGGGCCAAAGAGAGAACTATATGTCACAACTTACAGTATCCAGGCCCCGTCCAGTCAAGATCCTCTCCGTAGTGGCCGCAACACTACCCCCATTGAGCTGTAAATCCCACATGATCTCTCGAGTGCTCAGCTGAGGAAACATTTGGGAGATCTGCTCGACCTGAGCGGGATCAACAACGTTTCTACGCGCACGACTCCGGGCGGTTCCTGATCCCGCAGTGTTGTCACGGTTGAGGAACCATCGGATCACGAAGAACGAGACGACAGCGAGCGTGAGAAGAGAGGGGATGTTGAGGGTGGGCTCCTCGTCCGACATCGTTTCCAACAGTGTTGTTCTTCTTCTAGTTGATCAAAAGTGGTGGTATGCGGTTCGCTGGCAGTTGAGCGGAAATCGTTCCGAGCTGAAAGAGGCTCCGGGGGGCACCGCGGCGCGATCTCGAAGAGAAGCACAATCGCAAGAAGTCGTTGACTGATTCCGAAAATGTTACCAACAAGAAGCTGCCTTGCGTGTTGTCCAGAAAGGCTTGCCGAGGGCGATGTTCTTGGGTAAGTAGCGATGTGGCGGCAGATGTTGTACCGACTGCTCCGCGATAGGCAATTAGTTTCACGTGCAGATAGCAATGACGATGGCGTCAGTCAAGAGATGGGCAGTTTAGGCTAAAAATAAATGGAGAAATTGCAGTTCAGAATGAAAATATTAGTATGAGTATGGAGTAGAGAGAACTTCATTTGTTTCAAAATAGAGAAGGTAATCGTAAACGAGGTAGTTAGGTAATTGTCTCAGCGCGACCGTTGGAAGTAACTCACTTGGCCGCAAACTGGACCCAGACCCGACCTCTATATAAATACTGGCGCCTGGTCTCACAACTGGTCTCTCACTTGTCTGAATAACTTTCTATGCATCATGCATTAATGAATGCCCACAGTACACCTGAAACCCTTCATTATGCGTATCTCATGACATGACAATAATCGGATCCAAAACCATGTACTGTACACCCATCCACCCGCCTTGAAACACCGGCCCCGAGTAGGCCCAAGACCAGCCATATCCCGTTCAGGCCCAACAAGTAACGTCGCAAAACAAAAGTATTGACACCGAAAAAGAACATCAACTCCAAGACAGAATACTCATTTCATATCGGCTGGAGTCAAAGCTTGAACAACACTGGTGCCCTCGCTGAACCTCGTCCGGAAGATGCGATTTGCGTTCTGGAACATGCCATCCTTCAGAGAAACCACAATAAATTGCGATCCCTTGAAGCGCGTTTTGATAAGTCGGCCAATATTCTGCGTGTGCGATAGATCCAGGGCAGCATCAACTTCGTCTAGAATATACATCGGCGCCGGTTTGAATTGCAGGAGTGCCATGATCAGTGAGAGAGCGATGAGGGAACTGTTCAGGCAAACATTAGAGCCCATTGCGAAAATTCTCCAGGGAATACGTAGTCGCTTACCGTTGACCACCACTCAGTTCAGTTAAGCTCTGCTTCCAAACCTTGCCCAGGGACACCTTAACCTCCAAGCCGTCCGTAATGTCCTTTCCTTCGGGAGGATCGAGCTTAGCGAAGCTGCCAGGCAGAAGTTCCGCGAAGATCTGTCCGAAATCTGCGTTGACCTTAGTCCAAGTCTTATGAAGGGCTTCCTTCTTGTATTCGTTCAAGTTGACAATGGTCTCTTCAATCTTGCTTTTGTCCCTGATCACGGTCTTCATCATGTTCTTCAAAGCCGCCTCTTTCTTTTCCACGCTATCAATCATGTTCATGACCTTTGGATTGATCTTCTTTTTCATTCCTTGGAAGCGTTCCGTAAGATTGCGCAAAGTGGACTTGCATTCCACAATGTTCTGGTCCTTAAAGTTGTACGCGGTGTTAGGACGTCCGAAATGCTCTTTTTCTTCCGCGATCCACTCGTGCTCATTTTCCATGTGAGCCACTGTTTGCGCGGCAGCCTGCTGATCTTTCTGTAGCTTCTCGAGCTGATGTCCAAACTTCTGCATCTCGAGCCCTTCCTCAGTAATTCGCGAAGACTTTGACCGCATCGCTTCCTCAAGCTCGCGCAGCTCATCATCGAAGCCTGTAAGTTTGGCTCTTTCATCCTCAAGTTGAGCCTGGGCGACGTCATGTGCGTCCTATATGTGTTTAGTAGATCTCCAAAGATTGAGACTCGCATCTTCTTGTGCTGTGACATACCTTGAGTCTCGCTTGCTCTCTCTTTAAAGACTCAATCTCCTCCGACTGAGCCTTCAATGTGGCGTTTGCTTCGGTAAATTGTTCCTCGGCTGCTGAGAGGTCGCTGCCAACTTGTTCGCAGTCTAGTCTCGAGGCCTGCAATTCCTTCTGCAGAGTCTTCACTGAGTTTGAGTTCTTCGTGAGGCTCTTCTTTAGGGAATCAAGCGAAGCCTGCAGCTCTGCCAACTTGCTGTCCTTGTTGTCGTTGAATTCGCTCATATCTTTTTCAATTCTTTTGATATCCTTGGATGCTTCACTTTGGCGAATCTTGGCTTCCGCAATGTCCTTCTTCAACTGCTCAATGTTGGATTTCATTTCCTCCACAGCGTGGATGATCTGGTCAAAGATTAGTTTACGTTATGGACTGGCTGGGAGGCATGTGCTCCAATTAGTACTTACCGAAGAAGACGAGTTGCTGTTAATCTGCTCTTCAGTAAGCTTAACTTCGTGGGTCTTGAGGTCGAGCTCCTGCTTGATTGAGCGAACTGCATCAAGCTTTTTCTTTTCTTTTCTCATTGTCTCCTCCAGAGTAGCCAGAAGACGCTCCTTGCTCCTCAAATCTTTGTTGATCTCATTCAACCTCTGCAATGTGACGAGCACGCCACTGGAATTTGGTGAACTACCACCGGATAGTGTACCGGATGGATCGTACACGTCACCTTCGAGAGTAACACTCTTCATCCGAACAGATGGATCGAAAGTGACTCTCTTTGCAGTCTCTGCATCCTGGCAAATTAAGGTGTTGCCAAAGACGTATTCCATTGCCGCCGACACCTCGTCATCGAACCCTATCAGCGACAGGGCAAGGTCGACCTTTCCAGGTGCGATATTCTGTGCTGCACCAATCTTCTCTGCGGACGCCCTAAAAGCTGAGATCTTGTTCAAAGGGATGATTGTCACACGTTTGCGAAGTTTTCCATTTTGAAGCAGCTGTGTACCAGTTTCTGCCGTGTCAACAACAACATTGTACAAACGGCCACCAGCACAGATCTCCAGGGCCGTCGCCGCAGGGAGTTTGTCTTTCTCCACTGCGAACAACTGAGCAACCAAGCCTTTGACCTTGGAGCGGTCAAAGTTTGGATGGGGGTCTGCGTAATTGAAGTCGATATTGGCCACTTGTCTCTTCAGGGCATCGGCTCTCTCGCGAAGCTCCCGAATGTCCTTCTGCAAACTGGCCTTTTCCTGGTAGATATGCTCCTCCTTACCAGGCTCAAACCCAAGTCTTGTCAGCTCTGCTTCGAGTTTCTTTGCTTGTGATTTAAGTCCCTCTAACTCCCGCAAAAGGCCTGAGTTTTGCTCTTTGGCCTTCTTGGCGCGAGGTTCTTCCTCCTTGACCCTCTTTTCCAAGTGAGCAATTTTGAGTTTTGCCTGTTCTTGTTCCGTGGCAGCAGCGCTGGCGCGGTTTCGAGCGTCCTGTAACTGGCCCTGGTATCCGCTTTCCTGGCCCTCTTTGGATGCGACACCAGTCTGCAACGTCTGCAGCAATTCCTCCTTCTGATCGACTTCGGCAGTCTGTGCATCAAGTTGCGCTTTCGCAGCATCATACTGTGCTTGCAACTTGTCAAGAACAATCTTTTTCTCTTTGAGCACCTTCTCGAGATCGCTGACAGCTTTCTGGATTTCCTTCCGCTTCTCGTTCTCCTCCGTCATGCTTGCGTTCTTGAGGTCGAAAACAGTCGCAAGTCGAACGAGTTCGTGTGAATGGGCTTTCACCTCATCCTCGAGAGCCTGAAACTTGCCCCCCTTGCGTAACTCTTTGTCGCGGGCTGCATTGACTCGTTTGACATCCTCTTCCAAATGTGCTATTTCGCCTTTGAGCTTGGCGGCATTCTCCTCAAGTGCTTGTACCTTGCGCCGTTTGTTCTCACACTCCTCGCCCGTTACTCGCAGTCGCTCTCCGCTCTTCACATAGTCATGTGCAACGACAAGGCGTGTTAAACGCTCGAGGTCGTTCTGGGTCTGTTGAAAATCAAGGAAGGCGCGCTTTTCGGCTCTCAGTTTCTCAAGCTTGGGCTCAATTTCTTCCTTAAGTAGGCCTTCAATTTCGCGCAGTTTCAGCTCCTTCTTTCCCATCGTCTTCACCGCCTTCTCTCTCCTGTCTTCGAACATTCGCGTACCCGCAGCTTCCTCGATCATCGACAGAATCTCGACAGCTTTCATATTAAGGACCTTCGTAATTCGACCTTGCATGATCAGGAAGTTCGGGTTGTTGATATTCAATTGAACACTCTGAAAGAGGTTCTGCACTGTCTGCTGTTGCGCGCGATGGCCATTGATCAAGTATTTGCTCGTACCGCCGAGGACGATCTGTCGGGTAACCGAGATATTCGCATATTCTTCGAAACCGATCGGCGACTTCGATGTGTCTCTATTGTCGAAGACGATGGTCACGCTAGCCTTGGTCACACCGGCCTGACCGCGTTTATAAATAAGATCTTGCAGATTCTGCGCTCGAACAGTGCTCATGTTGGTAATTCCGAGAACGAAACAAATGGCATCGAGGATGTTGGATTTACCACTCCCGTTTAGGCCAGTGATTGAGTTGAAGGATTCATCCCTGGCGAATTCATTAGTAATTGGTGGCAACCATCGATGAAAAGCGAAATCGATAAGTAAGCGCGCATACCATCCCGAGATGACCGTACGCACGGCGTACGATTTAAAGCCCTGTTGTCGACGTTAACTCGCTGAAATCAAGAATCTCGAACGGCGTAGACCAGTACGACTTACGTCGATAACAATTTCGACGATCCTCATGGTTGCGACTCCGGTTCGGCCCCGTTCAATTAGCTGGTGAGGAACATGAGTCGGAGATGGGGTGAAGCGTTGGCTTGGAGGGCCGTCAAGTCGAGGCTGTGGAGTGTTTTCGGCGGGCGCGGTGTTTTGCATGTGTTTATGGTTTGCTGTTTGAGGACTGGCGCCTTTCTCGGAACAACTGTTTCTCCATTTTCTTTGTGGGCGGGTGAGGGGCATTCCATTTCGGGAACTCCGTCCATCTACCTAAATCTTGCAACAATAATATTGTTTATTATTTACATACTTAGCACTATCGTGCCCCCAGAAGAACTGCGGTGGGGTTGAGGGCTAAGATAGCGATGTCATTTTTTTAATCCCAGTCTGGGCCTTTTGCCAGTGAGAATAGATCTCAGTCTTTCATACATCGATTCCCTCCCAGGATATGGGCCTCAGGCGCCCCCCGCAGTTCTGTTACGGGTAGGAATACTTTTTTTATGAATCCCTTGATTTTTTTTTTTTTTTTTTTTGAAATGATCGAGTCAGAAATAATATCGGACGCAATCTACGCTCGTATACCACTTGCGAGAAGCCTATCACTTGGGGCGTGCACTTTTGCTACTATCAAGGTACCTCCACTACTCTTCTATACGAGATTTTCAGATAGAGCAACCATACAGACACCTCTAGAGGTGGTCAGCATTCCCCCACATGTCAATCAGTGTCTTATCAGGGGTGTAGGTGATGCCAAATTCATTGGCTCTCTCGTCAATGATCCTGCCACCAAACCAAACAAATGAATCCGTTTAATTCACTCATTCGGAGACATTCTCGGACACTTTCCCTGCAGCTCGGCCATTCACCAAAAGCCGTATGTTTCCGAGCAGGCAGTCGAGATGGGAATATAAAGCACCTCGTGGAATGTTAGAATCATTTGTTGTACCGTCATTAACTATTCTTCCGTGCAAGTCCTTTACACACGAAGTACCCCATCTCAACTCTCCACGCACACCACAATTATGTCCGCGACTCAAGACTTGGAAAAGACTTTCAAGGACGATAATTTTGTTTCCCATTACCGTTTAGCAGAGAAGGTGACCGGACCGTTTGCCTTGGAACTGATTAATCAATCTGGAGTGGCGAATTCCAGCCGAAAGCCTCTTGTTATCCTGGATAACGCTTGTGGAACAGGAATCATTTCTAGCGTCCTGCACAGGCTGGTCGATGATGACATGAAGAATACATGGAAGTTGACCTGCGGTGACATATCCGAGGGGATGCTTGGATACACCAAAGAGAGGATGCAGGAGGAGGGCTGGCTCAATGCCGAGGTGCAGGTAGTGGATGCGCAGAACACTGGACTTCCTAGTGCTCACTATACGCATGTCTTAGCGGGATTCGGTCAGTACCGTGGAGAGTGAAGACAGTATCATCGACGGATCATTGACTTCTTCTTAAAGCTTTCATGGCCATGCCTAATCCTAAAGCTGCACTCGACGGTATGTGAATCTGATGCTCCCAATGACCACTTATTTATAGCCTTTTAGAATGCTTCAGAATACTCCAGCCGGGAGGCACTATTGCATTTTCGACTTGGCATAAAAGTGAGTCCGTCTTGTTAATCACGGTCAAAGAGAAGACATGCAAATACTGAAGAATTATTTCCGTCAATCGCAGCTGGATGGGTCTCACCAACCAAATACGCCCTGGAAAGTTTGCCGGAGAGCCTTCCCTTTCCCAATGATGATGAATTTCTAGCGTCCTTGAAGAATGGGCATTGGAATTCAAATTCCTGGGTGGAGGCCCAGCTAAAGCAACAAGGCTTCGAGGAAATTCAAGTCAGAGTCGTCTCCTATACTGCGTCCATCAAGGTACAGGATTTTTTCAACATGGTTAAGATGATGTTACCCGTGGCGACCAAACAACTGTGGACGGAAGAGCAACGAGACCGAAGCGAAAGCCATATCATGCCGGCACTGTTGCGAGCCTTCGAAGATAGATATGGCGTAGACGGTCTTGTGCCAACGGAGTGGATTGCTGTTGTTGCGACGGGCTATAAACCCGTCTAGATCACAAGTTTGCGCTCGTCATAGCAAGTGGATTGGCTTTCTGGGGTGTATCCGAGTCATTGTTATCCTATGATGATACATAAAGATACTTTGTTTCATATTGAGCGCTCCTCCACCGGGAGACAGGAAATAAGTATAGCGAATGAAATTGCAACTTCAACATGCCAGATTAGACTACCATATTCCCCTCCAAAAAACTGTAGTGAGGCAGTGGAAGGCTAAGATGCACAACTCCACTTGATCCATTTCAGCTATATCTAGACCTTTTAAGTCATGTAGATGAATGCAAGCATCATGATAGAGGCAAGCGGCACATTAAAGACTAGGCAGTACCTTGTTGCATCCCGACTACCATAAAATATGGGCTTCAAGGCGCCCTATACAGTCCTTTGTAAGGGCTATCATAGTACGATATTCATTATGAGCAAATATACGGAACAAAGAGTGGGTTTGAGGAGGTCATTGAGGTCGTTCATTTCAGAGATGTTATCCTAGAATCTCATCCAGACCATTTGATTCGAAAAAAACACTCTGAACGTGCGTGGCACTGCTCCTATATGCAATACCTGAAGAGCACTACAGCAACTCGTAGTCAACCCAACGCCGTGTCATTTAGCCTGCGTCCCTGTTGGAATCTCATGAAGCGTGATGTGGGAACGCGACTGCGCGCGCAAGGCCCCTATTCGGATCCAACCTGTTGTCCAAGTCTTCGTATCGGAGAATAAACTCGCGCTGTGAACGTCGTTAGTTAGCATGACTTTTGAGTAGAAAGAACACGATGAATGAAGGTAGATTGCTTCCACGTACCCGAACTTTCTTCCAGCTAGCAGGGTCCCAGAGAAGATAAACACCACGTTCACTCACACCCCGCTCGACATCAACCGGACCCGGGTATGTTTCGTCGCGGGTTAACCAGCATCGTTCAATCTTGTGATACCGCCATTTGCGACCCATAAGTTCCTCCGCCACAAGCTCTTGCATGATATCTCGAGGCATGCTGTAGAAGATGTAGAAGAGTGTCTCGTCGCTGAAGCTAGGAATACGAGATTGGAGGGGTTGAATGTTGGCAACACTGTAGCAAGAAGGAAGAGCAAAGTCTTGCTCAAGTGGTACAGCCGACATGGAAGAGATGAAAGGTGACGCGAAAGAGGTGTGCAAAGGTCTGATGCAGGTCAGGTCAGTGAGATCAACGAAGAGGGACTCCCAAGAAACGATGTACATACTCTGGTTGATTCAAGTCTAAGCCCAATGTCATGAGATCCTGACCTACTGCAAGGCTTGCAACGTCGGGGCTCTCGCTGTGGATCATCCTCAGCAGGCCCGCGAGCCCGAATCTATCTAGCTCACTCATCTGGGAGAGTGGCGGCTGCTCAGCGCTCTGCGTCGTGCTGGCAGTTTCTTGCGCATCACCCGCTTGTTGCGTCCTTTGCTGGATCTGTTGCATTTGCGTCTGGCTTGGCTGCTGTTCCGTGAAATTGTCAGGGCGCAAGCCGCGCTGAGTCGACATCATAGCGTTGGTGAGGTCCTGTGAATAACATGAGTACGCAAGATGGATGCTGCAGCGAAGAGAGTTGTGTTTACCTCTTTTTCCTGTCCGAGTACTCCATTGGACCCTTGATTGACAGGCGAACGTGACGTTGAAATGCCTAGCCTGAAATTAATGTCCTGTCTTAGGTACGTTTACCAGACGCATGAACCTACCTCCCGACCCCGCATTGGCAGGCGACATCATCCTCGTAGTTTCTTGGCCGTTGATAGAAGATGCAATCACGTTGCGATTTTGTGAAGACTGTGACTGTGACTGACTCACACTCGAAAATCCCATGCCAGTATTGTAACTACCGAAACCTGCGTTTTGCATCAATGATTCTCTGCGCTCCTGGCTAAGATCCGCATGAGCATTTCGTCCGAGAGGTGGAAACTCTTCGATGTTGCCGGTCTGCGGCTGACCGCCCGCCCCGAGTTGACTGCTGATTCCTTGCCCGCTGTTTCTGAAGTCGTCCAGGCGGTTTGAAAACTGACTACCAGAGGGGAAAATGTCGTCGTTAGAAGGTTGACTTTGTTGTTGAGGGAGATGAGGTTGTGTTTGAGATGGTCTTGAAGGTGCTTGGGAGGCGGGAGGGTGTTGTTGTCTCTGTACGGGGGTCTGCTGGGCGGCACGCTGGCTGGCGTTCGCCCACACTAATTGCCCTGGGTTTTGAGACTGGGACTGCTGGGGTGCACCTGATAAGGAAGGAAATTCCCTAGTAGAGAGATCTCTCTTAGCAATTTGAAATCTCCTGCTGGACGGCCGATTCGGGACCAGCAGTAATCGTCCCACTTGTCAATCTGGTGCAGGAGCCACACTCACGAGAGATCCAAAGGTGTAGCTGGCTGAGATCCTCCAAGGCTCTGCGCGAAAGTTCCCATCCCTCCAATACCGCGCTGTTGACCGCTTTGTAGGCCTGGTGTTCCGCTCACAGGTAGGTTGAAATTCCAGTTGGCACCGCTGCCTGCTCACCATCACCAAGGCATTAGCTTCCGGCACTTCGTCGCCAATCAAAATGACCAAGGATTTGAATTGAAGCAGATCGCACCAAGCTTTCCGTTTGGCAAACGCGCCGAAGCTAGTGTCGCATTTCGAGCTTGTGCTTGTTGCGCGGGGAACCCAGACATGCCTCTTAGAGGCTGCGGGCCTGGTCCTGTTTGATCGCATGAATAGTTAGCTAAGTACTTTTAACTTAAGCCCTTCTGGGGATTTGTCCGCCTCTTCGATCAGGATCGCAGGGGTTTCTTGGTGATGTATTTCAAGATATCCTCATCAGGCGTCTGAACCATCTGTGCAAGTAATGACAATTGGAACAGAACAGAAAGTATCCTTCGTATAGACAGCAGTACTCAATACTATGAGTACGAACCAGTCTGCATCAAAAGGATCCCTCTGTTCCTGCGAGAGAGGCAGAGAAAGAAGAAGAGGGCTTCACGAAAAAGAGACCTAACGAACCTGGCCTATTCATAATGCTGCTGTCAGCTTCGGTGAGCTGTCCTGACGAAGCCTAGAAGCCTGGCAAAATCCAAGAAAACCTCGAAGAGGAGTTCGAAGGTGAACTGGTCGAATAAAGGTCGCTGCGGAGGATAACCACACTCATGCGGCACTGCTCTAGAGGCTCTCCGCTACTGGAGGCGGAGTGAACTTAAGCGCGCGCTTCCCAAGAGAAATATGCACGGACCATCTTAGCCGCCAGCAATCTCGAGCAATAAGGCTGATTCTTAGACGTGCTTAACCCTTTGTGCATAGTTTGTTCTTGTTTGAGTCTAAGAATAGGTTCTTTAGGATTCAACACCTTCCAAGTTGTTGTTATCGTTGTTTCATCTACGGCATTTCCACCACTTGTAAGTCATGATGTGCAAAGATAACTGAAATTACTGAACTGTATCCGGGACTGCAATCTCCAAGTCTTGTTGGAATGTTTCATTCTTTCTATGAAACCTGTCTTATATTATGAATTGATGGATGACTATGCATATGAAGGATTCGAGCAGAAGCTCAGAGCCTCAGACATATCAAGAGCATGAGTTATGACATCTCGTGCTGAGGAGGGACGAATGTAGAAGGCAAAGAACGAGTAGACAGAGGACATAAGGACAAAAGCTGAATGGAATATTCGCTAAAATTCCATCATGTAGAGTACCTTACAAGGCTCGGACTAGATAGTGCATTGCGTGTGGTTGATGTGGTCACGTGGATAGACGCTGGGACCGGCTAGCGCTTCTCGGGAGTTTCAATCGTAACCGCGAAAAAAGACATTGAACCATCCATCTGCTCCTTGACGACCGGTTCAATCCCCATTTACAATGCATCGACAGTCGGCCGCACGACTTGCTCGCCAATATGGGGGCCTTCCGCTGGTCGAATTACCCCCTCCATATCTTGCGCCGTCCCTCCATTTTTCCATGATGCGATCGCCGATCCAGTGTTCGAGCTTTTCCTCCACTGCCACGGCCGCTGGCTCCGGGCGTGATTTAAGCAAATCTCGCGGAGTTTCTGCTATCCATCGGACTGGTCCCAAATTTCCATTGGGCGTTTCCAAATACCCATTGCCAAAGCCTGTACCACCAGAGGCAGTCGAACGACGGGACCCTACGCCCAATCACGGTCTCTGGGGTTTTTTCCCAAAGGACAGACTACCCCTAGCCACACCGGAATACGACGTTTCCCACGGTCAGTTGGCTGGGAATTTAAGAGCTTAAGGACATTTGCTTACGGAGGATATAGGTCGCCCATGGTCAATCCAAGAACTCCGTGAAAAGTCCTGGGAAGATCTCCACAGCTTATGGTGGGTCTGTGTCAAAGAACGCAATCGCATTGCTACATCCAACCTGGAGAGGGAGAGACTGAAAGCTGGTTATGGAGAGTATGAAGCATCTCAGCGCGATAGAGCTGTAAGTGCTCCAGTCCCCGAAGCTTTCCTGTTTTGATGCCGTCCGTTCACCCATGGCCGAGTCAATCGCTACCAACCAGTTACGTTCTGGCGACGTGGTTCCAATTTGTTGCCAAATCCAAGCCTATTCCTGACTAATGATGTACACGTCTTTAGGTTCGGATTACCCAGAAGTGTATCAAGCATGTTCTGCGGGAACGATGGTATGCCTGGGAAGAGGCTCAGAGACTCTACAACAACGGTTACCGACCACAGGAAGAAGCAGAAGAGGGCGACGTTGATGAGACCGAGACAAAGGCATAATCTTGTCGAGGGGCCTGTCTTGCAAAATTCATAACAAATATATTTATGTAGTTTTATTTTCATCAGTTCTATTCGGCACAAAGGGTGGGCATGTAGACTAGTGGATCAAGAATCAATGGATTTTCAAACCGGCAAAACTAGTAGTGATTATAGTGACTCTATTTATAACGATATCAAATGAATAGGCAACGACTTATCTCACTATGAAACCTTGAAGGAGAAGCTGCAAGTAAATAGGAGAAGGTACCACTCCTGACAGGGACGGGCGTACGTAGTTACTTCCAATAGTACTTGTAATGGAAGTGTCTCTCCCTGTCGGGAGTCCCTCAGGAGCTTTAGGTTTCAAGGTTAACTGCCGTGTGGATCCTGCCAATCGCCTTGGTTGGTGCCCTCATCCGCGGGGGCCAGCGACCTGCTAGCAACAAAGAGTGTCCACTGTCCACCACAACTCACCGCCATCAACAGGTCCTCGAAATCCAGCCCCTCCTCCTGGGTTTATCTTTCTCAATAGACTCTCTGTGATCTCTGTCTCTCTCTCTCTACTCAGATCCTGCAATTAAATCTAGTTATTCACGATGGATGAGATTGCTCCAGAATACGATGTTGTCGTGCTCGGCACCGGTATGAGCTACCCCGCCGTTTGAACTTTCGACTCCTTAAGTGCTGACGTTACTCACAGGCTTGACCGAGTGTGTCCTCTCTGGGTACGCATCGACCAGCGGCACTTTAGTATGAAGCATAGATAGCTGATTTCTTGTTCACAGTGTCCTCAGTGTCAAGGGAAACAAGGTGCTTCACATCGATCGCAATGATCACTACGGCGGGTAAGTAGTTCGCAGCACCTCTCTTAGCATCGGCTCCCCACTGACGACGTGTTTAGTGAGGCCGCTTCCGTGAATCTCGAGACTGTCAGTCCTCCTGATCCAGATACACCTCCCTTTACTAACGCCTTCTGCAGCTTTTCAAGCAGTACGGTAACGTCCGCGCCGGGGAGGAGCCTTGGAAGAAGTATGGGCGACCAAATGACTGGAACATCGACCTGGTCCCGAAGCTCTTGATGGCCAACGGCGAGTTGACCAACATCTTGGTTTCTACGGATGTTACGAGATACCTGGAGTTCAAGCAGATTGCTGGCAGCTACGTTCAACAAGGCAAGGGACCTAAAGCTACAGTGGCAAAGGTTCCCTCGGACGCCGGTGAAGCTCTGCGCTCGTCCTTGATGGGGATATTCGAGAAGAGAAGAGCCAAGAAGTTCTTGGAATGGGTTGGCGAGTTCAAGGAGGATGACCCCTCAACCCACCAAGGTATGCTTTCAGAATACTCTATAGTCTGAATGTGTTTCAATGCTAAAATTGGCTAGGTCTGAACATCGCCCAGTGCACGGTCAAAGAGATCTACGACAAGTTCGGTCTTGAGCCCAACACTCGCGATTTTGTTGGCCACTCCATGGCGCTCTACCCTTCGGATGAATACAGCAACAAGCCTGGAATGGCCATTGAGACCATCAACCGTATTCGCCTGTACGTGAACTCCATGGCTCGGTACGGAAAGTCACCCTACATCTACCCTCTTTATGGACTTGGCGAGCTTCCCCAGGGTTTCGCTCGTCTATCCGCTATCTATGGCGGCACATACATGCTCAACACCAACATCGATGAGGTCCTGTACGAAAATGGAAAGGTGTCTGGAATCAAGGCAACCATGAAGGACCGTGACAACGGCGATGCCATGAGCTTCCAGACCAAGACAAAGAAGATCCTTGCCGACCCATCCTATTTCCCTGACAAGGTCAAGGTCACCGGCTATCTTCTCAAGGCCATCTGCATTCTTAAACACCCCATTGACAAGACCGATGGCAGCGATTCGCTGCAGTTGATCATCCCTCAGTCTCAAGTTGGAAGAAAGCACGGTAAGCTTGCGCAATACTGAATGATGCTGAAAATCCGTCTTGCTGATGACAATAGATATCTACGTTGCCATGGTTTCCTCGGCACACAACGTCTGCCCCAAGGGCTACTACATCGCCATTGTTTCCACCATCGCCGAGTCCGATGCCAACCACCACCTGGAGCTTGAGCCTGGATTCGAGCGCCTTGGTGAGATTGAAGAGAAGTTCATGGGTCCTCCCATTCCCATCTATGAGCCTCTCGAGAGCGGTGAAAAGGACAACATCTTTATCTCAAAAAGCTACGATGCTTCGTCACATTTCGAGACCACAACTGGTAAGAAGTCGTAGTCAACATTGCACTGTGACACGCATGCTAACTTCCATCAAGATGACGTCCGTGATATTTACCGACGTGCGACAGGCGAAGACCTCGTCGTTGAAGGACTTCGTGAGGGCCAGACGCTCGCTCAGGAATAAGCATCGGGTCCGTCATTTGTCCCAACTGAAACTCTCGTAATATATTGTCGCTTAGATGTTGCCGGTTCCTGACCTGAGTCATATTTTCTTGGACATGCTTCTCTTGCTCTTGTTAATTGCTTCTATTCCCTCCAAATATTGAACCATAGCATGCTGTGACAATCACACACACTCATTCTCATTGTGGGAATCACAATGCCCATTAGTAAACGCCAATCGAGCGCATACGGCGTGGTTGGTGTATGGAGTTTTCCTTCCCTCCTTTCTATCATCCAACATAGTTTTGTACATGTCTTGGTCCAGTTTGCCTGTATTCATTGAGCTGTTCAGGTCGCTACTCCCAATGAAGCCTGTAATAGGTGACATGCTTCTTCGTAAAGTAAATCTAGAAATCGTAAAGAAATATCTTTGTTCCTTGAATTTCTTAACGAAACCTGGTGTACCGTGGCTATCCAACTTGCTGAACTGACCAATATTGATAATTGAATTATGTATGAATACTAGCTGTGATAGCCAGCCCTTGCATTTCAGTCCAGGTTTGGCTTCTGATATGCTGCTTACAGGCAGAATGTATGCTTTCAAATATTGAAACTAATCTTCAGCAGCCTTGTCAATATTGTATTGCACAGAAGAGAAGTGATCAAGGGACTGAAGGGCATATATATATATATATATGCGGAAAAGAGTGGTATACACGTAATCTTTGAGATCATATCTTCTGGCTGGTCTCGGGGTCTGTATTAGCCTTCTCGTGCTCTCCAACAATGCATAATTGGCCGTTATCAACTCTGAAGATCTCCGTCCTGAGTAAAGCCAACCGCCGTCCTGCGTGGACAAGCTCGGTGGCGATGCGGATCTCGACGCCCTGAGGAACCGGACGCAAGTAGGTAGTCTTGAGATTGCGGCTGACACCACCCATTTGAAATTGACCTGGCCGTGACATCCCGAGAAGGATTGTTGTTGAGAGGATGTCGACCAAGGTTGCGGCGCAGCCCCCATGGAGATTGCCAAAGAAATTGCACAGATCAGGGGACACTGTCAAGAGATATGAGACTCGCGGAGTTGGGGTTTTGGCTGCGTATTCGAAGCGTAGATTGCAACGGTCGGCGTCAACTCCCCAGTGCTTTTGATGTGACGATAGTCGAGTTAGTTGCTGTCTTTTGCAGGTATGTGGGATAGCGATGTGCGGCAGAGCGCCTGATTGCAAAGCACTTGCATTTGACGATCAGGTGAAAGATAAAAAAATAAAAAAAATCAAACAAACCTCGTTCTTATTCTCCCAGTCCATCCGATCAAAATACATGTAGACTGTTTCTTCGAACTCATCTAGCTCCCTCGTTGGAGCACGTGACTTGGGTGATGGCATGGTCTCTTTGAAAAGTGTGCCTTATGGGGAATAATCGATTGACATGTAAACACTATGTTGTATATTCCAGTGCCAGTAAGTACCGCAAAAATAGCAACGAATGCACAAAGTATTAGACAAGAGCTTTCAGGCTGCCTTATTATAGACTAATTGAATCGGGTTGAACTTGATTGCGATTGCGGCGATCTCGTCACAACCTCGGTTGATCCACGGCTGCGGAGTGCTGCTCCATGTGTATGTTTTGCTGGAGTATTAGGTATACGAGCGTAAGCTCTCATTTCAATGGAGAAGAAAGGCAGCCATCCAAGTAATCGAGGCCGAAGCTCTCTTGCCGGCAGGCTTAAGTTCTATTGGAATGCTGGATGTAAACCATCTTTATGAACTTTGCCATGGAGGGGGAAGATCTCTCTGTGTCCAAAAGTGGAAGGGGGCTCACCTGACTTCGCGTCACGCGTTTACGAGGGCGGCGAAATTGTTTGAGCTCTGAGAACACACTTGCGGGAAGCATTGCGGAGCGCAGACCAAATCTTCGCAACATTCATTTGGCTGAAGCAAGATCTGCCTAGCAGTCCATGTAATCAATTGAATCGGTCAAGCTCTATTATTCTGTTCTCTGGTCGGTGCTCGGAGATCCTGACACGCAGGACTCGAGTTCAAGCCTCCAACGCTTTCGCAGCCGCCCATTGATAGCCAAGACTCTATCGGTCAATAAATGGGAAAGGTATTCTGACAACTTTCAATGAAATCCCTCGCCGTCACCGTCGCCGTTCCTTTCGCATTGCGGTAAGCCAGAGACGGAGATCCATTTCATCGTCGCAGAGGATTCCGCTTGCATCTCCAGTTGCCGGTCCTCGTCTACTTCGCTCGAGTACGAGACAGTCGAAACCTAGACCGTGATTTTGACGCTACTATGAGGGATCCGCGCTCGGTTAAGAGGAGAAAGGTGGACGATGACGGGGATGAGGCAATGCTCGATGCTGATCAAGATATATACGCGATTTCGTCGTCGCCAACAGGACCGGATCAAGGGAGCGATCAAGGGAGCGAACAGGAACCGCCGTCCGCAGACCGCAACGATGAAGATGAAATAACCCCTGAGACACCAACGAAGCCGTCGCGTCGTCGAGCTTCGCGCGGCCGCAATGAAGCAGTTGAGGGCCAACCTTCGGATGACAAGTCTAAGGATGAGAACGGCACAGACACCCCTTCGAGGGCTGGCTTGCGATCGAGTGGGCGACAACGAAAAGCCCCCAAGAGATACGAGGATGAAGTCATTGCAACTCCGCCGTCAGTAAGGAGGACCACAGTCGCACCTGCGAAAGACAGTCGCACTACCCGTAGTGCACGCAAAGCGAAACAGATTTTAGAGACAAATGAAGCCGATCGCGAGTCTCCCCAACCCCAAGTGAGCTCTGTGACGAGAACGAGGTCGAAGAGAACTTCAGTCAGGTTTAAGACAGATGATACCGCCGGCAACGAAGAATGCTCTGAAGACATGGAGGAGACACGTCCGTCACCTATAATCGAGGAGGATCAGGCTGGCATTGACGATCTTGTTGCAATGCAATTGCAAGAGGAGATGCTCCAGAATGAACTGGAGGGCAAAGAAAGCTCTGCATTGACGACTGATCCCCTGCCTGACTATGCCGAGCGTCTCCAAGATCTGTGTCTGAAAGGTCTTCATGACGAGCTGATGACCTTAACCAAAGTCATTCTCGAGAAGCTCAATGGCAAGAGGCTCACTCCGCTGAAGGGGTTTGAAGGAGAGTATCAGAAGGTTCACCAACTCATCGAGCAGACGGTCACTGTTGGGGAGGGAAACTCGATGGTGCTTCTTGGCTCAAGAGGATGCGGTAAAACCGCAATGGTTGAGACAATCATTTCATCGTTGGCAAAGGAACACAAAAACGACTTCCACGTTGTCCGTTTGAATGGTTTCCTACACACCGACGACCGACTTGCTCTGCGAGAGATGTGGCGCCAACTTGGCCGTGAGACGAACACTGAAGACGAAGCAGCGAAAGTTAGCAGTTATGCCGACACCATGGCCACTCTTCTGGCGCTTTTATCGCACCCCGAGGAACTTTTTGGTTCGACTGAAAACTCAGAAACGATGACCACTGCCAAATCTATCGTCATCATATTGGACGAGTTCGATCTATTCGTATCCCACCCGCGACAGACCTTGTTGTACAACTTATTTGATATCGCTCAGGCGCGAAAGGCTCCCATTGCAGTGATAGGCCTCACAACGAAGGTGGATGTGACCGAAATGCTTGAGAAGCGTGTGAAGAGTCGATTTAGTCATCGATCTGTTTTCCTTCCACTACCTAGGTCTTTCGAAACATTTTCGGAGATCTGTCTTGCTGGTCTAGATCTAGAAGAAAGTGAACTCGCCGATCTTGGAAACGACGGGCACCTGGAGGAATCTGCCATTAAATCCGAGGCATGGAGGATGTTGTTAGATGGCTGGAGAAACTATTTGAAAGTATGAATCTCTCCTACGCCTCCTGCGTTTGTTGTTTCCTCTTCTGTTTCTCATTTTTTATTTTCCCTTGATCATCGAATGTTTTAATTGCAGCCCTGACTCTATATTTGCGTCCCATCATTCTGATTGCAATCGCTGACGTTTAATGGCAGGGCCTGTGGAGCGATGAGAAATTTCAATACCATCTGCAGAGAATATTCTACCAGACTAAATCCGTGAAAGAGTTCTTCACAAGTGCATTGATCCCATTATCCGATCTGCATCACAGTACTCGCTCCATTGCGGACAACGATTCGATCACGCTACAGATTCCAACTCCGAAATCCTTCATAGATCAGTCTCTATCTTGCCCAGACCCGGCTCCTCTCCCCTTTCCTTCGTCAACAACCATCTCGTCCAGCTCGTCCTCTCTACCATTATCTCTTTTGCTGGCTGCAACCCGCTTGACTGCCCTCTACGACCCCGGTCTTGAAGCGGGGCAACCGCTCGCTCTGTCCTTCCCAGCAGCCTACGCTGAGTACGTTCGACTTCTTACTTCTGCAAAGGTGTCTGCATCAGCATCTGGTGCTGCCGCTACCCCTGGCCGGGTCTGGGGCCGGGACGTCGCTCGAGAAGCGTGGGAGAAGCTGGTCAGCTGGGGACTCATTGTGCCTGTTGGAGGAGGTGGTAGCACCGCGGATGGCCGGATGTTCGGGGTGGAAATTAGCTTTGAAGAAGTCGTTGAGATGGTTGGGTTTGAAGGCTCGCTCGGAAAGTGGTGGCGGGATGGTTGATGTGTGGTATCATCTGTAAGGATCCTTCTGAGTACGGAGCAGTAACTATGTTCCGCTCGATTTGTCGCGGACGATAATGGGCCCTTTGATGATCGATTCCGAGAGTGGACTTGATCTAGTAGCAACTAGGTATCAATACGCCATGGTGTTTAAGCATCGTTGTGGACCAGGTGGTGCAAGTAAATGATGCCCGCCCTAAGTTGCCTGCACAGTGCATGGCAGTGCTTGCAGGAGCTAAGAAATATGGTGCTTATTGTGACTTCGTAGTTTGAGGATCTCATGGGGATCTTCCGTGGCATGTCCACTGTATACGGAGTAGTACAGTACATCGTAGGAGGCAGTCTTGAAAGAACAAAATGCATGGCCATTTATCGCCATGGTCCACGATACCTCTCTTACAGTTTTTCTTCCCCATAGCAATGGATCTTCACCACTGTCAAGGGATAGTTCATGTCAATCGTTTGCTGCTGTCTACTATCTCTCCATAATTGCAGGATGCAGCTCCCGTCAGTTCTGCTGCAACCCTAACTGAGCCATCATCGAAAGGCTGCACACACCAGATGTAACCCGGAAGAACTGCTGGAGAGTCGAGATACCCATTGTTTACAACCAGACTAAGCGATAAGGATAGATTTGACTCGAATCTGACATGTGGCATGCATTTTTCCCTTGTACGGGAGTACGATGGAGTCTCTGAGACGAAGTGATATGGTCTCATGCACTTCTTTCACCAAAGGTATCGGGATGCTCTTACCAGAAATCGTCATGTCAATATATGACCCATGTCGAGTCATCATGCAATGCTTCTAGCCTTCTACCTAGTTAGCGATACGTGGTGCCGATCGTTGCTGAATCGAAGGGTGAAACTAAAACCCTTGTCCTTGTCCTTTTGGCCGGGATCAGCATCCGAAATAAGATGACCGGGATTTGAAGGGGTGCATCAGTGCATCCTGGGAAAATAGAGTGCGAAAATCAAGGGAAGTGAGCCACTGATGAGCACGGCGTCTGTCCAATCGCTGGTTTGATGCTTGGTCCTCTTGAAAAACTACCTTAACGCTATCGCAGTACGTCCGTCGTCCAATGTTCAGTTCCTCATAGCTCCTCAACGCCAATAGCGGGATGTGTATCCACCATTACAGAGTACCACAAGTCTTCAACGTGGAGGTCCTGGAGGATGGTGTCTTGTTTGTGTGATGATCGGCACATGGGCTAGTCGGAGTGAATCAGATGTCGTGCTGCCCCGCAAGGAGGCCGATAAGGATCCATGACAGTTGTACTTCGTACAGTACAGATTATTATTACAAACAGTACTAGTACAAGACTACGGACTCCGGAGTACAAGTGGCCACGACAGAGTCGACTTGCTTGGCACTCTGCGTAGTAGGCTTTCGATAAAGATCAATTATTGACCTGTCGATGTCAGTGTTCCTACATAAGAGGAACTTGATTCCAAATTCCTTTACCTTGAATTTTTATAGTTCCGCCAAGGTGCTTTTGTCATTGCTTTTTCCTCTGTTGCACAGAATATGATGACACGGCATCTTTCTAAGCTTCCCGCCCCGGTCTTGGACTCCTGGACTTCACGGTTCCATTTGAGGTTGGATAGGGTGATCGAGTCGTCAACAATAGGGGAGGGTAGGAGCGTACACCTCAATGCACTCCTTCCACCTTGCTTGAGGGACAAGGATAGGTCGAGTACGTCTTGTGCAACACGCTTCTGCATCCAGACCCCAGCCGAACACAGGGATCGTGCTGCCGCGATGCTCCTGATTCAAGCATGTTATTCCTCGCAAGAGATCTCAAATCTTATCGCCAGTACAGCATATTCTGAGTTCTGGCATCTGCTGACTTTCTGTGTAGGATAACTGATCAAGTCCAACCCCGCTTTGTGACCGAATGCCTTGTACGGACTACAGTTGTACTTAGTACGAAGTATTGCGTGCATATCGTGGAGTACCCCAGTGTCCGGCGGGGAAAGGTACGTAAGAGATAAAACCTGGAGACAAGGAGGTTAGCTACTTTATCCTCTCTTGCTCCCAGTACATTCTTGATGAAACGTTCAACGCCTACACTCAGTCACTGTACAGACCAACGCGATCGCATCCCAAACATATCGATTGACTGAACTCACTGACCTAGGGGATCAAATGAGAGGAGAAAGGCACGTTGCAACAGGCCGAGTTGGCCGCGGAAAAAGGCGCCCAAACCTGAACGACGCCATTCCCGAACGAGTAGGCCAATTGGGTTTTGGCCAAGCCCCAAGCCGAAGATCATCCCGACTCCGCAGTTTCCCTTCAAAGTTCACCCCCAGGCCAAGGAGAGACGAGCGACGATCAAGGATCCAAAGTACCAGGTATGACTATGTACATAGGCACATTGTTGTGATGCATAACATGCAGGCTGCCGCCCACAACCCTGTCAACCATGAGACAATCAAAATTTCGATCCTGCCCAGGTTGTTGACACTTGACAGCAGCGCCAAAGGTGTAGATAGGGGAAGAAGGTGGGGAAAGGGGCCCGGGGTTTTTCCGTGCTAACGGTTGGAACTTGGGAAGTTGGAAGTTGGAAGTTGCTCGTTCATTCCAAATTTCCAAATTCCAACTCGTGACTTTCACCCACTCTTCCACAGTTGACCAAGGGAATATCCACGATCCATTCTGCAAGACTTGGGCTGGTTTCCCGCGAAATCCAATAATAATCTGTTGAGAGGTGCTGTGCATGGTTGGGCCCTCGCTATCGTTACTTTACAGGTCCCGACTCCCGACCGGGTGATATTTTGGGTCCAAACCAAAATGAGTATGACGACAACCACTTTGGGTGGGGCAACAACGAGTTGGCGTCGAACCGGCCTGATCAGTCAGCAGCGAGTCAGCGACTCGCGAGCGTCTTCTTCAATCTTGCTGCGCGTCGTTAGCAAGGATCAACCCTCTAAAACCGCCAAAATGAATAGCCATGACACATGTTAACCATGCTTCTTCTGGCCTTCTCACAGATAATATCGCCATGAAGTTCCCCCTTGCTTCTCGGCTGGTTGACAGATCGAGCTTAGCCATGCCCTACAAGATGTACTGTAGTACTGTACAGACAGTTTATCCAATTATCTTTGAGCGATCTAGTGAGATATCTTGGCAGTTATACGAAGATGGCAAGGGTGAATCATGATGCAGTCCCTGGCTCCCTGCTGTATGGCCCTTTCTCGAGATTGGGTAAGGTTCGCTGGCTGCTTTTACGTTGAACAAAGAGAGTTCATGATTTTCGTCAGCGAGAACAAGATTCCTAATTTCCTCCACGTGCTTGAGTTGCCACATGCTCCAGGAACATATATTTCTCCGCTGACCGATCCTCTCAGTAAATAGCTGAAATTTTGAAATGCCGTGTTGGTATATACATCGGACGTCGATTAAAACATTTGATGTCACCCAAGAGCGTCAACCTACATTGTTCTCGCTGAAATCTTTGCCACTGTCCGTCTTTACCGCGGAGCATCGCATGAATCCGTACGGAGTGCAGACTCCAGACTCCGGAGCAGCCTGGGCGCCTGGAGGCCCTGGCCATCTCCGAAAAACGAATCCTTGGAACGCTATCGCTGTACTATTGGTGGGAACCATGGAACAGTTTTAGCGGCTTCCAGAATCCTTCCAGAATCCTTCTAGCGTCTTCAACGGATAGTCGGTGAACATCTTCGCAAGCTCTCAAGATTTGGAATCTGTGATATTATCAAAACGGCACACTAAAGGTTTGTCTACTCAGGACTCAGTAGTAGTACTGACTTTGATTGCGTGTCCCAGTGGTCATGCTCGAAAAAGGGGCGATGCTGAAGGCTACTCCGTACCCATGTCACAGTCCGTACGCCTTAGAGATCGAGACCTTTCTCCGACAATCTACTAGTATGAGACGCTGATCGAAGTCCACTTCAAAGTGCGAAGCCATTTGGGGTCATTAATCAATCTCATCTTGTTCTGGCTTCTAGAACTCTTCAGGCGCCTTTTCTGACGTTCTACATATTTCCTACGACGGAAAGCGCCGATGGATTCTGCCATTCTGGAGACAAGAATAAATGCGGTAAAAGATAGGAAGACGTCACGATTATTCCGGAGCTTCTGAGTTCTGACGGTAGATCCACACTTAGAATAAGTGGATCATGTGAGGCTAGGGAACCGGAAGATCAAATGTTTTTCATTTTCCTTTTCCTTTTTTCTTCGGACGTCGGCAGCATCTTCTGTTGGTTGCCTCGGCATCATCCTACGAACTTACGAAGTAACGAACAAAGTCTCAGACCGCATGGCTCGCTCGACCTAATCAGGCTAATCTTTGAGTGTTGGGAGACGATGATTGGACAACTTCACAGCTCCAGATGTTTCTAACGGGACCTGGCATACCTGGCTCCAGCGAGGTATTCAGCGAATCAGCACTAGTGCTGTAAGATCCACAGGCAACTGAGGCCAACATTGAGAACTTGAGAAAACTTCCATTTTCTCCTCCGTACGAAATAGAAAGCTGCCAAACGACAGGAAAACGAAGGAAAAGACGCAAAGAAAGGAGAGGTGAAGCAGATGCCAACGGCCCTTTGTGGTCTGTGAGATCCATCTTTCAGGAAGTTCGATGAAAAAATGCGCTAGTGAGCCTTCTTGCGTTCCTTTGGGATCTTCGATTGATAGTAGAAGTATCACTAAGTTGCAAAATCCAAGAAACGATAATAAGGCTGAAACAGCCTGTCAGCTCCTGCCAGACTCAGAGATTGCCGTGCTATGGCAATGATAATAATTCTTCGAGTCAACATGGAGTAGAACCAGCTGATTTTAACGGGATCCGAATACTGGTCGCTTGATAATGATAAAGGCTGATATAGATTGCTCGATTGGTTTTTCTTCTTCTTCTTGTTTTTTTCCTCCTTCAAATCCTTTTCTCCTCTTCAATGCGGAGAAGTCTCACAATACCCCTAAACTATATAACGTATGTTGAGCAAAGACCAGTCACAAAAGTGTTTGGGTTTATTTACTTTGAAGTTTGTTGTCTTCTCGTCCACCCGATGGCCTTCCGTTTTTTTTCGCTTGTCCAAGACTCTAATGTCTAGACTCCACAGACCCGCAGTCCCCACTCTTCGCCAGGATTTCCAGATCTAGCTTTCTTCACTTTCGTCGTGATCACAAGACTCACCACGTGGCAGGAATGACCAAAGAGCAGAATTTGTGGCGTCACACCCTTTCTCCATTCTCCACAGCCAAGGTAGGAGGCTGACCGCTCCCTCTCCCAAGGCATGTTTCAGAATCACCGGGTGCTCAATTGGTCGCTTTGACCCATTGCCCAATGGACCCAATGCAGACGGCCAGATTAAGCAGGGGATTCTCGCAAGTATGAACCTTTCCAGCAAGCACTAAACAAAGGGAAATCCAGATTTCGATTTTCGACGGTTGTTGTCTGAGAGAGCCAGAACGTTTGGGCCTTTTGAGGCAGTGGCGCCTGTCATGCTGCAAGTTCTGATTAATACTCCGTATAATATTATTACTGTATTGCTAATCTTAGAGCGAAACCGCTTGCAAGCTGGTCTTGCATAGAGTGCTCAGAGCTAGAGGATCTTCAACCGTCCCATTCTTGGACAAATCTCCCGTTTGCGGAGAAGGTTTTGGTGGGTCAAAACCTTCAATTGACAACTACCTACGGAGTAGGCAATGATTGCTTTTGACTGTGCATGTGTACTTGTAGTGTGTTCAGATTGTCAAGCAAATGCAGTCAACGTAATACTCTGTATTTCATCAATCTGGAAACCTCCTGATGAGCAGCGAATATACGGAGTGCTCACTCTGTCCCTGACAGGAAAAGGGGCTCTAGGCTGCAGCATATAGTACATACCTCGAATAGCATGCTCATAATGAATGGCCTTTCCAGGATTATCAAACCCTATTGTGTAGGTTGTCTGACAATTTGGCTTTTATGATAACTTAGTGGATGTTCCACGATCGGCAACAGGCGTATCGCAAGCCACGCCAATATTCACGCTGGCCAATAATTAATGGCCCTTGCTCTCAGTCTCTCAGCCTTGTCCGAATAAAAACGGGGCTTGAATCAGGCCATCGCGTGGCAGTCAGGGATCATCCATTTACTGTGTCACGCAAGGTGACAAGACAACTGTCAGATTGGTCGCATTTTGTCAACGGGCGCTATGTCCTTCTAGGACACAGGTTTGTTATCTACGTGCTAACCTAAGGTAAGTACGTGCTAACCTTACCTTAGGTTAGCAAACTTTCCTACCGAGTACGGACGGAGTATGTCATCTGGCATCGATCACCATCTATCTCCCCTGTCCCATTTTTCGATGAGGCCAACTCCCAATATCGAGGCTTGAAATTGTGCAGTGGAGGAAATTGAGGTGTAGGGAAGAATAATAATGGCTGCCTCTTCCGCTATTATTGCTTGTTATAACTTACAAGGTGCGTAAAGTCCTCTATCTCTTTCGTTTTTTACTTGAGCTCGGTCATCAGGATTCAAGCCATGTCCCAGATTTAAGCGGCTGAAGCCTGAACCGCCCCGAATGAAATAACTTTGGCGGGCGAGACTTAAGCGCTTCGCTTGGTTCGATGGTGCTCTGCGCTCAATGGGTTTGACCATTTCCCTAAAAGATAAGCGAGTGTGCACTGTGTGATGTATCGAAAAGACTAAATATTCGGATATAATGTAGAGCGAAACATGCGACTTCATTGTCTTTATTTGCTTAGACATACTGTTTGAGACTTTGAGCTCAATGCCAGACGCCTTGAGGGCTGAGGCTCTATGTTTGTGCAATGCATATGCAACGCCAATCGCATGTACAATTTACATATTCCGTATTCCGAAACGTAGTCTGCCAAAAAGAGGCCCACTCATCAATATATTATGCTTTACTTTGTACGGAGTAGATCAGAATTGCTCTATGACCGCAGAAAACCCGGAGCTGCTGTACTGCTGAGTCCTGACAGCCTGACAGGGAACTTCCGTTGAACGGCCGAGGAGCCAAGCCGCCAGAAGCAACAAAGCAAGTAAGCAATTACTGTGTAAAATTCAGCCAGCCGCTCATCTCCACGTGGGCACACGTGGCGGTGAGCCGCGTGGATCATGGCTAGGGAAGGCTCTTGGAAGTTGGAACAGTCATGGAAGGATGGATTCATCACACGATGATGCAGTGCTGCTACGTATCACTAGACTTCTTGTCACACCAGGTCAAAGGAACCTTTCTTCCAGACTTTTGGCTTGTTCTACTCTGTACGGAGTACGGTGTCTTACTGTTTCCTTTGTCTCCAACTTCCGCGTTATTCCCAAGGCGGAGATCCCGGTCAAACACTAGAAAGAATTCCACGACTTCTCTCTTCGTCTGCTTGCGACGGCCTTCGGTCCACAGCCCGAGGGAGATCACGTCTCATCTGCCTCCGGCGCCGCAGCAGGATGGTACGAGTGCTGGTTGGACAGTGACACTTATCTATAGGCATAACGTTGAACGACCAAGTTTTGCGGCTCGATGATATCTCGATAGGGCTATCACACTAGGTTTAAGGAGCACGTGTAAAAGGATGTGCCGTATCTTCCCGAGAAGTGGCCGAATCTTGTCCTGTCGCTGGCGCACACATGGCTTGCTGATCCGTATGCTTGGATCCTTGCCTGCGGCAACGGCTGGGTCGGGAAGGAATAGATTTCCACGTGCGTCCCTGGATAAATAACTTTCATTGGCGTGGGGGGGGTTTCTACACCGCAATGGAAAAAAAAGTCCTGAAGAACTTTGAAGTGACCAGTCAGCTTGCGCCAAAGGTCGGGAAAACCAGCGGAGGGTTGCTTGGTTGAGAATCAAAGCCTGGAGCCACTGGCTAGGTCTGATTGGGAAAGAGCTGCAAGGGCCCGGCGTTGAACACGAGATCTTGTTACTGGCTGGCTCTGTGAGCGAAGTTTCCTGGTTTGGGAAGCAAGCTGCAAATGACTCAATCACTGACGATCTTACTGCTTCCTACGCTGTAGCGTCACAGCGTGTGACCGAATTTTTTGGTTTTGGCCCTTTAGGACCAAAAATCCAGTCCGTTTTTCTTCGGCTTCGCCGGACTATCACGCCAAGCTCCGCCCGTTACCACGTTTCGCCATGGGGACCAAAAGATAGGAAACAGACTCAGAGTGATGTCGGTTGTTTTGTCCTCAAGGTAATATGGAGTAAGAAAAAGAAGGGGAAAAAAGAAAAAACCTTCCCGTGTTCACCTTGCCGCGTGGAAATTTTTGGATCTGGAACAGAAACTATCCGCCAGATAGGATTGGGTGTGAGGAGATCGTTTCGGATAATGCTCCCAAGTCAGGTGTAAGAAAGGGAAGAGATGAGACACAGTTAGAAGAGATTCAACTTGGTAGAATTGCTTTGCTTTTTCCCGTCATATCCTTCCATTTTATACGAGCACCTTTTCTTTTCGTTTTGTCCCCCGTGTCGGGAAGGGAAAGTTCTGGGCGATCTGGCCAAACCCTCCCCGGGCGCAGATTCCGCTGATCATCCGGCGCTTGCAGTATGTATGTATGTACTGTACTGTAAGTATTAGGTTTTGGGGAGGGAAATCGACCAAATCGCAGTATAATAATACATCACAGTTTCTCTATCCACTCAACTTGTATTCCCTTAGTATTTGATTTTGTTGATATTCTATTTTCTGAACTATCCGTTGTTGCTCTCGATATGGGTCAATAGCGTTTGAACTTGGAAGTAAGACTGAGAGAGCCTAGAGGGAATCTCATTTTCTATTTTGTCTCCACGGGGTTTCTCGGTCTTGATCATTGTCCGTCATTTTTTGGTTCCTTTGTCTCCAATCTCCATTGCTCGACTTGCTCGGTCATTCTTCCCCCTTTCGCTTACAGTACACCTGGTACACCAGCGATCGGGTGGGTTTTGCTTTTTTGCAAGAGGACCCAGAGCGGGACCCTGCCACCCTGGTCGGGCTTTGCAAGACTAGCCTAAGGTTTTTTTTTTTTTTTTCTTCTATTTCTTTTTGGCCGCTAGTGTGTTTGGTTCTGATCGCCCCAAAGAAAGATCTTCGTTGGCTCCTGGGGATTTTTGTTGCGACGGCACCCGCTGCAATTGGCCGAAGGTGCGAGATCCCTTGGGACGCCGCAAGCCTTCAGGCCGGCCCACGTTGTCTGGTGCATGAAACCCCCGTCGGCCTCGCGCGTGCTTGGTGGGTCGTGGATGACAGGCAGTGCCCGGGTCTAACTAAAGATCCTCATCCTTTTGACCCTTCTTTTCCCTTCGCTTTCTGACCCTCTTTTGGAATCATTTCCTTTTCGGACTGTGGATTTGGCTCTGCAAACTGTAAAGAAAAAGGGAAGAAGGGGGGAAAGGCCCATTAATCCGTTTCGTAATTTTTTTTTATTCCCTAACCGTGCACACACTCTCCGCCACAAGTCCCCTCCTACTGTATTTCCCTTTCCTTTCCCCCTCCCTCCGCCTGTGTCGGATTTTCAATGCCAACCATAATTTCCGGGAGCCACTACCGAGAAGGATCTCCTCAACTGCATCCAGTTCCTGGTTCTGTCTCCCCCCCGATAGACTCTGGTCCCGATATACTTCCTTCTTCCTCTTCCCTTCCCCCCTCACCATCTTCTGTCGCTGTAACATCACCAGCTGCCACCACCAGCACCTCCACCACGCCTGAACCGGTTATATCTCATCCTCCGGCTCTCGTCACGAACAACTCTTCTAATCCCACCAACCCAACACCCGTATTTCAGGGTTCCATCATAGGATCGATTTCGAGAGGGAATCGCCGCTCATTCGCTGCCCTTGCTCGCGAGAAGACCGCCAGCGCTTTCGCCACCCTTTCGGCCATTGGGGGTTCCGCCAATTCGTCCCTCCGCTCGTCTGCATCGTCCGGAAGTCTGTCGAGACATTCGCACAAGCCCTCGCAGCTGAGCGTGAGCGAAGTCGCAAACTTCACACCGGCTGGACTGACGCCATCGACTCCTCGGTTGTCCGACGGTAGTGCCAGTAGCGAACAACTACCTGCCGAGACGCTTTCTCGACCCTCCTCCCCGGGGATTGAGCAACAAACCAGTCTCATTGACAGGCGTCGGCAAACTCTACAGCGGCTTTCGCATCCGCAGGAATTACCGTTTTCGCAGCAGTCGGACTCGGAGTCCGCGAAACCAGCACAGAAAATGCATCAAACATCGTCAAGGTTGTTGCGCATGACGGAGGATGAGCGTCCTTTCACGAAGGTGAGTTGGTCGGGATGAGTTGAAATTCCACATGAGAAGAGGGAAACCAGATCCGACAGGAGACACTCTGTGATGGATGGTTGCTAATCGCGCACGACCCAGGATTTTATGGACTTGTTTTCCACTTTGATGGTTAGCTTGAAATTGGATTCGCATCGGATACGATTCACCAAATATGACCACTCGTTCACTTCGGAGGAAGCCATTAACAACCTTGGATCCCTGAAGTTCTCGCAATCCAACCGCATGCCCGACCCCAAGGATCCGTCTCGTATCGTCACAACAACCACGACCACCACTTTTTCCATGGCCAAAGAAATGGCTCGCTCCGTCTGCCAGCGTTTCGTCGATGCCCGTTTCATTGAACCCGTGGATGGCAAGGCACTGCCGATTTTTCCCTTGAAGGGAGCCCTGTTCCAGCTTACCCCGAAGGGGATCAACATCCTGCAACGATTCTGCCAGAGAAATGGTATCACCGCTCGACATGTGATGGATGTGTTGGAATCGCCCCGGAACACGATGCAGTTGGTCAATTTGGAGCGCGACTCGGAAACGGATAAGCTCTCGCACGATCGCGCGACCATCGAAGTAATTTTCCGTCGGTTTGCAGGTCAGGACGGCCCTAACGTTAAGAGCAGCATCTCAAGCTCCGATTCGGACTCTTTGAGCGACTACACGAACGGTCTGGTCGGAGTGAAGATGGCCAAGGAGCGCAAAATTCAAGAGAAGATCTATTCGAACACGTTCACTGGAAAGGCGGCGGTCGACTGGCTGATGGACTGCTCCACCACAATCGAGCGACGGGAAACATGCCTCATCGCTGAGCTTTTTGTGAAGTACGGGTTGATCACGATGCTGCAGGACGACAAGGCGTATCCACAACCCGACCCGACGACGGCCACTTTCCAACCGTCCAAGTACGCCATCTATGCGATCACCGATCGTGGACAGCGGGTGTGCGGATGGATCGCACGAGACAAGCAAAAAGACATACCTGCTTTTGATCGTGGAATTCCAAGAGACTCGAACAACGCCCGCTTGAATCACATCCTTCATGACCCCGCCTTGCGACTTCTTTTCCGTGAATTCCTGCGCTACTCTTTGTGTGAAGAGAATCTGTCGTTCTATGTGGATGTCTCCGAATTCACAGCGAATTACCACAAGGCGGAAAGAATGGGTGTCTTCACTAAGATTGATGCGGTTCGGGAGACACTGGCAGCTGCCTATGGTCAGTCATTTCTGGATGCTAGAATGTTTCGCTTAATGCTAACTGCTCCGTCAGGCCTGTACAACGCTTTCTTGGCTCCCGGCTCGCCATGCGAACTCAACATCGACCATGCCCTGCGCAACAGCCTTGCCAGTCGGATGACCAAAGCAGTGGGAGATGACGAGTCTATGCTTAAGAGTCTTCAGGAGGTGGTGCATCTGTTTGAACTTGCACAAACTTCTGTTTTCAAGCTCATGTCTAGTGTATGGTTCACCCCCAAAAAATCTTGTTTTCTCCGTCTCCACCGGCCACTAACTTGTTGATAGGACTCGGTTCCCAAGTTTATGCGTGATCCCAAATACGCCGTTGTTCTGCAAGAACACGACTTGGATATGATGGGCAACCCGCGATCATACTCGCCCACTCCGGCCCCGATTCCGGAGCGCTCGATGAGCCGGTCTGCAAGATCATGATGATTGAAAAGAGACGCATTTGTGTTCCAACTTTGATGGTTCTGAGCCGATGTATCGCCAGAATACCGGGTCTCAGATGTTGCTCACAGTGGCTGCGCATTTCCCTCCTCCCGAAGGAGAGGGAAGTGCGACTGTATCATTTTGAGAGCAACACACCTTGTTACATTCAAGGATCTGTGACTGCTCGTTGGAAGTCTCCAACAAACCCTTTGGCGCGGCAGCGCATCAATGGGTTTGTGGGACTTCAATCAGATGATACAGGACGATGCCATCGAAGATGCCTACTCCATGACGAAATTGACGCCACCCTGTCCCACGATTTAGGGCCGTCAAGTGGACCTTTTTTTTCGATGTTTCGTCAACTAAGCACCGCCATGCGTCTCCCTGCCTTGCATTTCGACACGAATACGTTGATTTTCTTATATACTCACCGACGCTTCACGCATGATGGACACAAGTTCTTTTCGACCCGGCATGATATTTCCTTTTGTAATCAAGTCATCACGAGATGATCCCTCCTACCGATGAAAGACGTTACGTTCTATGGATGACACGATAGAGATGGCCGGAACGCGGAACATTTATAATATTCTTTTATATTCTGGAGTCGTTTCACAGTTACCGGCGGAGAAAAGGAGAAAGAGAGGCTGAGACACGATAGCCCTTGAGCATTAGAAAGGCGTTTTGCATACGTGTCGGTTCCATCGACCCAACATCTTCTGTGTGATTTTTTTTTTCTTATTGCATAGTTTCCTTTGTTCCGAATGCATCCCCTGCTTCCAGAATCTGATCCGATTGATTGATGTCCACATTTTATTTCCCGCATTTTGAGCTTTTCATTTTTACATATTGCATCTTCATCCAAGAGAACAGCGAGTATGAATTTGTTTTCCGTTTTTCCTTATTCTTTTCCTTTATGATCTATCACCGCAATTAGTCCTCAACGAGTGCAATTGACGCTACATTGGAGATATTTCTTCTTTTAACTTTTGTCATCTCCCACTATCAAGGTACGATCATATAGCATGGGGAAAGGTATGATGGGATGGATCTAATGTTTAGTGGAGACATTAGCAAGACCGGAATAGACGAATTTTATCAACATCAACGGCGCATATGATCGAGTCCGTAGAGACGAGAAACGATACGTCAATCCTGGCCTTGTGAGCCTGCCTATTGTATGTGCCATTGGCAAAATTCTCACCAGCATTTTTGTACATCATCCCTCCCAAGACCACATGGGGAGCAACCCGTGTAACTGGTCGATTGGTCCATACGTAGAAACTACCAGCGGGTGTAACTTGTAACATCGTATCTTCAGAATGATTTGGATGGTATTTTGACTATGCAGTGTAACTTGGCACAATATTGCGCTCATGGTGCAACAACAGATGGACCTGCTAATTTTGGATATTTGCACCAACAATTGGAAGATAAAGACAAAGAAAGAAAAAGAAAACGCCTTGATCACGCCGCTTCGTGCCGTTAAGAATCATGCCCATCCCTTCGCGTCGACGCCAGCTCTATCTGCACTGTGCAAGGTAGCGAGTAGGTAAGCTGAGTAGCTCGACTGCAAATCCCGTACAGTACGAGCAGCATAGCACAGCTCAGCAGAATGCAACACCCATTAGATGAAAAGTAACGGTAAAATATGAGAATGAAAAGAGGTATTATTCCACCTTGACCAATCAGCTCTCAGGGAAGCACTGGGAATGACTCCTTTCTAATCTTGCAATGATAGTGATGTCATTTTCTTTCGAAGACAGAGCACCAACTACTTCGATGCTCCCCAGCCTTTCAGTCTCATACTTTCTTCGACGGCTGTCCAGATGCCCTCGACGACCTCCCGGTCACGCCAGCGTCCGGCTCCATTGACTCCACCCTTCTCGTCCCATCGCTCGACAGCAAAGCTCTGGACACCACGACCCCAGCCCTTCACTTCTCGGGGGATATCTTCGCCTCGCCACCCAACGTAGATACCGGTGGCATGCTTGAAGAGTTCTGGCGGGGATGACCACTTGTACGACTTGAACTGCCAGGTCTGGCCCGTAGTGAACACAGCAACGAGACGCTGCCAGTAATCGGGTTTGAAGTTGGCTGTACTGTCAACTAGAATGAAACGTGTTGATTTCCTTGGAACATTTTGGGAGCCTATTGGCCCGGCTGCGGCATTCGTATGGTTTGTAATGCGAAGAGGACGTGTTATGTGAAGAATATTGGAGGTGTCGGCCCCAGCGAGGGTCGGATGATCGGGAGGCACAAAGACTCCGTCTTGCAGGAATGATTTGACATTCGACATGCGAATGAGAGATGATGCGGAGGGGGATAGGAGGATGATAGGATCTGGGCGAGAAGAGGGAGAGCTTCCTGAAACGCCAGGCTTTCTGGACAGTGAAAGTCCGGCGGAGGGGGCAGGCACAATGGGCTGCTTGCTGCCGGGTTTTGCGCCCGGGGGATATTGGCCTGGTCGTGAGCGATTGCGTCCGAGGAAGGTCTCTGCTGTTTTACGGACATGCGAGAAATCCTGTTGTGACCACGATGTCAGTTCTGGGCCCCAAAAAGTGGCTCTGGAAGATGTAGCGGTAAAAAAACACCCACCGTTGGTTTGATGCCCCGTAGAACGGAATTCCGATCCCCCATCTTCCTCTCGCCATTGTAGATCTCCTGCAATCTGGGGTCAATGAGCTTCGGAGCTCTCCCAGGCTGTGTACCAGTGGTTGGTGCCACGCCTCCAGGCGCACCACTTGGGACGGAAGGCACACCGCCAGTAGCTCCAGATGCGATATTGGCAGAGGCATTGGCGTCGGCCGCAACGGCCGCCGCGCCTTCAAGAGGTTTGATGTATTCACTTTCGTCTGATGCGCCTTCGAGCCAGGTGATGAGATCCAAGCGTTCGACGAAGACAAGATTGTGCACCTTCTCCTCCTCCTCGCCCTCTTTGCGCTCCTTCTGCTTCAACTTCTCGTTCAATTCTTGCGCCGAGGCAATATACTCCGGAATCGCGACATCTTTCTTCAGCCAAGCGAAGAAGATACTGCGTAGATCGACAGCTGAATCGAGGGAGGCAGAAACGAAGCGCGTCGGTGTTGCCAATGGAATTGACTGTGGAAGAGGCTGTTGGAAATAAAGATGTGTTGCTTGGGAGAGGTCGTCGGTAGCATTCTGGTCGGTGAGTTCTGAGGATGTCGTCGGTGCGGGAAGACTGCCAGATGCGATGGCACGGCGCAGGGAGAGGAGGGGATCCTGCAGAGCAGGGTCGATAGTAGCCATGGTGACGAGCAGACGAAAAAGAATTAGAAGAGTAGTCTGCGACTGCAACGGCTCTGCTTTTAACCCCGTTTGCAGACTGCGTAGTGTTGTGCTGCTGTCTTGAAAGTTGAGTCCGGAGCTGTCGAACTTGCCGCTGCTGCAGCTGGAGGAGAAGAGTCACGTGATTTGAATTCACCCGTAGGAGCTGATTATTGTCCACAACAACACATAAGCAACATACTATTGTCCCCCCATAAAAAACCCCGCAATGGGTGATGGCAATATTGATGCAATACCGCCTGCTCCTTCAGTGTACCGAATACCTCTATTGTGAGACTGAACTGTTGAAGTAGCTCCAATGGTAAATAGCGCTGTGAGGTCGCCCCAGGTACCCAGGAAGCTTCATTCGGAAGTTTCGAAATGTTGTGACATTGTCTTTTTAACGATACGAATTGATAACACTCACGATTTGGCTGCAGACCCAATTCAGACGATCGTACTTGAGAAAAAAATAGTCAGTCAAACACTATGTATGGTACACCCCTGAAAGAACTGCAGTAGTGGAAGGCTGAGATACGCCATGTCGTCTTCATCATTTCCAGCGATATCTGGGCTTTTTACTGTTCCACATTCAGCGAAGAGATCTGGGACATTTATGAAAATCGGACTCGAACTTCAGCTCAAGTATCATCCTGTCTAAAGTAGACAAAGATTCAGATGTTGCCACATCCAACTCCACGCCCCGAAGAACGCAGTGACGCCAGTAAACAGTATCAAAGAACCATAATCGCTGCTATACCCCGTTCTATTGACTCCACCGTGGCCGACAGGTCCTTGTTGAAGCAATGCGGTGCTCAGGGGTCCACTGATGACATTTCCTATGCCTCTCCCTCCAGCAAGCAATCCAAACACCAAGCCTGTCTCGAGGGACGGTGATTCTCTCTTGATCTGCGTTAGGACACCAGACCATGTGGAGCTGAAGCCGCCAGCGAAGAAGCCATATGTGATTGAAAACACAGAAAGGAGGGCAGTAGCGGCTTGCGGATAGGAGGACGACGAAGAGGAAAGCCCCCAGAACAGCAGCACCGAGAGCGCAGATCCGACCGAGGAAAGCAGCATGACGTTTGTAACAGCAAAGCGATCACATAGGGACCCCAATACAATCCCACCGAAGACGGCCGTTGCGTTGACGATTGAAACCAGGAGGGTCCCGGTAGTCTCAGACAAGCCTAGAGTCGTGGTCGAGTAAGATGGAAGGTATGTTGAGGGAAGAAAGTATCCTAGGCTCTGAATGATATTTCCCGTCTGAAGCATCCAGAAACTGATCAGCTTCAGGAAGCTAAGGTCAAGGCGCCGGACTGATGACGATTGGGAGGGTGGTATACGAGGTTTGATGAAGGGCACAGCTAACAGAGTAGCAAGCAACTGCAGCTAGTCAGTATCCATTCAGTCGGGGTATGGGTGGTATAACTCTAGGACTGAAACCAGTAAGAAAATATGTATCCTTCGTTTTTCTTACCGTTGTCACTGTCCAAGCCCTCAATGTGGTCTTCGAACCGAAGCTTTCCAGGCAGGCGTTTGCAGCAAGCGGAAGGACTACTCCAGACACACTCTTGGCTGCCCACATAATCCCATATGCCAGGCCTTTCTTCTGGATAAACCATTGATCAAGATACAAGCTCGTTGGACTGAACAAAAGGCCATTGCCGACGGCACACAATACGCCTTGAGTGGCAATCAACTGCCACACCTGCACTGCAAAGGAGGATATGAGAGACCCGCCGAATGTCAGCGCGAGGCCTACTGGGATGCAGTATCTCTGCATGCAAGGATAGCAGGTCAACAGTGTGAACGTGAACGGCGAAAGAAGATAGAGAATTCCCTGCGCGCTACGTTAGCATAAAGCTGAGTTCATATCACGGCAGATCCATTGTCAGAGATAGCGGTCCACATACAGTCGAGGATGTTCCTACTATCGCAAGATCCTTTTTGGGACCTCGAAGGACGTCATGGGTCAGGTAGTATTCCTGAAAAATACCCGACATGAGAGAGAAGCCTGAGTATCGTCAAGGATCTTATTCAGCAGTGGATATACTTGTGGCGTACCCCAGACAGGAAGTTGGATCAAGCAACAAGCGGCCAACATGAGCCAAGCAGCCTTCCCGCGATCTGTGGGGGGAAGAGTTGGCTGCTCAATCTCTAATCTTGTACTTCTGTGGTCGTCTCCAATACTCGCTACTGGCTCCATCGATGGGAGTTGTTCAATTGAGCATGGAAGAAGTCGAAGCTCGGTTCTGTCATCTCAAGATGCCATTTCTCGAGTCTTTGAATCGGCAGATGTTCTCGTAGCTAAGCAGAATCATTGCTTTTGCAAAGTGATGCATAGGAGCAGGCGATGGAGGTGGGGGAAAACCTGCACATGCATACCCCGCTAGTCACGCATTGAAATGGGTCTAGCGGAGGTTGTAGCCTTCGGCAGGTTGGGGAGCTATACGCTCTATGTCTCTGCAATCCATGCAGGTGATGGATTGAGGAAGTTGCGTGCGAGTAGGAGGGAGCAGTCGCTGCGGGTTCTTCATGTTGCATGGAACGTGAAGACGGTTTCCCTTCTCAATGTGCAAGCGAGATTGCTAGGAGCGGGATAGCACTACAGAGCATATAGCAGTGGAAGGAGGGATCCAGGAAGGATCAGGTCGAGAGCTCGACGCAGAGGAGCTGTGTAATACCGCGGGCAGAGGGCATAGCAACCTTGGAAGATCCTTCCAAAGCGTCGATGCTGCCGTCGACTAGTGTACAGACACAGACGTACCTTCCCATTAAGACTTCTCTATGCCGGTGCCCCACCTATAAACCCCCCCCCCTCGTTTCGCGATCCGCTCTCTTTCTCTTTTCTTTTCTTTTCTCTGTCTTCCATGTTGCATGTGGGCGAGTCGCACTCTGCATACGGCATTGAGGCAAGGATGGCAGGCTGGCAGGCTGTAGACCATTGACCATGTCGCTGATTGGAAGCATGTGCCATGATCTATCTGTTGAAATTGCAAGAAGCGTAGAGTCGTAAGATATTCTGTGGGCGACATTGACTGCCCCCGGGGTACCTTTGCAGACACTCGAGACGGCGGGAAGCAGCAGGCTCGTCACAAACAATGAAACAAAGAAATGACGCACGCTGTGTGCCTTCACCTGCATCCAGGCAACCGTCCCAAATGAGACGAGAGTGCATCCCCTCGATAGAGACCTCCCAAATCTTTCTTCATTCCGCATATCTCACCCTTATCATTTCGTCCATCAATCGTTGCACTACTGCTATCAAATACCAAACTACATTTGAGTCTTACATTTTACACTCCAACCATGGCTTCAACGGGCGCTGAGACCGAGCTTACCGTTCTCGCCGAGCAATTGATCAAAGAGACTCTGGGATCTGTAGTAGGTGATATTGGGGCACCAGGAACCGAACTCAACTGAAATCAGTGTCCTTTTATAGCCTTCCACCATCGAGCCTCTTGGCAAAGGATACAACAATGGCGTCTTTCGAGTTCATCTCTTACAACCGATGTCCGTTCCTCAGGCTGTCACTACGAAACCTGGGACTGTCCCCATTCCATCGGAAACGAGCCAGTTGATTCTTCAGATCACCAACCCTGATCCGAGCCTCAGCGAAGCCGTTCGCATCCAGAACACCGTCGCGGCCATGATACTAATGCGGTCGGCTCTGTCTTCTTCTTTCCCCAGGCGTCTCATTCCAGATGTATACGCATGGAAGGACGTGGACATGGACAATGGCGCCCGTGGTTGGATACTGAAAGAATCCATGCCTGGTGAGAATTTGGGCTCAAAGTTCGCAACCATGGGCCCTGAGCGCCAGAATCAGATCCTCGGTGAGATGGCAAAGATTGTCAAAGCACTTCAGGGGCTTTCACTTCCGGAGACCATTACAGCATATGGAGGACTTCAGTTCACGAGCGACGGAAATATATGCAGTGGCCCGATGACATTGCCCGTTGGAGGCCCCTTCTCTTCGCTCGCACAACTATACAAATCAATGGCCTCCAAGCAGCTGGCCCTTTCCGAGAGAAGTCCTGCTCTGGAGGGCTGGCGAAACAGCAATATCCGCGAACGACTTGACCGATTCATTGCAGAGGGAATTGACAAAATCCTTTCTGGAGTGTCTAGCCAGCAGAAGAAGGTTCTGGTTCATGGTGACTTAAGTGAGCATATACCAGAATGGCAGCTATATATACTTGCCTTTTCCCAAAGTCTTCACGCATGAATTTGCCTTCACCATGTCCCTGAGCCATACATTATTGACATGTTTCTGTTCATAGGCACCCTCAATCTGCTCTTCGACCCCGACACTCTTGAAGTCACAGCCCTGCTTGACCCAGAGTTCAGCCATGTGGCTTCTCCACTGGAAGAATACCTCTATTCCTTCTACGACGTGAACGGTATACTCCCCGGTCCTCACACTGCAGACCCTGGTCTTGCTGCTGTCCGACGCGCCGTCCTGGAAGGGTTTCCCGATCCTCTCCCTTCCTCTGATCCACCTCGCCAGGGACCGGTGGCTTTTGGAAGTAAGGCGAGTATCCAGTGGCCGGTTCTCAAAGCGTGGGATGATGCATTGGAAGGTGCTGGTGTGCTAAAGCCATCGAAAATCGACTACGCTGCCGATGTTTCCACTCTCCATTGGTTTGCCCAAGACATTTGTCCGTTTTATTTCTTGCAGCCTCGCTGGATCGAGTCTCGTACTGAGCAGCAGCTCACGGCTGAGAGGGAGAAACAGGAGACTTTGTTGGACAAATATCTCAACGCCTATGGATACTGATCTCGACAGGTTAATGGAAACTCGGGTCGTGCGAATGTGCCAGAGATACCCTAAATCACTGTATTGTAATCAGATTTTCGAGTGGTTTGGAATTACATGTTTTCGATATGGCGTGATATCATCCTCTGTGTTTCACTCTGGACAATATCTTCTGCATCTTCACTGCGATTCTCGAACTTCTTGTAACTGTGAAAGGGGTTGTTTTTAGAATGACTTTAACACGGTGAATACCTATCACCCGATGGAAGAAGGATAATAATCAAGACCATGATCATTTATAACCATTCCCTTCACGAATGTCCTTGGATAATGTATTCAGGGCCTCGGCCGTTTCATATCTTATTGAGAGCGATTCTGGACGGAACCAAATAATGCACCCGTTCATTACCAGCCCAAGTTCTTCCTGCCTCGGCCTCGAGTCTTGAACACAACAAACATCTACTCTCGTCACATTTCAAAACAATGCTTCTAACCATTCATTCTACTGCAAGTCATTCCTCACAAGCAGCAGACTACATAATAAAGTACACAACCATAATCGAAAAACATAACCACTGAAGACAAAATGAGCTAGCTCTCTAACTGATCCTGGATAAACGACCCCTGTGCAGGCCGTCAGCGCCATCTTTAGGGATGGCCCAGGCATTGTTTCCACTGCTATCGCTGCGGTCATAATATTAACTCGCCTTTTGTGGCTATTCCATGTTCTGGTTTGTTCTGCGAACTCGACCAAGGTAAGTAACCAGAATCTTTGACTCATCATTAATTATAGTACTGACGCTTATATTTACCTTTAAATACCCTAAACTTAAGGGATTCTCTCAAACCGCTGACCCGGCCATCGTGGCTTTCCTTGGGCAGCGTCGTTGTCCGCTACAAGCCCTTTGTTGTGCTCATACCAGGTGAAGTTTCCGGTCTACTTTTAAGTACGCATTAGAAAGGTTCCTGGTCTCACTCTCCCAAAGTCCTATGAGATTAGCATCGAATTTAGGAGGGAGAAAGAAGGACTTCGAGTTCGTGAGCTATCGTTACATGTTACACGTGGTCATAGTGCTGTTGAATCCTACGAAATATTGGAGAACCTGTCTCTCAATCCGGGACAAAGCCAGCAATCCTCAATCCCAGAACTGGGTCGAGTTGACAAGGGGAGGCAAGTCAGTGCATTACATCTTGTACATGAAGTCATTAGGGCTCTCTATTTGGTCATACACATTGCAGCATGAGAGGAGATCAACAGATCCGAGGCTCAGGGCGAAATAATCCACCAGTCACCAGGACAATACGGGTTGCGGGAAAAAACGATGGCGAATCAGCCGTAGAGAAGATAAAGGGCGGCAGATGGGAATATGAATGGTTGCCTTTCAGTCATCGCTATGTTGTGCGACCAGATCCATAGGAGGCCACAAGTCCCGGAAATACACACGGCGTGTCGTCAAAAGCTAGAAAGAAGCCGCAAGATATTAAAAACAAATCGCGAAGCAAATGCTGCACAAAAGGCTCGAGCGCCTGCGTGAATCAGACTCCTTGTCCAAACCAAACCCAAGTAACCCATTTCCATAACCGAGATCCATTCCGGTTCACGCCCTTTACGCCGTTCGTCACAATGACACGAGGATACAGCCGAAAAGCCAGTTCCTGCCGTAATAAAAAAGGCTTCAAGGTAGAATAATCAGAGCAGAAGAATAAAGACATAAGATCGAGATCTTTCGTGGGGAAAGTTGAAAAAGTCATGCCAGAACGACCCACCGCCACCACGAAATTGCCCAAATCGAGAAATCATCAGGGAATGGAGGGGTAGGCCATTCATGAAGAGACAGAGGGTACGTGAGGAGAATGGGTCGGCTCAGGAATGTCCTTCATCGGCACATCCGGAGCACTCGGACTTTCGACTTTAGCAGAACCAGCATCGATGCCGGGTTGGGGTTGGTCGTGCGAGTCTTCCGCCGGTGAAGTTGCATTACTGTTTTCCTGTGGTTGGGAAAGAGGAAGTCTAGCGGTTGTCTGAGCGTGACTCTTCTCGGAGGTAGGTGTTGCCAGGGTCCCTCTGCGGCTGATGTAGTCGCCTAAACTCAGCTTCTTCTTTACAGGGCTTGGAGCTGTAATACTGGAGCCCAGGACCTGAGAGCTGGCTTGTCTTGAAGAGGGATCCAAGCTAGGAGATTGTGCGGTAGAGGGAGTGGTAACAATGGGGCTGACGGCGGTAGATGGCGATGGAAGAGGTAGGCGAAGATCTGTCCGATTGCCACTGGCGGTTTTTGCCGGTATTCGAGAATTGTGCGCGAGCGTTGAAGGCCATGGAGGCGGGAACAAAGGCTTTCTTGCTCCGTCTCTGGCGGTGGGAGAGACTGGTGCTAGCTCGTTTGGAGCATCCCCTACGTCCGACGCGAGTGACTGGGATGGAGTTGTCGCAACAACCACCGGATCTGCATCCTTCATTTCGACATCTTCAATCTTAGACGAATTGCCCTTCGAAGAAGCATTATGGGGCAGTTCCCCCCTCGTTGAAAATGGTGAGGTCAATGATGTCCCATCGGGTTGAGAAGCAATGGAAAGCGAACGTTGACGGCTCATCTTATCCAACTTGATGCGATCTTCGTGACATCGCTTTAGCAACCGCTGAGTGAGTGGCACAAAGCTTGGTCGAGAGGTTGTCGGGGTTGTAGGTTGGAGGTCGTCCTCGTTGATATCCGTTTGACTGGCACAGTCTACATATTGAGGTGCGTGCGGCGAACGCGTCGTGGGAGTGCTGGAACCGGACGTTTTCCGTGGCGAGGCATGGCGTACAGCAGACAACGAACCGACGGAGATCGCTGAAGGCGGTGACCCTGACTGGCGTCTGAATGGCATGTCTAACTGCACGGATTTTGCTGCAGGGTTTGCAAAGTAGCCAGTTTGTGTGGACGTTGCAGCAGTTGGTGTTGCTTGTGCTGACTGGCCACTCGTACGCTTTTTCCTCTTTTGGGTCGCATGCTGGTCCTGTTCCAGCTGTTGAAACTTCTTCTCCACTGCGGCAAGTTTACGCATATCGCGAGCTGAAAGTCCAGACTCTCCGATAGGGGAGGTTTCACTGTGGTTCTGCATGGTGGGTGTGAGGTCCCGACTCCGTGCTGGGCCCGGTACGGAACCAGATGTGGACCGACTGTCTGCTTGATCGTCGTCTTCGAGGTTTCTGGTCGCCTCACTTCCAGCACGACTGTTGGCTGCACGGCCTGTTCCAAGTGGGGATACGGTCGGCTTGCTCTTGGTCTTTTTTCGCTTGCCGTTGACTTGCTTTGAGCTCGAATCGATAGCTTTGGGGTGCCGCCGGCGATCCACACTAGAGAGTAGACAGTTTTGAGGAGGATGGCAGGCGCAGCCACCGAAATGTGCGAGAACATTGCTGATGCAGATTGCCGCCACCTCTTGGGCACTATCACTGGACTCCTGTTTCACTAGACCATTTGAGGACTCGAAGAGCTGGGGATCCAGATACCACATGGCCGTCAGTTCCGAGTTAGCTGGAATATCATCTTTTGCGACGAAGCAAAAATGGTATTCTACTTCGTTGGTTATGTACGTCTTCATTGTCACGTTCGGACGGCACGAGCGACGCACATAACGCAACATGCTGCCTTCGTGACGACTGTCAATGTAGATGGGAAGCTGGGGATGGAAAAACACAAAAGGCTCGGGGTGCCGAAGTTCCTGCCAGCGGTTATTGGGATCTAGGCAGTAGTCACGCAGTAATCCGATTTTGCCCTTGATTTCTCCAACGATCTCATCTTTGCGCACATTATCCCGAGTCTTGAGAATCTTCCAGGTTGGGTATTTTCCATCGATGTCGATTGTGGAATCCGTGATGGACTCTGTGGACAGTACGGGCCAACGAGACCTGTCAAGTGCAGCTTCCGACCAAGTGAATATGTCTTGAGCCGAGCGACCATTGGATACACGGGATAGTGCGGTCGGATCCGTCACCCAAGACGCCAAATCAGCCGCCAGAGGCAGGTTGACAAAGAGATTACTGTCCATGTCTGCATGTCCCTGGTCACGTTCGTAGAGATGTAAGAATTCATTAGAATAAAGGGGTATGAAAGGACCGGGAGTTTTCGTTGGACTCAGTGCATTGGCAGCGGATCCGGCACGCTTTCGCACATCGGACGAAAGGGCAGGTGTGCCAGAAAGGGAGCTAATTGAGCCGGTGGAACGATGATGGTTCTTGGCTTTCTTTGCCGGGGGTAAATCGCGAGCGGTGGACTCGCTTCGGTGGTGGAAGCCGTTGGCATGGTCGTGATGGTCCTTCGTCTTCTTTTTCTGACTCTTCGAGCCCGATCGCTTTGCTTTCCGGTCACCGCCATCGCTCTGTTCTCTAAGTCGTCTCTGCCGTTCGGTGGCACGTTTGCCATCCAAATACCGTGGCTCGCAGTCCACGCAGTTGTGAACCTCTGGCACCCCCCGACCGGGGTAGTAGCACTCAATATGCTGCCACGTTTCGCACCCTTCGCAGAAGACCGTATTGCCATCATCATCTTCAAATGCGCAGATGCATTTGATGGTATACGGCTCCTCCTCTTCCGGGGCGACCGAGTCGGAGATGGCACCGTTGAGGGCAGGCGAGTTCAGAGGGACGGTGACCGGATATGACTCCGTGGTTGAATGCGTAATGGCGACGGAGGAGGTATCTGTCATAATCCACGACAGAATACCCCCTCACAAAACCAAAGTAGAACGTTCTTCCTCAAGATCTGGTGGGCTCACTTAACCCGCCTAACACCCAACACGCATGTCAACGATCACCCTCGATATAATAACCACGCCGTATCCTGATCACGCTCGCGGCAAATAAGGCGACGACGGCAGAGCCCGGAGTTTAGTCGCAAGAGACGGATGTGATCAAAACCACAGGTACTCTGGCCAACTCACGGCTTGTGTCGGGCGTCGAGGACGATGGCAGCCTGCGTCGATCGATGATGGGAGGTGATTATTGGCTTCGATGAGATGCCGAAATCGAAAATAACGCGGATGCAGTCGACGACGTTTATTGCGCGTGCGACAACCCGAGAGAGGACGCAAATCGAAGATCGATCACTAAGACGCGGGACGGCAAGGGTCGGCCGCGAATCGCACGGAATAAGAATGTGAGGGCGAGGTGACAAAGTGGTTAGACGGCAGGCGGCGTGTGGTGGATGAAGAGAGTACAAGGCGAAAGTGACCACCGAAAGGACTTGAAGGCTTTTTCGAAGGGTGGTGAAAGAGACGAGGAGGTAAATTTCGGTGTGCGAGTGGAAGAGGAAGAGAAGGCGAGGGAAAAGCGAGGGAGAGGAGAAAGGAGAGGAGAGGCTAAAGGAACGGATGGGCCATTCAGGCGTCGCGCAGACCCAAGCGAGTAACGATGGAAAGAGGAAAGGTGCAGTCTGGACCGGGTTTGCGTTTTGGGTTTTTGGGGGGGGGGAGGAAGGAGGAGGGTGAATGGTGGGAGGGGAACGGCGTGAATGGTTCTCAAGGGAAGGGAAGGGAAGGGAAGGGGAAAGAGGGTGGGATTTCACGGAGCACCCAAGAAACGAGGAACAAGAGCAAGCACTGAGGCAGAAAGACGGGCGTGGACTTGGGGCAGCCGAAAGCGGTCCAGGGGAGGCCTTGGTTTTCTGCCCGTCACTTCCAGTCTTCCAGTCTCTTTCGAAGAGGGCTGAGCGGCTTTTCCAATGGAAACGAGCGAAAACGCGTCGAAGAGGCATGGCTGGACCCGCTTGACCCTTTCCGGTAGGTGGAGGACCGTCTATTCCTGTTGGGGTATGGTTCATCCAGTCCTCGACCGGGAGAGCGGAGAATCCGCCCCGAAGCCTCCGATGGAAGAGAGCAGACCATAAGGAAGTTAGGAACGACGTTGTGTTTGCGACCAGAGAGAAAGGGGGGAAGAAGGGCGTGGAATGGAAGAGAAACCGAACAGGACCAAAAAGAGTCGAGGTTGGCGGTTTCGCTGGCATGTCTGTTGGGCGGGAGGAATCCAAGGGGGCACAAACAAAATCCAGTGAGACCGGTCACCAAAACTTTCCTGGACCACTCACTCTAGGCACCATGATGTGCTGCCCATACAGGGTCACTGGAAGATTGCTGGGTCGGGAGATAGGAAAAAGGTTAGCAACTGTATTGTTAGTGAACAGACAGAGCAACGTAGAGTCCGAATCGAGTGGCATCCCAGTTTCCATGAAAGTTCCGACACCTGTCGATGCGCTCTCGTAGCCGAGATCGAGGACGGCGAGAGGATGATAGTTAGGGCAAAGGAATGAACGGTTGTTGGCTCATGTTTTGATAGATAAAGCTGTGCAGAGACTATGGGTGGGATCCAAAGGCGAACCCCCTCTCTTTTAGACGGCTTGATAACCGAAGTATGAGACGGGAGTCTTTCAAGTCTTCGGAAGGGAAGAAGCGGCATCAGATCCCGTTCAAAGACGGGCTTCTTCAACAGGAGAAGCCATAGAAGCAAGGGGGCACCTGCGGGAAGAAGGGCAAGTGGCGGAGCAAAAGTTCATTTGCGGCCGTTGAACTCTGCGTTAAATAGGGCAAAAAGACAGAAACCAAACACTTGTACGGGGAGAAGTTAGAAGAAGAGGAAGTAACCATTATGAGTAGCGGTACGAAAGGGGAGGGAAGTTGTGTGGGAAGGGAGCAAGAGAGATGTGGGCAGCGACGTTAGGGGCAGAGGAGAAGGGAGGGGTGGGAAACACAAGAGAAAGGTCATCTGGTACGGGACCCTGGGGAAGAGAAGAAGAGAGAGGGGCCAAAGCAGCGAAAAAGAACGAGGGCAACACTAAGGGCGATGGCCTTGGTAAAAAACACAAACACTGCCAAAAGCGGTCGACGATAGGGAAGCAGATGGTTGAACTTTTGCCACTTCCCACTCGGTGCTGGGTGGATCTGGCGGAATTTTAACAAGTGATATGAAAACACGCATGATAGTGCTTCGCTTCAGGCACCTCTGGGCTTCTTGGGGGGGGGGGGAAGAAACCGCAGCCCTCGGTTGCTATCCGGCGGGAGTCTGTAGTACGGAGAACGGAGTAGTGGAAAACGAACAATAAGAATAGAAATAGAAAAGCGCACATACACACTTGAGGCAAACGAAATGGTAGGTTATATCGAACCAGAATTTGCCACTAGGATCTTATTTTTTGGGTGACAAGGATGAGCAGAAAATCAGCGACAATCACTTGGGAACTGCAGCCGAGAATGTGATAATGGCTTGGTTTGGGTTTCTCCGCAGTTTAGGGGGCCGCTTTGCTTTTAATCTTGGTGTCTGACTGGTCGAAGTGATCCTCTCTATATACTCACCGTCACGACAACAGCCCATCCCTCAGGGCTGCTCAACGGCATCGACTGACAACCCTGGCATCTAGTGATCCAATATCCGATCCGGCCTAAACGTCGGCAAGCACAAAATATCCTTCTGCGTCCGGGCTGTCCCTATTTTTCCCTTGGATACCAGCGAAACTCAGCGAACTCGTCCTGACGAGACGACCCCATCGCCCGCTTTACCAGAACACAACCCGAATGAATAGGCCGATGACATGATTTGTGCACACATTGTTCTTACATCTTGACAAGAGATTTAAAAAGAAAGGTAGCGTATCCCAACTTGAATCCGACAAGACTAACTATACTTCAGACTGAACGGTCAAACCAAGCTTATACAGGATTTGTTACTTTACCTGCCGAATCAAAAACAGAAAACAAGATAAAGGTCTCTGCCACTGTGTTTTATCGATAATACTGATGCTCTAAACAGGTCTGGTTTTAAGGCCAACTAGGACTCGAGGAAACAGTACACTCGTAAAGGACGAACTGAATCATATACCGTTCTTGCCTGCAAACCATGCTCAATCTGGTGTCCAAGCCTCGCAGACTCAACACATCTCTGCAACTTCTCGAATCGCCGACTACAATTTCATGCCTGAGAGGTAGTTTTCTTAGCTTGGGGCAAGCCAAGTCCATATGGACCCTCCACCAACGCCCTCAACTTCTTCCAAAACGGGCTCCTAGCTGGCGGTTGCTCCTCAGTCCGCTCTGGGTCCTGAGGGGGTTCGATTCGCTCAAGATTGATTTCTTCCGGCTGAAAAATTTGTGGAACGGCGAGAAAGATCAGACGGTGTCCAATGAAGAGCAAAAGGAACGCGAGGACGCCGGCGTACGTCGCGATGGACTGGCTCGCATTCCAATTGGCGGAAAAGGCAAAGCTGAAGCCGTTGGCAAGAAGCAGCATGGTGGACATAGCAATCCCGAAGTACGATCCATATGGCTGAATCCTGCTCCTGTTGGGGCGAGTGATGCCTGCGGCTTGAGGAACCTTGCGAAAGCGCAGGTAGAAAATGCAACAACACAGCCATGAAAGGTAGCCCGAGGTATTAACGAAGTACATCAGCCAATTGAAAATGACGAAGCTCGGTCGCGCGAGGGATAAAAAGGCGAGCCCGGCGAACAACGAGGATGTAATAACGGCTGCATATGGCACGTTCCATCGGTTTCGGGCCTTGAAAAGCGCAGGAGCATGGCCAGATTCTGAGAGTGCACACAGCGTGCGCGATGCAAGAAATAGGAACGATCGTCCAGAGGACACGGAGGAGAGAAGAATGAGGATAGTCACAACGGTCGGCACATCACGCATGTTCGCGCTTCTGGCACCCAACACGAATGGAGACAATCCCGGACCACCATCATTTGTCAAAAGTGGCTCAGTCGAAGGACACACCACACCGATCGCCAATACACTCAAGATATAAAGAACGAACATCTGAATGCTGTCAAACCGTGTCACACGCAGGATATTCTGACGTGGTGACGCCTCTGTCTCTTCCGCTCTGTTGACGATCATCTCTGGCGTGAAGATGAAGGCGACGCTGCTACTGAGCAGACTCTGTAGGAGGCCCAAAAAACGTCCCCGACTGCCCCTCGCCAAGTATTGATTCATAGCCCCTGGATCATGCCAGTATGAAAAGCCTCGTGTCGTGCCCCCTGGAATGTTTTTCAGACAGAGGATAACCGATAACGCCAGTACTCCAATGATCGTGACAAGCTTCAATGTTGTAAACACGGCTTCCGATCTTCGAAAGAACCGCTCCGGTAGGAAGTTGAAACCGAGGATGATACTGGTGATGATGGCGATTCGAATGGCGACTTTTGGTTCGGGTTCCCATAAACCCAGGTTGACCACTGCGGTCGTTATCTCGTAGGGAACCAACATCCCGAGGGAATACCAACGCAGGCAACCCAAAGCAAAGCCCAAGGTCCTGGAACCGTACCGATAACCATGACTAACCATCGCGCCATAGTGGACAGGAGTGTAAGCTGCAACCTCCGCAACCGCGGTAGCCATGCAGTATGTCAATAGGGATAAGAATAGGTAAGACATGAGAAGCGAAGCTGGACCACCAACAGCGAGTGCTTGACCTGCGGCGATGAACACGCCGGTCCCGAGGGTGGGCCCAACCGCCATGTTGCAAAAGTACTGATGAGTCGTGATATGGAGTTAGAGATGCAGGAGTGGCTTCATCGACAGGATGGAGGCCAGGGTTTTTACAGCCCTGCGGGAAAGGTCTTATAGAAAAGTTTGAAAACATACTGAAACGGCGAGGCAATTGAGAGACAGAAAGAAAGAGCCATGGACATGACTGCCTCGCATCCTTCACCGGATACAGCAGTAGCAGTGGCATTGGTTGGGGTTTACATCAGTATAGAAGGCAACCGCGAAGGACAAGCCGAAACTCCAAATTTCCACGTTGGTGACGAACCTGAGTTTCGCCAAATCTCTGATCAAAAGCGAAGATTAAAATATAGACCCTACAACACCGGGGAGGAAAAGCCTGGAGCAAGACGGAAGGGAAACGGGTCAAGGAGAACCGAATAGTGAAACAATAATTTGGTGTATGGGTATCATAGTTCATCCAAAACAGAGGAAAATCACCGCCAACCGAGGATAGTAGAAGCAATCATGCCCAAGGTGTCCCAAGCGACAATGATCAAAATGTAAACAGTAGCCTCAGTCCCAGAACGCCGCTTAAGTGAACCTGCCTTCCATCACTTGGTCTGGCGCGCAAGCTTTCGCCAAACAGATTGCATTCCCGAATTCGAGTAACAAGCATGAAGGCTGCCTGAATCATATAGCGTGAGATGACTATTGATCCGCCATGTTGGTTTCAGCGAATTCTAGCCATTCGCCTGACAATGACTTCTTCCAGAACCGCACACAGCCATCATCTCCGGAAGAAATAAGGCAGTCACCTATGCGAAGGTAGGAGTAAGAGTTAGGATACACGTAGCGAAGGATGTATTGGCATCGTCATAGTATCGGCACTCACCAGCATAGGAGAACTCGACCTGCCACACATCCAGGTGTTTGCTGTCGATACATGCAACTTCCTTGAAGGAATGTTTGAACTGCGATTCACCTGTCGCTTGACGATTGGACATGGATGCAGGCGTACGACTTGCCAGAGCCGACCCAATTCCAGACTGGGCCGCCGGGCGGATTGAGGGTGACTGCGTCGCAGCCTCCGCATTGCGGTTGTTGGAATTCTGAGACCCATTGCTCGACACTGAAGTGTAAACTTCGAAAACCCGAACGAAACCATCCCTGCATCCACTGGCAATCAGGTCATACCCTCGAACCGAGCCATTCGCCCAGGAGATGTCTCTCACAAGGCTGCCATGTCCACTCAATTCAATGGCGTGGTAAAAACGACGATTAGAATCCATGCGATAGATCTTCACGGTGTCCATCGCTGCCACAACCAGTGAAAGGCTCTTTCGGTCCCAACTGGGTAGTATCGAGTGAGTGAGGTCGGTGGGATCGTGGTGAAACTGCACCTTGAAGCTAGTTTCTTCCCCTCGATGCGGCGCTGCGCAGACTCGGAATTGGTCGATAGCTTGCCATTCCGCAAGAGTGTCGGGACTTACAGGCTCCATCACCATCAGGTAGCCGTCCCGCGTAATGAGCGCCAGCCATGTCTCCAGATCGATGTTGCGAAAGTCGAGTGAGACAAACGGGTGCCGCTGTGGTGCTGTCATGCGGAAAATGGACCTGAAACGCCGACCCGAATTCGGCGGTTGGGTTACATCTTCCTGCCAGATTTTGAACTTCATGTCCTCGCCCACGCTGCCAATATGCTGGCCCGTAAATGGACCGTTCCATTGCGCCTATTGGAAGCCTCAATATAAGATTGACAAGGTACACAAGGGGGTCGTCTGTGGTATGCTTACATCGCGAATCTCTGCGTCGTGAGCACGCCATGTGTCAGTCAACTGCCATGAGCCATCTTTCTGATCCCAAACTTTCATTCGATGGTCAGACGAGGCAGTGACGATTCGGTTGCCATAGAAATTGAAGCTGGTGACCGTCACCAGATCGCGATGGCCAGCGTCGAAATCGGCGAATCCAGAGGACATCTCGGGCCGCTCCGATATCCCCATCAAAACAAAACCCCTTGGAACTCCACCTCCGCCTCTACGGTGCGTTGGAAAGGAGGGTCAAGCAACTGTGTGAGACCCTTGAGCAATGATTGTGTAGAAGTTCCCGCCCATGCATGCAACTTTACATGGACGTGCATGTGAATCCGGGGGCAATTGGACAATTTGAGTTGAGCACGGGGGAGTTTTGCCCTCTCCACGGTCCGCCTAATAATAGCGTGCCGCTTAGCAACCCGTTTCCAGCCGGGCGGTAGCCCCACCACTCACCGCCCCACAAGGGCGGTGTGTTTGGTCCGGCAGAAGGGCAGAAAGTGTCGTCGAACTCCTTGAGAAGCCAGATTGCACACACAACGCTGGTGAGCGCGTATCGTGGGTCTGAAGATGAATGTTCTTGATTTTTCTTTCTTCTACCGAGTGAGAGATATGCTGAGTCTATCCTAATCCACAATGAATTATGCGACGACTCTTTCCCGAAAAGAGACTTGGCGTCTCTTGCTCCTCGTGGGGGCTTGCGTTGGGATCCTCGTCAACACGTTCCAAGGCGAAGGCGCACCTTTAGTGGCATCAATTGCATTTAGCGGAATCGAATTTGCAGTCACTTTCAGTATGATCAGATGGCTAGGCCCCGTTTTTATAAAGGCAGGATTGAAGGGAAAGGATATGGCGAAGCCAAGGAGACCGGAAATGTATGACGTTTAATGACATTCTCCAGGTCACGCCGAGTGCTAATTGCTATTTTTATTAGACCGGAAACCATGGGAGCTGTATGCGCAATCGTGTATCTACTCTCTCTTATTATCTTCATTCCATTCGCCTTCTACAAGGACATTGTTGCAGCTACGTCTGGAGGAGGGAACCGAGATGTTGTCGTGGAAGTTCAACACGTCGAAACAGGCCGATTTCTGCACAGGTTCCCTCATGGCAAGGTTCACACATTCTGATTGCTAATTTGCATTGGCTCTAGTATGCTAACAAGTCCCTGTAGCTTGCATCGTATTTGTCGGGCCTACTCTCGTTGCAATGCATTGTCATCCTCGGCATCGGTGACGACTTGCTTGACATTCGATGGCGACACAAAGTCTTGATCCCTGCCTTTGGAGCCATCCCAATGCTGATCGTGTACTTCGTCGACTTTGGAGTCACACACGTGGTTGTTCCTGTGCCTTTGCAGCCCTACCTGGGATCCTTTGTCGACCTCGGATGGCTGTACTACATGTACATGGCGGCGGTGGCTATCTTTTGCCCTAATAGTATCAACATGTTGGCTGGAATCAACGGCATCGAGGTTGCTCAGTCTCTGGTAATTTCAGTCCTACTGATCGCGAATGACGCATTGTACCTTGCGCCAATGACCCCGTTCCCACACCCTGCGACGGATTCCCATCTTTTCTCCATCTACTTTCTGCTTCCTTTCGTTGGGGTATCATTGGCGCTTCTATGCCATAACTGGTACCCTTCGAAGGTTTTTGTGGGCGATACATACTGCTACTTTGCCGGGATGGTCTTTGCCGTTGTTGGCATCTTGGGGCATTTCAGCAAAACCCTCCTGCTGTTGTTCGTGCCACAGATTTTCAACTTTTTGTACTCAACCCCTCAACTCTTCGGCCTCATCCCATGTCCGCGTCACCGACTACCCAAATTCAACGCGGTAAGCGGATTGCTCGACGCATCAGTGACGGAGTGGACAGTTCCACCCTCTCCGTTGGTTGCCACCGGTCTCGATCTCTTGCACAAGCTGCGACTGGTGCGCGTGACGAAGAATGAAGCTGGTCAGATCGTGGAATCTACGAACCTGACTATCCTCAATCTCTGGCTGGTCTGGATGGGACCAATGAGAGAAGATCGGCTCGCGTTGAGTATGGTCTCTGTTCAGACGATTTGCGGTCTGCTTGGCTTGTTGATACGGCACCGCTTGGCCTTGCTGGTATTTCGCGAGGATAATCGAGCATTCGGGACTCACATATAGCCTCGCTCTGGTGAAAAATAACTATTGGATTCTTGGATACGCAATCCCCCTGATTTCTAGGGTCTGCTTTCGTGACGTCGTCTTTCACATTGTTCTTCCATGTATATAATGGACTTGTACCTTTCGAACAGAGACTGAAGGCTAGACACCCTATACAATTCCAAGGTTCACCTCGCTGGTTTGAAGTGTACCATCCCATTGGCATTCTACTTCGGCATAACCATTGACAAAATGCCTGACATGATGGGCGGTCGAGTCGGGATGATATTGAAAGAGAGCGGTTAGAGGGGTACAGGTGGACAGGGAAAGAACGATATAGGGTGGGAAAGGGTGCCTTGAGCCGCAGGCAGGAATCATATTAGGGTAAGTTCGAAGCAGCCTAGAGTTGTCTAATCACATGATATCTACAGATTGCCTGATTGGGGCATCACAACCTTTAGGTAGCTTCTAATAAGACACTCGGGCCCCGTGCATTGATGCAAACACCGGTATCGTTCTCTATGGGTCTATCGATCTATCCATCTATACGTTGCAAAAAAACCCTAGCTCATCACGTTCATCACGATTCCAGTCAGAGTCACTCACTCTCAGCTTGACTATCATGCAGCGCTCGAGTCTCCCTATCCACTTTCTTGTCTCCTAGCGTCACCCCGATTTCTTTGATAACGAACCATGCAGGGAGCAATGCGATAGCCCACAGGCCAAAATTGAGGTATACACTTCCTACGGATGCCATGATGCTGACACTGCTGAGGCCGTACTGTACGTGTTGTTAGCATCGTTGCGCCAAAATCTCTAGGTATCAAGGGAACTCGACACTTACACTAACGGCTTGAGCTGCGGATTCTGTTCCTCGCAACAAACCAGAAATTCGCACGACTTCTGCCTCGTCTGTGGCAAGGTTTCCGACGACGAAGTACCTATTGGCATGCTCAATCAGTACTATGCGTCACGTCAATGGAGCACACGTTTGGTAGCACTTACAGGTACAAATAATTCAGCTGAAACCCAGCGACCCAGAACAGAAACAAAGCAAATCCCCGTCCGAAGCCAGGATCAGCCCAGTCGTACGTTGGCTGCGTCTTCCGGAACTCGGTCACGATGACGGTCGCCCAGATCCACCATGCGCCCTGCAGTCCGAGAATGACAAAGAAAGCGCCTCGGCTTCTCGACTTGAGGGAGATCTTTTTGCTGTCGAGGAAGGCCCCGAGGATATTGCCCATGATCAAGGCAATGACGCCGGAAAGAAACGATCCGAGAGCTCGAGCCCTCACGGAGAACCACATTGCCTGGAATGAGTACATGACGGCTTCCGTATACACTGCCTGGCTGATCAGAGGGACGACCAAGAGGAAATTCCGACTGACGAACAGCTTCGCCGTGGCCCGTATCTCATACAAGGGGCTGTTCACGATACGCAGTCGAACGGGGATTCCGTCTGTTCGCTGCACCCTCGATGGTTTGTTTAGCAACAGACCGACGAATGGGCCAAGAGCCTGCAGAACGATAAACACTATAAAGACGCTGTACGACACGCTTCCCGCCGTGGAACGATGGGAATTGATTCCCAAGTTGACGGCACCACCGAGGATTTGTCCACCGACTCGAAAACTGAGCCAAAAGCCCAGGAAGCGTCCCTGGTTGTACGGTTCCGGGTATGAGAGCGCAATCGCCGCTTCGGCCATCCAGAAGATTCCGGCCGAGAGACCGCAGAGCGCTGCTCCCAGGAGGACAAGCCAGTCAAATCCAAACCGATTGTGCGTATAGAGGCCGGCTGCGTACGGCGCGTAGCCCATGGTTCCGACGATAAGCGTCCACTTGATACCGATCCAGCGGACGACGACGCTGCCGAAAAAGCAGGAGACCACCATAAGACAGAAGGTCAATGCATTGGCCGCGTTGACTAGATATGGCTCTTGATCACCACCGCCGCCGAGGGAGTTCATTGCGCCCCAGATGCCGGGGGCGAGGAGATTGCAGAGGCCGAGGATGAGGGCATTGTAGAATGTTGAACGGTACCATTCGACTATCGCTGCATCAGCATGAACGTTCGCCAAAGTATTCCCTATTCGACCTTACCTTTGTGCTCCCCGGGACTTGGAGAAGCGACAGAATTGCTGCCAACCTCCTCGTCACTTGGCGCGGCGCCTTTTTCGACCGTTGTCATGTTGAGAAAAGCCGATGGTGAATGCTAACTAGACAGAGCATACAGATAAAAATTTCCTTTCTGTGCTACCTCCTACCTGACTAAATAGTCCTGGCTCATGCAGCAGCAAGGACGTCAACCTGCCAACCACGCGAGATTGATGCAAAATTGACTATCTACGCATGGCATGGCAAAACCTTAAATCGGATTGAAAACGCATGTAAACAGACTAAACCTAGATGTCACACTGTGTGTAGCTTCACTTGATCGGGTTTTCCTGCTTTCTTTGGAGAAACAAGCCGGATGTTGCAGTTCATGCGTGGGATTACGTGCTCGCACGGAATTTTAGCAGGTATTACGACCCGGTGGCCTGTTTGAGAGCAATACGATTATCTGCTGTAACTGTAAACTGCAAGATAACACGGATTATTATGTCTCTAGTATGCCTGCAAATTTGCGCCAAGACTATAAAAAAATGGAATAAAGTTACGTGAAACATGTGGGCGGGACAAGCGCTAGGAATGGTTTGTACTCATTGCGAAGTTATTTATTTTAGATGCTTGATCATACGGTGCTATATCAATGTAGTGGGTTATGCTATTGATACGTCCGTGTAAATAATAATCAGATTTATCTTTGTTTTCAATCGAAAACTCCAGACAGAAACCAATTCGTGTAGATTCAATCTTGAACTAATCGCCACGATCATCACATCATCAATTTGCCCTGATTCCTCCACCGAACTGCACATCATGCCAGCATAATCAAACATCATCCTAGCTACTCCCTATCATGCGGATGAAAAACCAAGGCCCGAATCTCAATACTCTCCCTAGGCTCCCTATCCTGCGTTTCCGGATTCACAAACGCCGTATGCGGCACTCTCCTTGCGCGCCCATCGGTCTTCGAATCAAAGCACTTGATGAGGGTCACCATCTCCGGCGTCTGGCCGTAGCGGTAGTACCACTTGTGAGCCGGATTCGCTTTGACGGAGCACGTCTCGCCCTCGCGATCCGGGTAGATCAGTTTCGTCGGGACGAGGTCACTGTCGGGGACGGAGTGGGCGTCCGCGATTGCCAGCGGGTCTTTGTAGATCGTCTTGATGGGTCGCCAGACGTTGATGATTTGGTATCGGCCCTTGAGCAGCTCCGGGGCGTCTTCGGGCAGGTGGTAGGCTACGCGGTTTGCGGATGCCTTGTAGGATTGGTCGATGTGGACGCGTTGGACGGGACCACGGAGCTGGGCTGCTGGGCTGCGTTGGTCCTTGGGTTGACGGCGGATCGTGTGATCGAAGATGAAGACGCGGGAGGCCCCGGTTCTGTGGATTTTATGACAAAAGAGAATCGATCGTTAGCTTTGGCAGTCGAACATGGTTGAAAGAGTAGGAAGGAGAGGGGGTAGGGGTACGTGAGACTTACGCATCTTTCAACAGCTGTTCGGTCTCAGGGTAGTACTCTCTCTTGATTTTCTCGTTGTCGACGAAATCCTTCTCCTGGCTTTGATGGTAGTAGATCTGGAATCCGTTCCCATCCAGTGTATAGTCAAGTTCGTGGCCGCTGATATCGTGGATGGTGACTGGGACGGTCACGGCGGGTCTGTCGTAGGTCTCGGGTCTTCCGACATAGCTGGGAGCTGGAGGCGAGCCATCTTCGTTCTCCTTGAGATAGTTCAAGACGGTTTGCACGTGATGGGGTTTGTCGGAAGGAGGGATGGGGAATGATTTCTGCTGGGTTTGGAAGGAAGGCGCATGCCCGGAAGGAAGCTGAACTGCTGCGGAAGCCATGCTGATGTCACCGTCACTGTCACTGTCTACTCCTTGGTAATCGTGAGCATAAGTTATCTATCTTATTTCTTATATATGTAGCCTTTATTAAGCAAACCTGCGGGGTAAACGATATACATTTGTCAGACTAGCACGCAATCTGTCCAGGGTTGTATGTCAAAGATACCTGCTGAGAAATGGAAAATCTGATGATTGGACTTGGATGGCGAGGATAATCATCCGACCATTATTCATGTTGCCCGGTTTGACGTGGAATGACGAATGCCACATGTGATGCGTGTAATTTGGCACAGAACAAGGCACTGAATTGACTCAACTGATTGATGCTATCTATAATCTACTATATGATGTGCTTGAACGTATCATGCATTTACGATTTATACGAGCGCACGAGTTTGGTAATACTGGTGCCATCCTTTAGCACCTCCACTTCCTCCTCGAGCGAATACCCTCCCCAGCGAGGCATCAGAACAGTCCATATATACCAGTAGACAACTGCGAAAAGAATGCTGGAAGCTGTCAGCTCATTGAGATCTCCAGAGAAAGGGAGCTTGCACGTACGTCCCAACGCCAACAATAGCATAAGTTGCGTAGAAGAAATTGACGTCTCCCTTGCGGTCTGGAGGTGGAAAGAATGGGGCGGCGAGAAGTGCCACACAAACGATGATTCGTAGCCACACAGCAGGAAGCCATGCTTTGAATGGTCTCGGAAGGTCTGGTTGTCGGACTCGCAGGATCAACAGACCAGCTGTCACGGCTAGAGCGAAGAATTGGCCCGGATATCCTTCCACGTCGAGAATGAAGCTGTATACGTCGCCTTGAGGCGGCAATGCTATGACAAGAAGAGACGGGACATAGTGCACCAGAAGACCCCCGAGAGGAGAATTAAATGGCTGAGATGACGCCAGGATTCGCGACAAGGGCAGAAAACCCTGCCTTGCAATTTCCTGGTTTACACGCGCCTACACCGGGTGGTCAGAAACCAGATTCAAGGAAAAGAGACAAAGGTCAATAACCTACCAGTGCAAAAGTGACAACCATCACGTTTCCAGCTGCGGATATGGCGATGGCTAGAGGGAACAGGGTTTTGCCTATATGTGCACCAAATACTCGTTCGAAGAAGAGAGCGGCGACAAGCTCTCCACTATCCTTGATTTCCTGGATTGGAACGACCAGAAAGTAGGAAACGTTTGCGAGCAGGTAGAGAGCACAGGCAGTCAGGAGTGCTGCTGGGCAAACGGTCTTCAGTGTCCTCACTGGATTTCGGACCTCATTGAGGACATTATTGACGTTGTTCAAGCCGGCATAGGAGTAAAACACCTTGAACAGAGATGTTGATAGCAGTCCCCAGCTCCAATTGGATCCCGCCCAGAGCTCGTCCCAGGCAAAGATATTGTTGTTGGGTCTCTCAGATGTGCGTAGTAAACTGTCTTGTCGGCGGAACAAAATGACCCAAATCCCGGTCAGTGACATTGCTGCAACGAGAAAGATTTTGATCCATCCCAACATATTCTGAATCCAAATTCCGGCTTTCAGAAAACAGCCATGGACAATGGTAATTGTCGTCAACAGGGTGACCGCCAAGACCTTATACTGATACTCGCTGGGCTGTACATCCAGAGCGAACAAAGTGTACTTGGAGAAGATAATGCAATTGCTGGCTGTGAATCCCAAGAGTACCGCTTGTACGGCAATAAGCGTCGATGCCAGGAACCGAGGATACCGATAGGTATATTCGAGATATACCTAGGGAAAGCACAGAGCTCAGTAAGAGAGCATGACACGATGCGACAGGCCAAGTACCTTGTCTCCTCCCGATCGAGGGAGCATGCACCCGTACTCCATGGCCACTGCGAGACCGCATGCCGACAGGATCGTGCCAACAATCCATAGGGAGAGTGTCAAACCCACACTCCCAGCGGATTTGACGATGGATCCAGGTGTTGCAAACACTCCGCTTCCAATGACGCGTGATATCACGAGAATGTAGGCGCTGGACCAGGTGAGGTTTCTACCATATGTCGCTGTCTCTGGAGGTGTATCGTGGTCGACTGCGCGCAACTCTTCGGGTCGGAGACGTGTTAAGGAATCTTCGAACGTCTCGTAGCGAGTCGAGGCCGAGTTTAGTAAAGGCTGCCTTTGATTGTCTGCATCACCCATCTTGGACTGAATGTCCTCACGTATCTGAATTGACTCTCGCGATGCTCCGCTCACGTTGGCTGGCTTCGGTTTTCCATCAAAGTAATAAACTGACTCGAACGATTTCTTTTATCTTATTCAGGAAAGATAGTGACATTAAAAGGCAAAGGAATGTTACCAGAGCCAGAACTATGGTGTTTTGCAAGGGGGCCGATAAGAGCGAGGAATGCGCATTGTTTGTCAGGCACGTCATTGCGACTGGAAGTGATGTTAGGAGTCGTTTGACATTATTAATGGTCACACCCACCATGGACACCCTGGAGATTCCGATAACAGCATTTGTGAGTCGTGACAGCTGTACAGTGGTACAATCATTTCTTGCGGAGACATTTGAATCGAGAGCAAGGGGTCGTGGTGTTTGCAATCCGGTACTGGACATCGTAGAATGAAGGGCGCAACAAGGATGGGAGGAAAAGGCTTGTTAACGTGTCGGTGCCTAGGGCGTGGTTTTACTGCCTGCCTAATTGACAAGAGATTTAATCAATCGACTCTACATAGACCGGATCGACAGACTGAGAAAGCTGCTTTTGATCGCCAGAGGACGCTACGGTCATCCTTGGCCTATCCTGCCTGAGGGATTGGAAAGAGGAACTTGAAAATTCCTAGATCCGTATGGAGGACGTCAGATACTGTATCTGTGATCTGAAACAATTCAGTAGTACGTACTGGAGTTGTTGTTGTTGACAATCGGCCAGACGGGAAAGTGCGAATGAAGGCAGTTCCGTCATCAGACCCCCGAATCACATCAGCCCGACTCAACCGTCTTTCTTCTCCTTCTTTTTAGCCACTCGACTCCAACGCCCCCAAATCTATTTTTGAGTTCTGCGAATTCTGTATCGCTTTTGCCTCGGGTCTATCATTCGGTAAATCTGGTCCATTATTTTCGATAAAGCATTCGTTGTCTTTGCCATCCAGAATGCCTGTTCTGGACAACGAGGCCTCAATCAACACCAGAGACCAACTTCTCGCATGCCAGTATTTCTACTGCAAATGCTTTGCTTGTTCACCAACCAAAAAACTTTATCATATATCTGAAAACCCTCAGATATGGTGGATGATCTAAGTCATCTTCCCCTCATCTGCCCCTCCAGCAAGATCTCAGCACGCCATCTGGGCCCCGCCATGAGCAATGAAGTATAACGTCCCGAAGACGAAGTGATGCGACACATGTCAGGATTGCGCACGAAAATGGGAGCAGCAACAAACTTTCACAAAATGAGGCACTTGTTCCCATTGCATAGGGTCAGAGTACCCTATCCACTACTGGACTATATCCACTACCTGCCTAGGTATAGATCAGTGCCGTTCCTTTGGATTCGATATCCAAGTAGTGAAATCCTGTCTCGGCACCCATATCCTCCAATAAATGACGAAGCCCCCCTGCTTGAAGATCAAGTTTATTATGTTTGACGAAATACACTTTTGATCTCGGTCTGCTGCACTAATTCTCATGAAATCCTCCACGATTCGAGCTCTATCATTACTTTTACCATAGCAGTGCTTGCACCAGGCATCATGACCACCACATCAACATATGTTCAGCTCGAGGAGCTGAATGAGAGAAATCACACCGTTTTTCATCGATATTTCTTTCTCGAAGGCAAATCCGATATCCCCCTCACAGCGCCAACCAAGCAGGAGCTTGTAACCGAACAATTACAACAACTACAAGAGACCAAGCAGAGCGTTCTATTACTGAAAGGTGTTCGAGAGCAATATACGTTGGTATCCGACCATGCAATTCCGTCAATATTACACAAGGGAGAGATCCTGGTCAAGGTACCCTTTTCGCACTCGCCCGGATGCTTATGGGCATATGGACTGATGTTCCCAGGTCGTCGCTATTGGTCTGAACCCCATCGATTGGAAGGCACCGTAAGTATTAATCTCCTCATGCAACCTATACACATTGTTGACATAGGACCCTATTTAGAGCATTCAACTTTGGCATTCCTAGCTTACCGTGGATCAACGGTCGCGACTTGGCGGGAGTGGTCGTCAAAGTATCGGATGAGAGCTCGCGTCTCCGCGTGGGCGACATAGTTCTTGTGCCGTCCACAGACTATCGAGACATTCGGAAGGCGGCTTTCCAAGAGTATGCCATCGCCACACATTTCAACGCCGCGCGCATCCCCTCCACGGCATCGATACACGCTTCAGCATCAGTGGGAGTTGCCTTTGTAGCCTCTGCCCTAGCTTTGGGAGTATCTTTTGGACTTGACTTCTCCCTTGTCTCCGCATTCCCAGGCCCTTCACTAGTCAACATCTTGAACGGTCTCAACCCGAACGAAATTCCTACTGATATCCGAGAAGAATGTTTCTCGTCCTCTGAAGAGGTCGAACGAGTTAAGCCGGGTGACTGGGTTGCAATCTGGGGAGGTAAGTCACGTCATGCCAGACAGCATGCCGTCTCTCTCTTGAAACTAACCTTCCTGATTTTATTCAGCATCAACAACCACAGGGTACATTGCCCTGCAATTGGCAAAGTTGGCCGGGCTCAAAGTCATCTGCGTGGCAGATGCTGCCCGCCATGGTGCGAAACTGCTAGCAGCCGGAGCTGATCTACTGGTCGATCGACACGACACCGAACGCGCAGTGGAGATCATCCGAGGCGTGACGGGTGGAAAGCTACGTTATGCTATGGATATTGTCGGGAAGGAGACTGCAACGCTACTGCAAAGAACGCTCGACGCATCAGATCGCGAGGGCGGTGGGCACGCCCACCTATTGGGTCTTACTGGGCTCCCTAAGGAACGAGACCCCAGCATCTGCTACCATACCGTTCCCATTAAACTCTTCCATACTTCGCCAGCTGTGGGAGAGGGCTTGGTCACTTGGTTGGAGGGATTGCTGCAGTCAGGAACACTCGTTCTGCCAGAGATTGTTCGCGCCGAGGGTGGTTTGGGAGGAATCAATGCTGCATTGGAGACTCTCCGACAGGGTACAGTGTCGGGGAAGAGGATAGTTGTCGATCTTGCGGCATGAATCTTAAACCAGAAGAAATTCGTTGTTTCTTGCCTCGTGATTTGATTCTATTTCGTTGCCTTTTGGATAGATACATGGATTGACTTGATAGATGTGGGCGGCTACGCTATTGTGGATATAACGCGAGAATATCCTTTCCTTTCTAGAAAAGCATAGAAACGGCTAAGGCAATAGAAGATGTTTGAGGTCAATCGATTGAGGACTTCTTGTCATCATCCTGCATAGTCCTGCACAATGGCAGAGAGAGCGCATCGAGTGCAACCCATCAAGTTAGGGCATACATGATACATGCATTTCGAGCACGACCCGTCAAATATCACTCCATAACTATATTGCAATGACTCGAGTTTTTTCTTATTATTATTCTCCGAGCAATGCCCCAAAACAGTAGATGTCTAATAACTTATCTTTCAGTCGGCAGGCACATTCACAATGCCTGCCGTGTCTGACGCAATTGCATGCCCGTCTGGCGTCTTCGGATAACGACATTTACACGAGGACATAGCACGCTCTTAGTCGGTGATTGTCCGTCATTTTCATATTGCGCCCCTCTATTTTAGATTCATCCTGACACGTTACCCCTCTTCAAGTGGGGTGTTAAAGCATTCTAGATCTGGTGGGGGTACTCCGTCCTGTAACATGGTGATGGTTGATAACCGTTGAATACGATGTCGGAAGAAGAATGTATTACCAAGTGGTACGGGGAACTGTGTATGCGTTGGACCATCAAGACCTGCTCGAAGTGGCTTGGTCGCTAATTCAAGAATAGAATGCTTCTATGGTCTTCATCAAGGAACGACAAAAATTGTTTTCTTTGTCTTTTTCAACAAGTTTGCACAAGATCTCTCCAATCTTCTACATGTACCCAATGGAGCGGAACTTGGTGAACACAGTTGAAACACACCAAAACGCGGTAGCTGATTCACCCGACACTTCCAGCTCAAACATCCCACCAACCCTCCAGATACGATCGAAGATCAATGGATTCCGGCAGCTTGAGATGCGGCGTCAGATCTGCGCCTTCAGTCAACTCTCTTGTGGTCCAGCCGTTGCCAAAGTATGCGAAACGATTGCCACTGGGGTTGACGTAGGTATACTCCCAATCCTCCCAACGAGGGTCTCTTCGAATGATGTTGACATGGGTCGCGCTGCCAGGAAAGAGCCCATGCACGCGACCGCCAGGCCGGCCCCCGTTGTACCATGAACGACAATTTGTATGGCCCGGGGTGTTGTCGTCGTTGCCCGTCCACACGGTGCGGGGGTAGAACTTGTCGCAGTATTCGACAAAGTCATCTGCCGCTTGCTTGGAGGGAACCATGGCCTTGATGCCTTGACTGCGGATCTTGCGAATGACCTTGGCGACGTACGTGACTTGATTCTCGATGCTGTTGGGCACGCTGCCGCTGTGGCCCGCGGAATATGGGCCACCCACCCAGAGCAGGTTGGGAAAACCGGGTGCGGCAACGCCCAGGTAGGTGTATGGGAATCCGTACAAGCCATCGTGTTTCCACGCGGTCTTCAGATCGACGCCGTCCGCAATGATGGAGAATGGAGGGGCATGGTCGACATTCGCACCGGTCGCACAAATCACCGCGTCGACCTCTCTCTCCACACCATCGACTGTGATGATTCCCTTCTCGGTGAACTGCTGGATGGGCGTTTGTATATAGCTAACGTTCTCTTTTGTTAACGCCTCAAGATAACCCGGTCCTGGCGTGGGACGACGACAGTTCGGAGGGAAGTCGGGGATGATCTTGTCTCCCAAGTCGGGCTTGTCAGAGACGCGTTGCAACATTAATCGAGTCCATTGCTCGCGCAGGTTGCGATTCTCCGGAGAGTCTTTGAAAATGGCACCAAAGCGCGAGAAATACCCGTCTTCGATGCTCTTTCGGTACTTGAGATAGGTCTCCGGGTCTTTGAATGACTCCAGCTGATCTTCCCGGAACAGGTTGGGCTCCAGTCGACGCACCCCGGTCGTTCCAAAAGAATCGGCAATCCAGGTACGGTTCCGAGCATAATGGTCCACATGCTGTGCAATTGGCTGGATGGAAGGCAGAACCTGCAACCCCGAGGCACCGTTCCCAATCAGGGCGACTCGTTTCCCATTCAAGTCAACGTCATGATTCCAGTTAGAAGAGTGGAAGAGCGCTCCTTTATACTGATCGATACCCTCATAGTCTGGTAGCTTCCAGGCATTGAAATGGCCGATTGCGTTGATCACAACATCCAACTTCTCTTCGTAGATCTTTGGAGCGATCAGCCAGCGTTACCGATGGACATGCCACAAAACGAGGATGGCGATGGACTTGTCACCTACCGTCTGTGATTCTCCAAGGTCTTGAAGAGTAACTTTCCACTTTCCCTCCTCTGGTAGCCACTCTGCCTTTTGGACCTTCTGCTTCGATTTCAAATACTTGTAAACGTCGTATTTGCGCGCTAGTCCTTGCCAGTATTCCTTGATCTCGTGTCCTTGGGCAAACTCCTCTGTCCATTGTGTATTTGGCGCAAAGCCAGACTGATAGACATGGGCTGGGATGTCACATCTAACGCCAGGGTAGGTGTTTTCGAACCTTTGGGGGCGAATTAGTGGACGGACAGGACACAAAGTAAGAGGGCCATCAACGCCTACCAAGTGCCTCCCTGACAGCGTGTTAGCATAGATACGTGCGAGTTTCTCGCGGAAGGGAACATAAACATACCACATCTTCATTCTTATCGTAGATTCGCAAATCAAGGCCCGGAAGCTTCGCGGGTAGAAGGATGCCCGCCGTGATTCCTGCGAGTCCGGCGCCAATGATGCCAACCTTGATCGGCCTCGGTTCATCGATGGGATGTTCTTCGAGTTCGAAAGCAGGTTTCTCCGATGCGATTGGTTTGGCAACATCCACAACAGTCTTGACCTCGGTGATGGTGGCGTCTTTGACATCGGACGTCAAGCTCACTGACGCGGGGATGTACTGCTTGTTCTTTAGCGATGGCTGCACGTTAGCAGCGACAGGCACTCCGACCGCCGCCATAATTAGGATTTATGATGTTCAAGTCCAACAAGTCAATCAAGGAAGGAAAATTGAACCAACATCTCTGGGCCTTTTGAACCTCCCCGACGCCCGGAGATATATATATGCATTGAATGGATCGTATGAGTATCAGAGTAACACCCGGTGGCTGCATGGCTGCAGAATAGGCAGATGCACGCCATCTGCAATGCATTGTACGCAACTTTACCTGTTCTTTTGATTGGTTGACCCCTGTGATTGATTGTACGGTAATTTTGCGACAGCAGAGTTGGATGACTTGGGTCGCATCATTGCGGACCGCGATGGTGTCAACACTCTGCGGTAAGATCCCTCGTTTCAGGGAAAGCAAAAAAAATCACATTTCAAGTTCAAAACCAAGTTGGGAGCCCAGCGTGGAAAGAAGGCAGAAGGCAGGTAATAATGCGATATGTTGCAAGGCAAGATTGAGGAAACGCTAAGTTGACTGTTGACTCCTCCAAGTGATGCCTATTCATTATATCATATGGCTGCCCGCCAGTTGCCAGTAGTCAGTCAGGTCGGCTGTCATCTTGGGCATATTGCACCTCCAAAAAGTAAACTACCCCTCGTCCTACGTGTGATAGGTGCTCAAGCTAGAATATCAACCTCTTCATTGGATCTAGGTAGCGTACACTAGAATAATAAGCATGGGGAAGGAAGGAAGGAAGATGCAAAGGCGCCGCAGGGATCCGTGGGGCTATAACACCTTTATGGGTCACGTAACATTGATGCCTAAGGCAACAAGGCAACCAACAGGCCATGGTCGTTACACTATGCTTCTTTCTCGGACAGCCAAGCAGGGACCAGGATATAGACAGATTGAATCGGTCGGTCGAGACCTTTCGGAACGTTTTCCTCTTTATTCCCTTCAGCTCGACGATAAAAATGACATGTTCCAGAATCCCGTGAAAAAAGTAGGGAGCAGCCAACCATAGTATCGGGTTCGCGGCCGAACGGGATTCTTCTTCGGCATTTGTCCACTTCATCTAATTAGGTATGGCATCCATGGAATGGATACTGTGGGACCGATCACTTGTACATGATTAAGCAATTAGAAAAGAAAAGATGAAAAAAAAGGGACAAAAATCTCTTCTTGGTATTCTGACTACCTATTTACCCAGATGTCGTCTCTCCCCTGACTCCCCTCTTTACCTTCGCACCTTCAAATCCAGCAGCGACTCCGGGGGGAAGAAAACCCAAACACCAATGAGCGGACAGCAAATTCCCCCGGAGTCGGGCGGTGGATACGTCATCCAGGGTGATTCATCGGCTATCAGGCTTGGCTAGATATATTCCCCACGTTATCTACAACTGTCAAAGGATTCAAATTTCAAATTATATTAAGTACATACTACTGGATACTCAGTAGTCTGCTGAGAATGGGATGGGAGTTCTAGTGATAAGAGGTGGTAGAGCTCCTAAAGGACAATGGTTGAATGGATACCTGTAGCGAACTCATCGCCAGGCCTTTTGGTAATTGCCAGCAAGAGTCTGGAGCACACCAAAAACCTCTTTCCCCAATGATCGCTGTTTCCCCGGTGGTAAGCGCCCATAAGCGGCTGTAAGGCTCCGGTGTCGGTCTGCGCCAGCCAATCCGGCGGGAACGACGGGAGTCCGACGGTTTGACTGTCGTCCAATCAATCGGCCTGCATTCTACGCTGACCAAGCGAAATCGGCGTTGCCCCTCGATAGCTCCTCAGCGACATCGCCGAGCGGGCAATTGTTAAATATATGAACAGCCTTGACTTCACTTGTTCTTGGTCCAGTCATCATTCTTTTGTTACTTGTTATTCCTCTGCCCTTCAGGCTCCTTAAAGAGCTATCCATTTAGTGTCCGTTTAAATCCTTATCTTCCAACTCGATTACATCTGAGATACCCCTCTTCATAATGCCTTCCGCAGACAAAAAGCCCAAGACCTTGTATGACAAGGTTTTCGGAGATCACATCGTCAACGAACAGGAGGATGGAACGGTTCTCCTCTATATCGGTATGCATTGGTATTTTCACTGCCATTGATGGACCAGTTACTCATCTAGCCCCCTACAGACAGACATCTCGTGCACGAGGTGACTTCTCCAGTAAGTTAACCATTGTTCTCTGTCCGTTTTTACGCGCAGTGAACTAACGCGTTTTCTCTGATAGCAAGCCTTTGAAGGCCTCAAGAATGCCAGCCGAAAGGTCCGCCGGCCGGACTGCACTCTAGTCACAGTTGATCACGTATGTCGATTCCCCCCACCCTTCACTCCCTTCGGTCCGGTTCCCTAACATCGGAGCGATCTAGAACATCCCAACTTCGTCGCGCAAAAACTTCAAGAACGTCGAAGAATTCATCGAGGAGCACGACTCCCGCCTTCAATGCTCGACCCTCGAAGAGAACGTCAAGGACTTCGGCCTTACATACTTTGGCATGGGAGACAAGCGCCAGGGTATTGTCCACATCATCGGTCCCGAGCAGGGCTTCACCCTCCCCGGAACCACCGTCGTCTGCGGTGACAGTCACACTTCGACCCACGGTGCGTTCGGTGCTCTCGCCTTCGGTATCGGTACCAGTGAGGTCGAGCACGTCCTGGCCACCCAGACGCTTATTACCCGCCGAAGCAAAAACATGCGCATCCAGGTCGACGGCGAGCTGCCTGCCGGTGTCACCAGCAAGGATGTGATCCTCCACATTATTGGTGTCATCGGTACCGCTGGTGGTACTGGTGCCGTCATTGAATTCTGCGGATCCGTCATCAGAGGGCTGAGCATGGAAGCCAGAATGTCCATGTGCAACATGTCTATCGAGGCAGGTGCGCGTGCTGGCATGATCGCACCCGACGAGATCACCTTCGAATACCTCAAGGGCCGTCCTTTGGCTCCCAAGTACGACAGCGCCGAGTGGAAGAAGGCCGTCAGCTACTGGTCGAGCCTGAAGTCCGACGAGGGCGCCGTGTATGACACGAACGTCTTCCTCGATGGCAAGGACATCGTCCCCACCGTCTCCTGGGGTACTTCTCCTCAGGATGTTGTTCCCATCACCGGCGTCGTTCCCGGGCCCGACGATTTCGAGGACGAGAACCGCAAGGATGCCTGCCGACGTGCCCTCGAGTACATGGGTCTGACGGCTGGCACTCGCATGCAGGACGTCCCGGTCGACAAGGTCTTCATTGGCTCTTGCACCAACGCCCGCATTGAGGATTTGAGAGCCGCTGCCAAGGTTGTTCGGGGCAAGAAGATCGCCTCCAACATCAAGCGTGCCATGATTGTGCCCGGTTCTGGTCTGGTCAAGCAGCAGGCCGAATCCGAGGGTCTCGACAAGGTTTTCACCGATGCCGGCTTCGAATGGAGAGAGGCCGGTTGCTCCATGTGCCTGGGTATGAACCCCGACATTCTCTCGCCCCAGGAGCGCTGTGCTAGCACGTCCAACCGCAACTTCGAAGGCCGCCAGGGTGCTGGTGGTCGCACCCACCTGATGTCGCCTGCCATGGCTGCTGCCGCCGCCATCGTTGGCAAGCTCGCCGACGTTCGCGAGCACGTCGTTGCCAGCCCCGTCCTGGGCAAGGCACAGCCCAAGGTCGACGTCCAGCAGGAACACGAGGAGCCCGAGACGGAGGACGAGTTCGAGCGCATCATGGACCAACCCGCCGACAACGAGCCTCATGCCAACTCGTCCGTGGGCACCAGCGCTGGTCTTCCCAAGTTCACCACGCTCAAGGGCATTGCGGCCCCCATGGATCGCTCCAACGTCGACACCGACGCCATCATCCCCAAGCAGTTCCTGAAGACCATCAAGCGGACCGGTCTCGGCAGCGCTCTCTTCTACGAGCTCCGCTACAAGGACGGCCAGGAGATCCCCGACTTCATCCTCAACCAGGGCGTCTACCGCAACGCCAAGATCCTGGTCGTGACGGGCCCCAACTTCGGTTGCGGCAGCTCCCGCGAGCACGCCCCTTGGGCTCTCCTCGACTTCGGCATCAAGTGCGTCATCGCCCCCTCCTTCGCCGACATCTTCTTCAACAACACCTTCAAGAACGGAATGCTCCCCATCGCCATCTCCAACCAAGCCACCCTGCAGAAGATTGCCGACGAAGCCCGCGCCGGCCGTGAGATCGAGGTCGACCTCGTCAACCAGGAGATCAAGGATGCCGATGGCACCAAGCTGGCCAGCTTCGACGTCGATGCCTTCCGCAAGCACTGCCTGGTGAACGGTCTGGACGACATCGGTCTGACGCTGCAGATGGAGGACAAGATCCGCACCTTCGAGACCAAGCGCACCCTCGAGACCCCCTGGCTGGACGGCAGCGGCTACCTCAAGCGTGGCAACCGTGGCCCCACCCGGATCGAGGCGGCGCCCGTCCCCAAGACCAACCGCGGCGAGGTCAAGAACGAGCCTCTGGAGTGGTAACCCCTTTGCTTTGACCCTCGATCTTGCAATTTCACGACATGCCATCTTTATATTCTTTCTGTTTAACTTGACGATCTGTTATAATTCCTGTTTGTCGTTTTCTTCTTTGGGAACTAGCTGCTTCAGCAGGGGGTTTGTTTCGGGATTCTGCTTGTTGTCTTGGGCGATTATATATGCACCAATTGAAAAGTGCAGTTTCCGGTTTGCAAGTTCAGAATTAATAATGAATTGGACTATTTTCAGTCAATAGGCCTTCTTACTCGGTAGTGTCTTGTTTGAACCCATCCAAAGTACCTAACTTTTGGCACGGTATCGTATCAAGTATCGAATATATCATACAAGGAGCATCTCTGGACAACGTATAACCACCGTCATAAACGACCGTGTTGGTAAAAGAAACGAAAAAGACGATCTGGAGATGAGCTGACGGAGATGTTTCACATTCCCAAGTCCAAGCCGCACTCTATCCCACTCCCAACCCCAAAGTACGTACACTAGTCAAGGTGCATATACGTGTATATGCATGTCAAGTGTATAGTCGCGTCAGCAGAGAGAGAAGGCTCTCATTCACGAGCCCCACTGAGGCACATTCAGAGCCATGCCCATGATGATACCACTGATCAATCCCGCAATAGGCAAAGTGAGAACCCAACCGAAGAAGATCTTGGCCAACTGCTTCCAGTTGATGCTCCTAAGGTCCCAGTTGACGACGGCGACACCGACGACGGCACCAGTGATGCACTGGGTGGTGGAGACGGGGAGACCCAGGCGGGAAGCGAGAAGGACAGTGATGGCGGCGGCCAGTTCCATGCTGTAGCCACGGGTGGGAGAATGCTTGGTGATGCGGTTACCGAGACTGCGCATGATGTGGTAGCCGAAAGTCCAGAAGCCTGTTTTGTATATGAGTTTGGTCCATTAGATAGGTTATGCGTAGGAGGCTGAGGAGGACGTCGTGTACTCACCAAAACCAAGGCCAAGACCACCGACAGCCTTAATCCAAGTTGGAGTATCGGTCTCGGCGGAGGTGACACCGGAACGCCATGTCATGTACTCGGTGGTGAAGGGACCGATGGCATTAGATACATCGTTGGCTCCGTGGGCAATGGACATGATCTATTGAACCGAGTTAGATGATTGCAAGCCATCCGATACATTACGGATCTGAGTTTCTCTCACCATGGCAGAGCAGATCTGAGCAGTCGTCCACAAGTACTCGACCTTGTTGTCGAAGGCAGGAGCGCGGTTGTGCATGTGGTCCAGGCCGCGGGACTGGTGATGGATGACATCACGGGTCATACCATAGAGGAGGACCAATTTCACGGTAGCAAAGATGCGCTTAGGATGAGCCCATGGCAGCGAGTCAACGGCCTGGAGTTCCTTCTGGTGCTTGTGGGAGGCCTCTTCATCTGCCTTCTCGGCCTTGCCCGTGGCAGTCTTTTCAGGTTTAGGCTCGTCAGTAGCTAGGTCGGCAGTGGCGGTGGACTCGTCACGCTTTCCCTCGAGGGCAGGAGATCCTTTGTCGGAGTATTCAGCGTCAGAGGCATCTTTGAAATCAGACTTGTAGTAGTCAGGAACGACAGCGGCGCCTGCGTTTCCAGGGTAGTAGAGGGAGTAGTTGTCCTTCCACAGAAGAGGACCCATTGGGATGTGCCAGAAGCGCAGACGGCGGTCCTCTTTGATCAGCCTGCAGGTGATGGTAACATTAGAATAGATGCTTGTGGACAAATATTGAAAGGAAGGTGACACATACTTGCGGTAAGCGTAAGGCACGAAGAACACAGCCGTGAGAACCCAGACACCGGCGAAGACTCCAATAATGATACCGCAAGCCTTGCCAGCGCCTAGCTCCTCAAGCTCAGGGATGCCGTGCCCACCACTGACGACGATGAACAAAGAAAGAATGCCGGCTGTCAGGGCATAGTAGAATGGAATTACGCGCAATGCCCATTTCAATGGGTCTTGGCGATCGTGCACCAGGAAGCGGATACTCAAAAAGATGATGGCACCAAAGCCGGCCGAGATTAGAGGAGCAATACCCCAGGAAGCGGCGATCTGGGAAACACTCTGTTCCTCCCATCCCCAATGGACCTGCAGGTCGGCCGCAATGGCAACACCGATGAGGGCTCCGACGATGGACTGGGTGGTGGACACGGGGAACCCGAGCGTGGTACAGGCTGTCAACCAGATAGAGGATCCTGTAGACAGTAACACCATTGGGTGAGCAGATAATAGATGAAGAATCTCGATATCACTTCAACACACCTATTTCGGCAACCACCATGGCCATGATCAACACTCCCGGCGAGTCCTCGAACCGGTCAATGGAGAAGACTCCGCTACGGATAGTCGAGGTGACCTGCTGACCCAGAGCGATCGCACCGATGAACTCGGTGATGGTCTGCAGCACACCAGCTTGGATGAGAGTCAGAGACCTGGAGCTGACAGACGTGGCATAAGAGTTGGCGACATCCTATATATTAGAACCAGTATCAGCAGGCTCGCTCGTCCCTCATCCGAGTAGACAAGTAAAGGAAAGCAACCAACGTACGTTTGCTCCAATACCCCAAATAGAGATACAGAAGAAGATGGTACCGATGGCAAAGAGCCAGTCGAGATCATGCATCACCGCCATGATGAAGAATATGGGTCTGACAGCCTACACTATCGATGAAAACAGGCAGCAATTGTAGACCCTTCAGCAGGAATAAGCTCGACAAGAACGATCCGTAGGAGAAAGGAAAGGAACGAAAATGCAGGATGTTTCATCTGTTAATAAAGCATCTCACAGTCTCTGTTTGGTAGCACACACGACAGGTTCCTTTCATACAGGAGGGCATGTGTTCGGATAAACGCTTCTCATTTGCGCGGAGAAAAGCCATGCTTGTTTCTAGAAGGTCAATCCGGCAATGCTTTTTTTTTTTTTTTTTTTTTTTCTTATTGTGACTCGCAGCTTAGGAGACGGTTGGACAGTGAGCCTTCGAGAATCGACGCGGACGGACCATGATGCGTTATGGTTTGTGTTGTATCCGCACGTACTTTCCGCCATGTGCAGCGGGAAGCACGGGTGGAGATAATCAGAAAATCGAATAAGGCTTCGAATTGCAAGAACGTGCCAGCGATATGATAATATTACGGAGTATTTCATCTGTAGATACTTCCCCGTCGCCAAGAAAGCTTGGGGCGATGTGCCAAGCGATTCGGCGCCCGGGCCTTCCAGGGGTTTGTCATTGCGACGCTTGGCAAGACATCGGGATTGGGAAGTGGCCAATCTTTTCCCTGTCCGAGGTGGAGGAAGGTCATTGACAGTTCGTGACAGGTTGGATTGCGGCGAGGAACGGGCCACAATGGATTATCGCAATGATGCACGCCGCGACTGCCAAGAGGGCGACCCAGACAATCGTCCGCGCAGTTATCGTTGTCATTGGGGACCAAGCAGGTCAAGAATTGATAAGCGAGTGCTTGTGTTAGACAAGACTCCATGGAAGTCGTGGCAGCGCTTGGCCTCATTGCTTTCTTCACACAAGCATTGGCGACAAGAGCGACAAGAAACTCCGATTCCGATGTTCATCGACAAGCTTTCTTTGGAAGAGCTAGCAGTTCTGGAACATGGATAAGAGATTGGATGGGAACCGAGTGAAAGGGAATGGTGGAGAATAGATTCGAAGAGAGAAAAGACAGACGCGTCCATTACAGCGCTAGCCCGCGTCTTCTTGGCGGGGAAGGAGCAGCCGAGGGCACACACTACAACGAGTCACCAGCCAAGGAATCATGCAGAACACATCACACTTCATTATCCTATTAATTATTTCATATCAGCGTGAATATCCGAGAACAACCTCAGGGTATCGATCAATCAGGATAATCCCCGGTTCAGTCGGAAGAGACAGACGAAAAGAGAGAGCCTCCCCTCCTAAATCTAAACGGTCGCGAAATCCGATGTTCAAGGACTGGCATTCATTTCATGAACTAGAAAAAAAGAGACAATGCAGACAACAGATTATCGAAAGAAGAAGAAAAAAAAAAGACAATAGATGCGATACCTTTCTCCGGTCACATGGTCCATATAGACTGCCTTCCGACGATGGAAAGGATGAGGCTGCCTCCCAACCAAAGTGTTCGGCACCAGATAATTAATGTACATGCTGTGCGTCATTTCCCATTCATCTCAGATGTTTCAATGATACAATGCAAAACAAAAGACTGTCAAGGTGTATATCGGAGTCTCCTGGACGTGGAATGCAAGCAAAACAAATATTTTGGGAAAAGAACAAAACAAAATGCGCACCGGGGTATCGAATGGAGCGGGATTAACACCATTAATAATGCGCTGTCGTTGACACCAAATGCAAAGGTATTGAATTCGTGAACATTGCTCCAGATGATACTAGATGGTAGAGCAACGGTTTAGGGTTTGGAGAGTTGTTCCTTGCGGAAGAACAACAAGTATCCACCGCTGTAGAATGGCAAGAGGGTTAGCTAGGTTTACCTCGAGAAAAAGCGATGCAGCGAAGAGAGCTCACCATATTAGCAGCTGGAAGAATAAAGCGATCCAGAACCAGGCATTGCCGATTGCACTGGAGCCGGCTGTGATGTCCGGCGAAATCGGCCCAGGACCGATATTGTTAGGAGCACATGCTCGGGCGACGATTGTTGCAATGGAACCAAGGACTTGCGCGCCAATAAGGGCGAAGCAAATGTGCATGCGAGTCAAGGTCTGGAGAAGGATCATACCGAACCCGACTCCTTGGACGGCATCCAAAACACCAAGCCAAAGCCAGAGACTTCGAGACACGAGCGCTCCAGCCGTGTAGCCTCCAGCCCAGGGCAGGAAAAGACCCGAGCCAGAGATACCCCACCAGATCTGCGCCCAGCGAGGCGCTCCAAGACCACAGGCAAAGACGGGGAGAATCCAGCTGTGCGACTTGGACAGAAAGCTTAAGATGCCGAGGAGCACGGCCCAAACGAAACCGAAGAACACAACGACGAGAATCCCAATTTGCCAGGCTTTGGCGTGATTAGAGCTCCACAGGACTGTCAAGGAAGTCAGTTCCATCGTCTAGAGACAACCTATCGGATTGCAACTTACAAGCCCAATTCCGACCGTACGGTGCGCTCAGGAAGAAGTTTTGGATCAGAACCACCGCGAAACACCACAGCACAATCTTGCGCCTGAACACGGACTTGTAGAAAGAGGGTACTTTGCCGGGTGTCTGGCGGTAATAATTTGGCAGACCGAAGAACAGCAACAGTCCAACGGTCCACAGGAAAACAGCGATCGGCAAACAGACAGCACTGCGTATACAAGTTAGCTCGATCCACCGATCAAGTGAAATTTGTAGATTGAAACATACGTCATCTTCCAGCTGTTGACGAAGCCATTTGCAGTCGTGACACCGTTGTTTTGAGCCTGGGTCAAGGTAGATCCCCAATACCACAAGGCAATGACATAAGCCTGCTGGGTGCCCTGGATGAGACAGGCACGGAAGACCCAGTCCTTGACGGGAGCACCACCCTCGTCACCGAAATTGAGAGCGAAGAAGATCGAACCGCTGGAGGAGGCAGTAGCGTAGACCGCACTGGCAATGTTTTGGATCCATCCGCGGTTGAACGCATTGTTCTCCCAGTGAGCGACACCGATAAGCACGAAGGCAAAGCCGTAGAAAAACCAAGGTGCCGAAAGCACAACAACCGATTTGAAGTAACGGAACCCAAACCACCAAATAATTGAAGTGATGAGATACACTGTCGCAATTCCGTAGAGTTTCACGGCAGTCTCACCAACTTCCCCAGTAAGCAGGTTGATCTGGTAGGAGTTCGCCGCAATGATCTGTCCCAAACCGAGGAAGATAGAGTACATCGGCCAGTCGCCAATACGGAGCTGCATCCATTTCCTCAAGCCGGTCGGAGGAACGTAATCCGTTCCGAGCAAGAATTCGTCTGCCTCTTTGCGATCGTCGCTGCCACTTTCACGCGAAACCGAATCCTCATTCGAAAAGGAGCCGACAGGAGAAGCTCCACGTTTGCCGCGGTAGACCGAAGGCGCCGGTGATTGATTGCGGCCCAGTCTTGCATCTCTGAATTTATCGAACCACTTCTTCTCACTCTTAACGAGAAACTCCTCGATACAAAGCTGTGATTCAGAGTTTGCGCCATTGAGTTCCTCGAGTTTTTTCTCGAAGTTCCTATAGTATTCACCAGTACTGTCGGTGAAGAAGGGGTCAACCTTTTGCAGTTTGAAGTCCTTCTTGTCTCCAACAATAGAATCCACGGAGAGCACGGAGGCGCTGCTGAGCCGACTACCAGGTTCAGCGAAAGGACGTGCAGGGGGAAGCAACGTGTCGTCGGCTGCAGGCGTTCCAGGAGTCGTAGGAGAGCTCACGTTTCGAGCAGCATAGGAACCATGGCTCGAGTGTCTGGGGCTGAGGAAGTCCCGGTTCAGAGGTGCGAGCGCTCCGTGGCCTTGTTGCTGGGCAGCCTCCGCTCGTCGTCCGGCCTCTACCTGCTCAGGAGTCAAGGTGTACTCATCGTCCCCGTAGTAGCTTGGGATGATGTCTTCATCACTGTCATCTTCCGCATCCGTTACAGCCATGGCGACATTCTCATCACCCTCTGGGATATGGGCGCTCTTCCTCATTCTACGCCGACCACGACGCTCCAGATGACCGGGTCCAGATCGCACACCAAGAGAGAGTTGCCGGCTGAGCCCCGACTTTGGTTTCTCTTCTGAGCCAGGGCTAGGGTCTCTGCTATAGATAATGGTATTTCGTTGCTGAGGACCAACAGCGCTGAGTCTGTTGATGTTCGAGTAGCTGGTTTCTCTTGAATGCAGCAAAGGGGGAGTCTGCATGCCGGTCGGAGTCATTGTTCCCGGTGGTCCAATGGGAGGTGTCATCATTCCACTGTTAGGCGTGGTGTAACCAGAGGGAGTGTAGGGTTGACCATGTGATTTGACGAGCTCCTTGTTGTGGATACGAATTGATGTGCTTTGCAGAATTTCCAGATCCTCGACCCATTGGGCGACAGGGAAGCGTTGTTTGGCGGATCTGGCGCGCATCTGGGCCCTAACCTCAGGTTTGGAATTCAAAGCGCTCTCAATAGCTAGTTTGAACTGGTGCAACAAATGGGATGTGGTAGTGGATTCAACGTTATACCACCAACCGGGCATTTGACCGAGACCACCAACACGAGCGCCAATACCCAGGGCACCCTTACGGCCAAATTCGACAGCCACGAGACCGAAAGGTTCATCACGGGAAGGAATCAAAGCGAATTCGGCACCGGAGAAGATGTAAGGAGGCAGTGCTGTGAACTGAGGCTTGGAGAAGACTCGACCAGGGTAAAGCTTCATCATACGGTCCAGCTTCAGGGCAGCGAACTTGCCGTAGAGATCGATGACAGGACCGACACATATCAATTGAACATTCGGACGGGATTCGAGAACAGCAGGCATCACATCAGCGATGAGGTCAACGCCTTTTTGCATGGACCATCTTCCAACAAAGACAAGAAGATCGGCATCGGGATTCTGTTCAAGACCCGCCCACTCTTGAGCCTGGCGCTTCAATTCCCCTCTGCCGGATTCAAAGGCTGGGTCAACATGGATATCACTGTCCTTGGGCAGTTCCTTGTTCCATTCACCGGTATCAGATGGATCGGGATTTGGCAGGTTACCAACTTTCTTCAACCCCCAGAAGATGGGATAGCGGGCGTAGGAACGTTTACCATACTTCTTCGACACACCCACGGCGCCAAATCCTTGCTGGTGAAGACGGAGATAGCTTGCGCCAGCGTGAAGCAAATTGAAGACCTCACCAAACTGGACATACCGGCTGGCGGTTTCGATGTCGATATTGAAGACAGAGCATACTTCGTCCTTCTCCTTCTGAGTACGCATAGGCCAAAGACCTTGGAACTCAGCGTTGTGAAGAGACAAGCAGACGGGGATGGTCTGGGGAAGAAGGTACAGCGGGGCGAGGGACCCGTGATAATCGTTGATGTGGTACAAATCAATCGGGAACCGCTTGATTGCATGGGCAATACACTGATTCCAAGCGGAGTAGTAAATCGCACTGTCCAGGTCATCCATACGAGCAGGATAAGGCTCGGACTTGGACTGCTGACGAAACACCGGTGCATCTAGAAGAACGTACGTAATGTTGTTGAGCACGTGGTACTGGACTTTGACTTCGTATGAGTTGCCCAGGACGGTGACAAACATGGACTCGGCAACTTGGTCCTCAGGGTAGTCAACTCCACCGACACAAGGGACAACCCAGATGAGGTCCTGGTGTCCGAGATTCTTGCCCATCAGTTGGGCCATGACACCCAGGCCACCGATTTTGATTTTGATGCCCCAATCTTCAATGTCATACTCCATGGTAGCAATGAGTACCATGCGCCTGCGTTCAGTTTTGGCCGCGAAGGCGGAAGTGCTTTGGAGAAAACCTGACTTGTTGGCCAAACGCATCAAGGGGTTCATCGCCTCCCCGTCCTCCAGATGACGTCCTTTCAGCTTTCTCCGCAGCGCCAAAGGAATGAGAGTCTTCTTCTCGCTCACACCAATCTGGTTGAACTTGACTTGATAGAAAGATTTCATGAACGCGTAGACGACGGCAGCAGCGGTGACCACCGGGATAATCCAGAGAAGGAAATAAAGAGCCATCTGGGTGTACTTTGAGCCGGTGGGCAGAAGTTGGAAACGCAAGGTTGCATCGTCAACGTGGATGTTCCAGGACAGATACGGAGAGGGGGGGTGCTGGGTGATGTTGATAAGCGTCTCACTCAAGGATGACGGAGGAAGACGGTCCAAGACGGCGTCACCGTCAGCATCTCCAAGGACAAACGTCTGATCAGGTTGACCGTCTGGATTAATGCCCCAAACGTTCAATTGACCCTGGGCAGGCCACTCCGCCGTGAACCGGTATTTCCACCGTCCGTCCTTGGTGTCCAGCTTCATGACGTTGTCCAGACCGGCATCAAATCCGTACTGATTGTGAGGACCGTTGAAAAACAGGTGAGGGAACCGGCGCGGGACGTTTTGCGCCCATCCATAATCGCCCTCTTGTAAATAGTCGCTGCTACCGGTCCACTTGCTCCAGTACTCGACGCGCACATGCTTTCCCTTCCATTCCTGCTTCTTGGTGCCCGACCAGGGAAGTTCCTCGATGGTATCGTTGCCACCCTTGTAGTCAAGCCACTTGGAGAACGAGGTTCCCCAGTTGGTGGAATAGCGATACTTGTCAGCTCCAGCGGCATGGTGCTGAAGGAAGAGCGTTCCATTATCATACTGATGGAGCAAGCTACTAGAGTAGTTAGCTGATGTGAAGATCATCGGGTTGTCGAGTTGTCCAATGCGGATTAAGAAATGATCCTTGGCGCCCGTCGTACTGTTACCACTGGTGCTGGATGGATTGTTCACAGTAAGGCGATGGATACCATTGTAAACTCCGGTCAGGTTGGCTGACCACACCCAGGCATTCGGCAGTTGTCCAGTGTACTTTGTACTGCTAGTCGAGACAGTGCTGCAGCTGACGGTATTCGTATCGATGGACGGTGTTTTACCAGCCTCCGTCGATGAATTCAAGGATATCGATGAGGTGACGGAGTCGCAGTCCATCTCTGTGGAGAAATAAATCTTGACGTTGAGATTCTCGTCGGAATCGGGAGAAACGGTCGACACAACCGGCACATCGTGTCCAGGTGAGAACTCGGTGATCATGGGTTTGGGGGCGACAAACTTCGACTTAGGAACGTAAGCGCGGAATTCATAGGCTTTGAGGGTCAAGCTGTCAAGGCAGCCATTGTATTCGGTGGAGTTTCCGAACCCAAGTTTGACCGTGCTGTCCTTCAACGTGTGCTCGTCATGGGGGTAGAACAGATTCTTGACCGTGGTTCCGGAGTCAAAAGGTGAAATCAAAGCAGACTGGTTGTCGCTGCAGTCAAAGTCATATGTCATCGTGCGATTGACGTTCTGGTAGACCAGCCAAACTGGATGGTTGTTGTCGGCACCTAGATCTTGCAGCGCCTCGTAGCGGCCACGGTAAACCGACCACATCCCGGTCTCGGTGGCAGTGTCATTGGAACCAGGATAGTAGACATCCTCAGTCTTGTTTGACAGCGTCTGAAGCCACCATCCGTCGTTGATGGAAGGGAATTGCTCGCGCATCTGATACATATGCTTGATGATGTTGTGGACAGGATGGGAAGGATCTCTGTGATCGTAGGCGACGGAGTCATCATGACAGCCTTCACGGCCGGACTCAATGGGCCAATCGAAATACTGGGATGAATTGAGAGAAAAGCAACCATGGGTCTTCCATGCAGTGGCGGGAGACATTGCTTGACGTCCGTAGATATAATTGCGGGCAGTGGCATCCAGAATGTAAAAGGCTTGCTCCTCTCCCCAGAGTAACAACGGGATGCCAGGAAGTTCCAGCGTCGTGATGAACAAGGCCAGCAACTGCCGTTCGACACCATACTGAATGGCAGGCCAACGGAAGACATCCTGATTAGTGGCGCCATACATGTGCCGAGGATCAAATTTGCCAGTGTTTACATTGATCATGTCATTTGAGAGGATCATCTCATACCAAGCCTTAACCCAGTCGACTTCAGTATCGTAACCGGCACGCAAATTACCATCCATGCCCAAGAACCGAGTCATCGAGCGATAAATTGAGTAGTGGAAAGCGGCAGCGTCGATTGCCTGTTTACCATCCTCCCGCAGGAAATATTGCTGTGCCGACGTGTTTGTCAACTGAAAAGCCTCCTTGATAGTGTCAGGCCACATGTTAGGCTGTCGACCTCGTCCCAGGAAAACAGAGCCAAAAGTGTTTCCACCGGTAATTTCACCAGGAATGAAGAAATTGTTTTTGCCAACTGCGCGAGCACACTCACGATAGGCACTCGACATCTCTCCAAGGGCTTCCACAGTTGCCTGTGTGGCCTTATCGTACCGGAAGCCATCAATATCAAGAGCCTCGATGATTAGGCAAGAGTGTCGAATCAGTTTCTGTCGCACGCTTGGCACCCACTCTCGCAATCGATCCTGCACGGACGCAAACTTTGCCAACTCACGCTGCCAATCCGGGAACACGCCGAACGCCTCAATGTCACCGTACTGGTCAAAATCACTGTCGTAGCAGCCGACCAGTTGCTGCTGCACATAGGCATCAACCGGGAAGCCAGTCTCGTTCCAGAATCGCGGATAGTCACAAGTCTGATTATACGTGTTGCCAATGTCAAAATCGACGTATCGGCGGTCGGTTTTCCAGAGAGCCTTGTGTTCCTTGACGTCGAACGGAGTGGTTTCGTTGAGATGGCCTTCGAAGCCGATCAGGTCACCCAGCCTGTTAAACCGTCAGTTTCAGCAAAGCCCAGACAGTCATCCAGAAGCATCAGTGACACTTACGTAGCGATAGTGTTGTCGAAGATGACATACATGCCCCGGTTGTGAATCTCGGTGATGGCTTTCCTCCAATCTTCAATGGTACCGTAGTGTTTATCGATCAACGTGGTGTCCAGTGCCGAATAGCCATCTGCGCCCCACGGTTGGTTCATCAAGATAGTACCCGCCAGGTAGATCCCCTTGGTACGATTAGCAAGCGGTTGGTGGGCGAATGCAACTCAATTTCAGTGCAAGCCTACCTTGATTCCCAACCCCTGGAGGTAATCCAGTGTATCGATAAGACCTTCCACATCACCACCATGACGCATCTGGTTGGAGTTCAAATCGTGCTCGAAATAGCTTCCATTGGCGTTGTCGTTTGAGGGATTGCCATTCACAAACCTGTCGAGGAAGAGGGTGTAAACTGGAAACCGCCAGTTATCCGGCGAGGGAAAAAAATCGTGATCCTGCCATCTTCCCGAGTATTGCGTTGGATCGGTAGCGAACTTGTTGTTGTTGAGATTATAGTCGACCAAGGACTCGTCGTAGGGCCAGCATGTCGCAGTGGTTGCGCAAAGCGCAAGCACAACACCCGCAAACCCCCACTTCATCGTCGGCGGCCACTGAAACGAACTGTCTCTCTATGTACAGAACATGTGTTGCAGAAGGGTAACGAATGTGGACAGGTTGTGATGAGAGCTATCGGGACTCCAGAGGTTGGAGAAACGGCCAGAAGTGCTGTCACTTTTTTTTTGTCGCCGATTCCCCGAAAAGGCCGTTTGCTGGGTATTGATAACGAACGATAGGTCGAGATAACGAGCTGCCAAAAGAGACGAAAGAAAAAGTGAACAACAAGAGGCCGAAAGAAACGAGAGTACAGAATGTGAAATAAAAACAATAAGTCGATTACTTGCAGGAAGAACGGGACTTCCTTTTCGGAGAAAAACGAGAGGGTGGGAAAGGAGGATTAGCGGTGATGTAGACAAGGGCTACTTTTCAGTGAGGGATCGCGATCATCAAAAAAAGAAGAAAGATAAACCTTGCCCAGACAGAGCTAGGCTAGGACAAAGAGGCTGGCCGTGGGAGACATGACAACCTTAGAGGCTTAGACTAAGAGCGAAAGGATTACCCACTTGGCACCGGAGAGGCCACCGGGTGGGTAGTGGCCCTAGTGGGGTTTGGTTGACGGTACCTGGTCCGTAGGGCTCCCCCGTTTTAGAACCAGCCATCACCTGAAGGGGCCGCTTTTCCTATGTTAGGCTGGGGGTAAAAAGAAACGCTAAGTAGACACGAAGCGAGGAACAAGCCTACCTAGACACTGGACAGTAACCTCTTAGGCCCCGCCGCCCCGGTACTATTTACAGCACCCCTGTGGAGCCCACCCAACCAAACCCCCGTCATCAGGTTTTACACCAGTACCGCTGCTGGTACAGTACGGACATTGTCCTTGATGTCTTGGTAATAATAATACTCATGTCGTCAGCGGAATGTAAGCAAGGCAAATTATTCTAAGACAGTTTTGGCAAGTGGCTGGTGAGGGCTGAGCATCAGACCGACTCTCTCCGACTGAGAATTGTAATATCATGCTGCGCAAAGTATCGCAAGAAGCGGTGGAAAATAACCTTGAAGAAATTCTTTTAGGTTAGGATTCTTATCGCTTTCCTTCGATGATTGATTAATGGCTCAGTGGCATTTACAGTGATTAGTTATTCTATTTTTTTGCGAAACAAGCATTTGACAGATGTAAACCAAGGTGAGTTTTTGATGTATCCTTCCTTCATCTTGCCTCGCACTTTGGCCGTACTAAAGCGACAGAACACATGCTTCCAATGATCTTGGTCCCTTTCTTTCCCCATAACTCGAAAGGGTCGATGGAATTATCTCGTCATTGCTTACTGTATACTATGTACTAGTACATCATGTCAGAAAGGGCCAACTATGACTCTCGTCCACGCAGATGATCATTTTATCATCGACGTGGCGGGCCTCAAGCTTCCAAGTCCAATATGCAGACTGCTGTCATGTGTACCGTATTGTTACGGACGTTGAAGGGGATGATTACCAATACCGAGAGAGCCTAACAAGACGATGGCGCCGTCACATCCGCCAGGATGACCAGTGGAACGAAGTAACACTCATCCTTGCTTTGCTTTGTCATTATTGGCGTTTGGTTATGTTATTTGGGGATACTGTAGGTACCTAACTTCTTCAGGGCAACACACTGACTTCTCCAATGCAGCAAGAAAAAGCTTGTGGAAATTACACCACGAGGATGCACTGATGCAGAAGGGAAACCACCAGCGTGTGTGGCGGCTGAGAAAATAGCGAAAAGATATTTTCTTCTTTTCCTCCTCTCTGTTTATTTATTTCTGTTTCTAAACCTATGCTGCACCATGCGCTTTCTCTGCAGACAATAACAACGAGCGCGTCTCAGAAAAGCATTGATGCAATGGACAAATCCTTACAGGCAAATGCTTCGGAATATAGGTAGGGAAATTTTTCTTTTTGGAAACCACGGACCTGTTGTTGCACCTGGAAGATTGGCTTATCCACCAATCGGGCCTGCGAATCGGGCCTCGGAAGCTAAACTGGTGTAACCAGGGCGGAAGAGTTACAGCGTCTGGTACGGAGTACACCTCTCCTGGTTACGGTAGGTCTCCGCGTCTCCTTGCCTCGATGATCCGGGGACAAAGGAAACATCACCGGGAGAGAGCACATTCACAATCCATAGGTTGTCAAGTCATAATGCGAGCATAATCATATGCCTCTATTTATCGTAGGGAAACCGTGTCTCACCGACTTGGATTGGATCTTCCGCGATTGGGCCTCCGAATCATCGATTTGCTCTGTCGTCCACGTCGACTTGCGCAAGGAGATGGCCTTTTTTGCACATCAGTAACAGGTCGCAAAAGAAACAAGTCGTCGATGGCAAGAGATCGCCATTGTGAGACTTGAGGGTTGGGCTGTCTGATTAAATAGTCTCTGTGAGCAGCGAAACAGGAACGGTCATCACTTCGAAGTTCGAACTTGTGCGACTTCATCAAGTTCATCAACAAAGCAAATCAACCACATGTTAGTACTCCGTATAGGGGGAAAAAAAAAAAAAGTAGATTAGTGTGGAGAATGAAATGTTTGCAGTGAATTTTCTGAGGCGCTCGAGTCATCAGAACATCGCGCAACCAGATGGCTTGTCAAGCATGCTCTCAATCTTCATCGCGATTAGCGATAATGGAATGGAGGCCCCTTATAGAGCTAATCGAGCCCGTTGAAGCCCGGTCGATCAACAAAAAAAGTCCTTACTCGACAATTATGGAACTGGCAAGTCTTCTTTTAATGTACCACTAACTCACTAAGACACTCGTCAAGTCCACGGCCCTCAAAATTCGACCCTTGCATCGTACAATGGTCTGGTCATCTGCATCGTGACGATCTGGTTGATCGGATCAACAAACATTGAAAATTTGACGCATAGCGTACCCAGGCCGAAAAAAAGATAAATGACTGCTGTGTTTTATTGGGCGCATGCGAAAGATTGGGATCAATACCGTACGGTGGTAATAATTCAGTAACTCTGGTGAGGCATCGATCGATCAGCCTTTGGTAGTCGGCCACCTGGGCAGCTTATCTCAGTCAGCTTATCGATGCCCTGTGCCCACTGCCCACTAATCATGGTTCCGAGGGCCGTAATGGTCGCGAGTCATCTGCAGTAGCGCCGGGCTAGTGCGGCTCAGATCTAGAACAGTGAGCAGCGGTTGGCTTAGAACTCCAAGAGGTGGGCTCACTCCAAGCCACTTGTCGGGTTCCTGGCAGCCATGGATCTCCCTGGCCTTATCGGTACGGCGACTACGGCCGCTACAGAGTACCGCGAGCACATCACCCGGCGCGAAGCCCATTCTGAATTTCTGATCCGTGTCCTTTAACTTTGACTTCGCCCTGCGCTGTCTTATCGGCTGAGATACCCGCAGATAGCACAGAGGCCTGAGGCGCATCGAGGTGGACAAAGATAGGGGGTCAGAGCACCCTCTGCATTCAGGTGTCGAAGCCTCGAAGGTAATCCCGAGCACTGCGAAACTTGAAAGGTGAAAGAAAATTCAGGAACGTCGGTTCATGCCGGCCGAGATTTTCCTTTTTTTTTTTTTTCCATTCCCATTCCCAAGCGGAGTTTCGCCCATGTTCCAGGTTCTGTCGAAATTCGACCGCTACGAGAAGCTTCGGTTAGGTACCTGCTTGGGCAAGTGGAGCAGGTGAGACTAGCTCCGTATCCGGGACCCATCCTCGGACACCTCCAGCCATTGGGATCCGACCGGAGCTATACCACATCCTGCAATCACCCAATCACGCACACGATAAAATCAGACATCTCCTGCACGAAGTCTAGAAGACAAGAGAAAATTACTTCGTCTGGTTCGGTTCGAGAAGCAACGGATGTATCTTGGGCAGCCGGGAACTCTCCGCACTGTCTATGGAATTGTGCCGAGTCTACCGATCGAGTCACCTCGAATGTCACTATTTTGCCTCCTCTGTTGAGATCTCGCCTTCAGGAAACGGAAGTTCTTCAGCCAGCAGTTGCCGGTTGAATTTGATTTGAGCTGGGTCGCACTTGTCTCCTAATGAAAAACAAGAGTGGCGGTCGCAGCCGCAGCGACCAGTTCAGTCGCTGTTGTGGTCCTACCTTGAATCACGATTATTGTGTGGGCTGCTGCGCTCCATAAGGTTGCTATTCATAGGTCAAGTTCCATCCCGTGACATCACAAAGCTCGTGTTCGTGGCATCTGCATGGTATGGAGTAGATAAGGTATCTTCGGATTATGGTCTGTCAGACTGTGGCTTTTTTGGCTTAATACACCAAAATATTACAGCAGTCTGTAAGTAAATTGCACAAGCCTATGACAAAGCCCCGCCGATAAGAATACGAACCCATTGCTGTGGTCGCCTTGGACAAGCGCTTGCTGCATGATTCAAGGGATCTGGTGGTGAACGTTGCAGTATCATACTTTATTGCTCATGCTATTATCCTCAGAATTTTTTTTGGACTTTAACCGGTCGAATGAGTATCGGAAAATATAAGGAATAAGTAGACCACTCGATAAACATCAACCCTTCAGTCTAACACCTGTGGGAAGCGATCGCGACTTAACGCCGATAGATCAGGGGCAGGTATCAGCGATACCTTTTTACTTTTAGGCTTTTAAACCCAGCAGTTGTCGGGGGAAGCTAATATAAAACGTCCTTATATAGTTAGACATGGGAAGGTCTCGAATAGAATTACCCTATCTGTGCGCCAAGTGTCGCCGCCAAGCCATCGCCATGTAACTCGGTCTCAACTTTCAACTTTTCAAGGTGCAACGATGGGGCGATATTACTATGGTAGTATGGATCATCATGCATTATTAATAGTTGATTACCGCGTTGGGCTCAGAAAAAAGAACACATCTTGACATGCTCAAAGCCACAAAATATTGTAAATTGGAATGCTGCAGATCAGCCTCAACGGTCGACTCCAAACTCCAAAGCCCTGCACGATCCGTTCTGAACTTCTGACGGTGGCTGGCCCAATTGAATATTGATCTGTGCGCCACTGCTCATTCTCGATCGAAGCATCTTCCTCGATTTGCTACACCGGTGGTCATCTTTTTTTTCAGCTACGCGAACCGTGAGATAAGTAGAGGAACCTCAAGGGCTGAGCTTATGCAGAGTCATGGTAGTTCAAGGCTGCCTTAGTTTCTCACCGCAGCTGAGCAGGCCAAGCTTTCCGTTCCACTTTCATCTCAGGCTTCTTTGTGTCTTTCCTCGGGCATTCTCTTGACAGCTTCAGCAGCTGGTAATATTGATGGATGTTGTTTTTATTTATTGATAAATGTTATAATGGCAGTATTCTTCGATTTATGATAGAGCTTCGAGTATTTTCGACCCCACAGAAACCGATACAGTCGTGTTAGTTTAGCCTTGTTACGAGGTTGACCCATCTCCAACTTTTACAGTACCATACATAGTAGCAATGCTGCGTCCACGATATATTTTCAGTTCAGTGGGTCCATGTCTTTCTCTGGAGTTGTCTTTTTTTTTGAGAACTGCCATGTACTGTACCAATTGACCGCCTTGACATCAAGATTGAAGAGAATCACGGTTCAATACTTTGTTGTCTACCTCTCTGAGACCGGACATGTTCGCCTTCCCACTTGTATCCACCTTGTTCCTCGCTTCCTCGCTTTTCGCTGCAACATCACAACAAATGTCTAAGACACGTGGCTAATTGGTTTCTGACCGGTTGTATTTACTCTCTATTGTATAGAATGAGCTCTCGTTACGTACACTCTTACGGAGTAGTGGCTCGGATTAATCCTCTGATGGTGTCATAAATTCCAATCTACTTACTCCAACATGATTTTTCGGTACTCGATGCATAACAACATCATGGCTCATATCAACGTTCAAAATGGGCCTGAGTTGTTGTTTTTTTCTTTTTTTTACAGGACAGACCACCCATGTGGTATCCTACGCAAGCTGCACACAACATCCCTTCTCTATTCTATTCCATCTTCCCTCAAAAACCGGATGACGAGGTGGTGTGTTGTTATACATCATACAAAGCATGTTTTACCGCCGCGGATTTGCCTCTCGCTTAGACCAAATCCCTGGGATTCGTCGGTATTTGCGGCTCACACCTGTCCAACGGCCCCAGTGATAGTGCTTAATACCATGGTTCCTATCAGGCAAGTAATATTAAGCGCGGTACTTCGTGGGTACAAACTAGGGAGTTGGGACACCTACGTAATCATTATCAGATGAATGATCGTGGCCGAAGGCGGTTGGAATCTTCCAGTGTCGTCAACTACAGAAGGCGTACTTTTTGGAGAGAATCGGTGTTGGTAACCGTTGAGGCTGACTGCTAATGATTTTCTTCGTTGGAATTGAGCTGTTTCTATTGACCCAGATCGTACTCATGAAACATGAAGGGTGGGACGAATCCATGGGTTAACTGAATCACGATAGACTGGTATATTAGAGGATGGGTATACTACCGGTTCTTGTTGGTAATCATTGGATGTTGCTAGCACAATGTAGTTAACATTCTATGCAGATATAACTGCACAAATGCTCGTAGCCTTTTAGCTGTAGCCCTCATGATTCAGTTTAGAAGAGATGCATACACACAAAAAAATATATATATAGGCCAATGGATGGACAAATCAAATGAACGAGAAGGGTTAATATCTAAATATACATCTAAATAGATATAATGGGGAAAATAAAAGCAGCCATACATAAGTCAAATGGTATCATGTATATTCATAAGTCATTTTGTTCTTTTTGTCTATAGCAGCTGATTCCATCCTCCATTTACTCGGCTCCATAGCGAGCTCTGTAGTCCTTCAACCGCTGGATCTCAGCCCCTCCGATCTTATCTCCCAACTTCTCGATCAAATCGTGAAGTCCGATAACTGCTCTGACAGGCACATTGTCGCCAAGAGACCTCTGCGCAACACCCACTGCACTCTTGGGCTCCGCGTCGCTCACTCTCTCTTCACGATCCAGCAGAACGACAACGCCCGAGACGATGCCTCCCTCTTTCTCAATGATACCCACAGCTTCGCGCAGAGCTGTGCCGGCGGTGATGACGTCGTCGACGATGACAACCCGCTTGCCCTTCAACGGAGCACCAACGATGTTTCCACCCTCACCGTGCGCCTTGGCCTCTTTCCGGTTGAAGGAGTAGCTGACATTATCCCATGTGCCCTTGGGAGACCCCGACAGCGAATCGCGAACCGCCAGTTCGTTGGTAACGGCAGCACAGATCGGGATGCCTTTGTACGCTGGACCGAAGATGATATCGAAGTTTGGAGTAGTCGTGCCGTCGGCGGAGGTGGTAACGAAGGGCGGGGAGGACAGGACACTGGCGTAGGCTGCGGAGGTAGCGCGGAGCAAAGGTGCGGTGTGGAGGAGGGAAGAGGTGAAGAAATAGGGCGATTCACGGCCAGACTTGAGAACATATGTGCCGAACGAGAGGACGTTGTTGGAGATCAACAAAGGGAGCAAAGTTTCCTTGTAATCCTGATCGGCGGCAGGAGGAGGGATGGCAGCGGTAGACATTTTGGGGGGGTAGATTTCGAGGCGCTCAATTCAATCAAAGTAATAGATAGTTGGATTTAATCCTCAACAGGAGAAATTGCAATGAGTGATTGAATTGGAGAGGTATATCAAGTGAATTTGTTGTTCAATGCGGAGGGGAAGAGCAGAATCGCTGTCGAAACTTTTTTTTTTTTTCCTTCGCTCGAAAGGAGGGGCAGCGGAAACGCAGGGCGCGGGGCCGTTCGAGGCTTTCTGTTGCTCCGAAGTCCGGACTGGCTGCTCAGGTTTCCCCAACTTCTCACCGCCAGCGCCATTCAAAGGAAACTCCCCCCGTCTTTGTTCTTTCTGCTGCCTCCACCTCTGCAGAAGAATTCCTCCATCTTTTCTGTTCTTTTCTTTTCTTCTTCTTTTCCCTCATCTTCCTAGCGTCCAATTTAGGCCCCTATCCCAGAGGTCTGAACCACAGTACCTATCAAGATCACTGGTGGATCGGTGAGCACGGAAACAGTTGCGCAAGTTGAAGTGCAGTCCGAGAAGGGGCCTTGTGGATTCTTAGAGGATTCATTGGATTATTGCTGATTTATTCAGCTCGCAGTTATATTGGTTGAGCTTCATACACTGGTAAGGTACAATGCTTCCCCCTCCAGACATCTTGCTACTGCGCACCAGCTGTACTAGAGCATTGTCAATGGCTGCCATGAATAATCAAGCTAATGTAGACTGTCCCTCAGAATAATCGTTCAAAATGCATATCAGAGAAAAGCTCTCCCAACAGGAGGCGGCTGGAAGGCCAGGAATCTCTTTTGAGTTTTTCCCTCCCAAAACCGCCCAGGGTGTCCAGAACCTTTACGACAGAATGGACCGCATGCATTCTCTGGGTCCGGCCTTCATTGATATCACATGGGGTGCTGGTGGACGCCTTTCTGATCTGACCTGCGAAATGGTCAATGTGGCACAATCGGTCTATGGCTTGGAAACGTGCATGCATCTCACCTGCACAGACATGCCGCAGGAGAAGATTGATGCTGCCCTTCGGGCAGCATACAAGGCTGGCTGCACCAACATTTTGGCGCTCCGAGGCGATCCCCCTCGTGAGAAGGAGTCGTGGGAGGCTACTAAGGGAGGCTTTCGCTATGCTAAAGATCTAGTCAAGTACATCCGGGATAAGTACGGCAACCACTTCGATATCGGCGTCGGAGGTTACCCAGAAGGTGCGGACGACAACCCGGATGTGGACCTCTTGATCGATCACTTGAAGGAGAAGGTCGACGCAGGAAGCAGCTTCGTGATTACACAGATGTTCTACGACGTGGACAACTTCATCAACTGGGTGAAGAAGTGTCGGGATAAGGGAATCACTGTGCCCATCATTCCGGGTATCATGCCAATCCAGACCTATGCCGCTTTTATCAGACGCTCAAACTGGACGAAGATTCGTGTGCCTCCTGAATGGATGGAGGCTCTGGAGCCCGTCAAGAACGATGATGCTGCTGTCAGAGAGGTCGGGAAGCACCTGATCGCTGAGATGTGCAGAAGGCTTCTCGCATCTGGCATCAACCACTTGCATTTGTGAGTTTCTTGGTTGTTTGAACAATGGCCTCGAGTACTAACTGTTCTGCCTAGCTATACCATGAACTTGGCACAGGCAACACGTCTGGTTCTGGAGGAGTTAAATCTCGTTCCATCGGAAGAGACGCCCCTTCAGAGACCCTTGCCATGGCGGCCGTCTCTTGCTCTCAACCGAAGAGCCGAGGATGTCCGACCGGTCTTCTGGCGGAATCGCAATTCGTCTTACATTGCTCGTACTCAAACATGGGATGAATATCCCAACGGCAGATGGACTGATTCCCGATCACCCGCCTTTGGTGAGCTTGATGCTTACGGTATCGGTCTGAAAGGAACGAATGAACAGAACATCAAGCTCTGGGGCGAGCCCAAGTCGATCAGAGATCTTAGCGATATCTTCCTTCGCTTTCTGGAAGGCAAACTTGATCGCCTTCCCTGGAGTGATGCCCCCATCACTGCCGAAGCAGATGCCATCAAGTCGGATCTGATCGACTTGAACAAAAGAGGTTTCCTCACCATCAATTCGCAGCCCGCAGTGAACGGCGCAAAGTCTTCTCACCCCGTGTATGGATGGGGCCCCAAGAACGGCTTCGTTTACCAGAAGGCCTACCTTGAACTTCTGGTGCCCCCTTACCTTGTCGATGAACTGATTGCGCGCATCGAGAAGAACGAGGATCTCACGTACCTTTGCATCAAGAAGGACGGCGAATTGAGAACAAACACGCGCGACAGTCCCAACGCTTTGACCTGGGGTATCTTTGCAGGACGAGAGATCATTCAGCCCACCATCGTGGAAACCGTCAGTTTCCTGGCTTGGAAGGACGAGGCCTATCGCCTTGGTGAAGACTGGGCCAAGTGTCACGACTCTGCGAGTCCCAGCAGAAAGCTCATTCAAGGAATCATGGATGACTGGTACCTTGTCAACATCGGTAAGTTTTGATCCTTTCAATGTGCATCTCCGACAAGACTCTGACAGTTCCAGTGAACAATGACTTCCACAAAACACACGACCTCTTCGACCTCTTCAAGGACTTGACAGTCAAAGACCTTGAGACTGAAACTCCTGCCGATGATGCCGCACCCAAGCCCGAACAGAATGGCGTAACGTCCGAGATGGCTGCGAAGAACTAATCGCTGATTTTCCGGGCCTGACGGAGCGGCTCTCCTCAAAAGTGCTTTTACCTTTCAACCACCACAACTATTTACACATACCCTTTATTCAACACCCTTCCTCAACGATACCTGTCTGAGCGATTTGCAGACACTTGCAATGTTTTTACGGCGACACGACTTTGAAGACCTCTCAACGATTTCTTCCACGAACGTATTTACGTTAATCTAATTCAACATCTCTTTTTCCTCTTCTTCCGACTTATACCCTCAAGCTTGGTTTTTCTCATCGAAGCACGAGAAGAATCAAATTCAACATCATTTAATTTTCCCCGATAGATTCGCATGTGCGGAGCGGGAAAGACCCGGTTTTTTGATCCAAAACGGGAGTTTTTAACGACCATTCAACACTACGGATGACGGAGTTGGGTTCATAATGCGGCGGTAAACAAAAAGAAAAAAGCAGGCCCCCTTTTCAACATGGGATACGGAGTTCCTTTACTGATTGGATATACTTGTTTCTCCATTTGGACTACCTACTCATTTCGTTTTCTTTTCGTTTCTTTTTCTTCTCTTGCATTATTTTTCTCTTTATACTTTACTTTTTTTTTCACTACTACAGTGAAACTGACGACGGATGGATGGTGTGTTGCGAGGAAGCTCAAAAGATAAACAAACATAGACTTGATATACCCTCTTCAACCTTAGAGAGAATCCTTTCAACATTGGAAAAGAAGAAAGGAAGTTACGTTTTCTTTCTCTGTTTCATATTGTGCTAGACTTCGTCCATACAGCTTTCTATAGACACGTGGTAGATCATAGGATACTCAGTCTACTTCCCGAAAGATGTGACCTATAATGCCTTTTTTTTTTACTTGGTCGTAGATGAAGAAGCTCTCTACAGTTCAAGTTGGATGCTGCACCTGCGCACGTAAAAATATCTCCGATGACTGACTGACAAGGATGCAGGCTGTATATCTTCTCATTCTGTGTCAACACAAACCAATTTCAACGAATGAACCAAACCAGGTCCCAGAAACAAGGGACACCACAAACGAGAGAAAAAGGTCCAGGTAATCCACCCTCGTGAATTCAGACCAGCCAAAGAAGCCAACTCAGGCTAGCAAAACCTGCCCTATTTTACTGAATGCCCATCCAAAAGGCCTTGCAAACCAGACTATCCAGCTTCCCAAATAAATCACGTACCCAGCTGCTCGCCCAACCACCATCATCATGAAGCCTAAGATAGCAAAGTACACAACGGCCTGAACAAGCTCCGTCAAGAAGCGACCGAGGTCCTCATTGCTTGGCTTGGGCCATGACCCAGTGGATTTGTAAATAGAGATGACGATCAGGAGGCGTTTGAAAACATGGAGACAGTGTTCAGCCATTTCGAGAATCTTGCCAAAAGCGGCCTTGCCGTGATGGTTCGGTTTGCAGCCACGGAACAGTCCCTGGAATTGCGCTGCAGACAAGAGGAGAATATCAAACAGGAGGGAGAGAGTTTGCACGTTGATTCCGCCCTTCGAATCGTCCTGCATTTCGGCTCTGGATAGTCCAAGTGCAAATTTCGGTATGTTGGAATAAAAGGACTCCCTATGATGACTGATTTGATGTCCGTCTAACTCAGCAACTTCAGTGACTTTACCCGGTCGCATTTCCGTATCGCTTCGTGGCGTGTCTTTCGCAGGCAATTCATGCGAAGGCATATGTCGATAATAGGAAGTCATGCTAGACTCCGGAGCTGTCTTCGACAGTGGGCTTTGGTCTACCGATGTGACGTCCGAAACATACGGCTGGAGCTTCTCATTTCTGCTTGCGACGAACTTCTCTGTGGGCGATGTCTCTGCTCCTGACGTATGGATGGACCCATGCGTAGTGTGTGCGTTTTCTGGATTCACCCGTCTCGTGTCGACTCGATTTTTCGCAACCGGTATGCCTGGCACTGAGACGGCCTGCGAAGACATCATGGACGGTATGTTTGACCTTTCTGGCAATTTCGACATCGTTGGTCGACACCCAAACTGTGTGGAGATCTTCGGGGGCTTCACGCGGATTTTGAACGCTGCGCCTCCGGTGGGATGACTCGACTGTTGTGTGTATTGATGTTGCTTCACCGGATCTTTCGTTTCCTTCCCGATGCCAGTGTTTATCATAGTGTTTATCATAGTGCGTGTGGTAGTGGGTGTGATAATGAACACATCTTGGCCGCGACGGTTCTCCTTTTTCTTCTCGCTGGGGTTGAGCGGAGACACGTCCGGGCACGAGTTCTCCTTCCCCGGAGTCTTCGGGTATTGTTTCTTGGGCTTGTCCTGCTGACACATAATCCTGGGCGACTGCCTCGAGCATTGGGCAAGCTTCAAATTCTGAGAAATTGGTTTCCATTCTTCTTGAAGAACGGCCTTTTCGTCTGTTGCCGCTGTCGTGGGAAGGGTCTTCGACTTCGATTCTTCTCGTGGCTTTGTCTTCGAAGCCGGAGCTGATGCGTTCGACGGGTTGGGACAATCGTCCATGTTCGGAAACAGAAGAATCTCGTCGGGGTTTTTGACCTCCGGCTGGTTGACATCCTTGCACCCTAAAAAAGAGCCATCCAGATTGACTCCTTGAACCTTTCCTTTTGATTTCAGGGGTGACTCGACCCAGACAGCACCGAACCGCTTTCTCCCTACTTCGTCGGGGCTGTAATACTTGCCAGGACCGCGAGTAGGTGACACCGATGGTTGTTGGTCCGCTTCGACGAGCGGAATGAATTTTGGCTCCTGACTTTTGCGGCCGGATGATGTCTTTTCTGCTTGTCGAATGGGAGGAAATTTATCTTCAGGCGTCGTGATACGGGGACTGGGCAAGGTATCGGGATCAACCATCGTGCCTCCATCGCTATAGACCTTCTCGATACTTCGTTGAAAATCGATGATTTGCTGTGAAGTCATCGTTGGCGGGTTAGGCTCCCTGGCCGAGGGCATGTTGACAACGAATCTGTCTTCCCAATCTGTTGTCGAGCTGCCCGGCCCTGATACGGGTGAGATCGACTCTTGTGAAGGGACCGTGGCGTCTGTAGCGGTGTTGGCTTTGGCGGATGACTTGGGGGGCGTGAGCTGGTCAACGTCCAAGCTAATCCACTGATCCGCCTTCATTCGCCACTTCTTGTGATTGTCACAATGGCGGGTGTGCTTTTCTGGAGAGCTGTTGGCAGAGCTATTTGGAGGTGTGACGCTGGGACTAATAATTCCTGTCCTGGGGTTGGCCCCTCTCACAAGTATCTTGTCGTCCCTGACAGGTTTCCCGGCATGTTTGGTCTTGTCCTTTGAATCATCGGACTTGGGAGAGCCATTGAGTGCGATGATCCTGCGACATGTTGCGCAGTGAGGGTGCTTGTGCTTGTCTTTGCTTTTGGGCGGCGACCGTGACTTTTCTTCGCGCTTCACTCGAATCCTGCGCCAATACGCATCGCGATCTTTGTCCGTATACTTGCCCTGCTCGCTATCCGGCGTTATCGGCGACTCTTGGATGCATACTTGGTCCGTGTTTTCATGATAGTATCTCGCAGTGTCCGTGAAGACTTTGGGTACCGGAAGTCTCGTGGCTTTGGGCTTTTTCAACACGGTCTCCGACATTGCTTTTCGGTCTTGGTTCGGCAATCCTATCACTCTTTGGTCAACATGATGTGCATGTTACAAAGCCGGGGAGCATTCTGTGCCTTGAAACCTGACTGTATGCTGATTCTGTACACCGTTACGGACCTCGTTAGGTTGCTTCATGCGCGATGGTTCAGGTCTGTCTTCGACATCCACGTTCTGTTCGCCGTGCAATTTACTGACAGTCCGAACTCCCAGACCAAATACCACCGGCTTTTTGGCCCATCCCTTACGAGATGAAACCGGTTTTTCTTCTGTCGCTGGGCTCAAACTGCGATTGTTCTCTCGTTGAGGGCGTCTGCGGTGATGCGATGAGGACTTGTGAGGATTGAGCAAGTGATGCGCAAAGACAACTCGAACAGCCATAGCAGAAGCTCTGAATAATCTACTCGGCTAGTATACTAGGTGCGTAATGATATGATTGGTATGTGATGCGGCCTGCCATTTTGTGGAATGTGGGCTAGAACGCGGAGAAGCGGTGATGGAATGCATCCACGCCGCCTCCATCTGGAATCGAAGCCGCACAGACGCTCGAACACGATGCTTCCGTGTCTGGTATGCTGGTTTGAACTTTGACTTGGGAAGTTACGAGTCACGGATGTTGGCACAGAAGGCGCGATAAAAGCAGCCCAGGAGCTTTCAGAAGGAGCCCCAGAGGGTTTCTGGTCTTGGGGCACACATGGTATCCAGAAGGATCGATCGTAACCTTGATGTACCGACATACAATATTGAAGCATAAAATACAGTGTGGCGGGTTGTAAGCACTGACCAACGTACATTCCCGAGTTTAAAGGAGACTGGGAAGAGCCGAGACCCACGCCAATGATGACCGAATGACCCAAGAACGCCGTGTCCAATGCTGAATTAAGTAGAAGCCAGCAATACCGGGTTCCCGGAGTGCAGGTATAGTCACGCTTTTAAGGGACAGCGTGCGAATAACAGCCGTTCCAGGGGAAGAGACGCGCATATTAACCAATAACGAACTTGCATTAAAATCGCCCGCTCTCGCGACGAGCGCTGCTGAGATGACTCAATCTTGATACCGCTGGCGCAGGGCTCGTGCCTCCTGGCACGCTGCTCCTTTTCAAAGGGCTTGATAGCTTTTTCGCCGGACTGATGCCCCGTTCCTTGTAAAAAAAGTCCCCCGTGTTATGAGATCGACGGTCGAAATTAGTAGATGTAGATTTTCTCAACGGCGAGTTGGCATGGGAATAGACGCCGAGACTACCGCCATCCCCTACGCTGGTTGAAGTCGTCCGAAATTGTGGTTGGCGCATAGCCGTACCGGTACTGCGGACAATAGGTGAAGCATCACGTAGATGACTAGGTGTCTGTAGAGAAGCTTGGTGTTGAGAAACCGAGTGCGCACTCGGTGTGAATGTTGTCGTCTGGCGCCTGGGCGTTAAACCTTCAGGGTCGACATGGCTGACATAGTTCGGGTTGGGACTCGTGACAAATCCACGGTTAACGACAACGGTAGGAGTAAAGACGTCGACCCTGTTGTACTTGATATCGGAGCTGTATTGTGCAGCATTTTCCTCGGAGAATTGAGTGCCAACATCTCTCATCAAGGGCTGCGTCCGCGGGTGGACATATTTAATGTCGTATTCTCTCAAGACTTCTTTGTGTACCAACGTGTTATCCTTGGCTTGCTGGGTGAACGATGACGAAAGGAAGGACATCTGCACCGATAATAGAGTGGTCAAGAAAAGAGTCGTCACAATCGTGACGCTGGGTCGAGGATCGGAAAGTTGCGTGGGGAGAAAAAGCCAATATACCAGCACATGCCCGGGACTAAACAAATAAAACAGCCTGAGGCTTATTGGCAGAGGGTCCCAAACAGCAAGCTCCCAGACATCCTTCTGCGCGTCAGGATGCGCTCTGGATTCCGCAGCTCCCATCATGACCTTATTTGCAAGATACCGGAGTGGTGACGATGTCATTGGGGTAGAGTCAACTCGTACACGGTGAGCAGAAGGCGTTATAGGAGCCGTGTCGATAGAGGCTTCAAACATGCGGTAGTGTCGTTTCCGGTAGAAAGTATAGATGGCATTGAATGCAGAGAAGAGGGCAAGCATATGAACGATGAAGGAGGCCTGATGTGCATAGACATTTGTCAGCAACGAAACTTCAGATTTCCTTGATTCAAGCATAACAGTATCAAGGCAACATTGGCCGACTCACCAGCCAACTCAACCAAGGGACCCCCACGTCCTCGCCGAAGACATCATCAACAGCCTGGCTGCTCGATGAACGGCTGTTTGCTCTTGCAACAAGGAAGATCAAATTCAATCCAATTCCCAGGGGCAGTGCCCAGTCCTTTTCAAACTGATCCCAGTCATTTGCATCAATCTCCTCTGACAGCCACAGTAGGAAGTCCAACGGGTTCAAGTACGATTTGATCCGCTCCGCAAGCGGGCGGCGACGTATAAGCCGCGGCATGGTCTAAGGAAGGAGTGGGATAGATAACACAAGGTAACAGAAGCGCCAAAGTAAAAGGGTCAGTCACGCCGTGTCAAGGTCAGAGATGCATAGGGAGAGTTGTCAGTGGTGTCAAAAGGAAAGGGAGTGCGGCTTTGAAGATGCCGTTGTCAATGACATAAAATTGAACAAAAGAACAATAAACAAGAAGTTGCTCCCCGCAAGTGGATTAGATAAGCAGACCCGCTCCGATAATGACGACGAGCTAATCTGCTATCTGGTCTCGATCTGATCTCCGCATCGACTTCGATTTGTTCTCTGTCTTGTTTTTCCCTTTCCTTTGGATATAACCCAGGACAAGAGGGGGATCCGGCCAGGCATTCATCAACCTCATTCGTCATCTAAGATCCCTCCTTCACCATCTCTCACTATGGCAGCTCCAGCCGCAACGTACAAGGTACGTTTATAGCTCAGTCAATCACCACATCGGCATAGACACAGCTCGGATATCTAACTCGAAGTTCCTTTAAATCTACAGGAACGGCAATTCCTCGCTGTCATTGGTGATGAAGAGTAACACCACCCCTTCGCAACCCATTCCATCTACCAAGCGGTTCCAGTTCCATTGACACCTCAATCCAGTTCTGTAACCGGTCTCCTTCTTGCGGGCATCGGCGTAAGTCCTTGAGTCCATTCATCTTGCTTCCGTATATTTCCTTTTATTTCGCATTCAGGGAGAATGATGAAAACTCGGCTAATCAAGACCCTTGCCCGTAGCATGTCACCGACGGCCCGGACGCCCAACGAAACTTCCTCGTCGTCGACTCGAAGACCGAGACCTCCGCTATCGAGAAAGCATTCCAGAACTTCACACAGGAAAGAAAAGATATTGCTGTCGTCCTGATCAATCAACATGTACGGCTCCTGTCTCGTTAACTTCGTCTCCGACCGTGTTCACCCCCTTTCGTCACAAAGGCAATATCTCTGTATATTTTCGGTCTGTAATCTGACGACTGGACACATATATAGGTTGCGGAGCGCATCAGACACAGCGTTGATTCCTTCTCCGATCCCTTCCCTGCAGTGCTAGAAATTCCAAGCAAAGATCACCCGTACGATCCCGAGAAGGACAGCGTCCTCAAGCGGGTGCGGAGGTTGTTCGGCGAGTAAACGAGCGAAAGAAGTGGTCTTGATCGAAGGGGAAGAGTTTGACATTTGGCAATTCCTTTTGTCATCGCTTTGAAAGACCGGTTATACTGTCAAGGCTCTGGGCTGAATGGTCCGACAAGACAGGCGGAGGCCCGAGGGAAGATACCCAATTCATCTGAAATAAGCATGCACATAGAACACTGATATTGATATATTGCTTGTTGCTTGAGGGGCGGCTCTAATGAGTTAACAGCGCTTCCATTAACAGTATACTTTGTCTAGCCTTCTTTGGACAAAAGCCCATCTATATGAGCGTCGTGCTAGTAAAAATACCCGGCCAAAGAGTGATTTACGGTAGGAGGCAGAAGGTCACTATGGTTACTCCGCTCTTCCGAAAGAAATGCAGTGGAGAGTGATATTTGTTTGTTTCCAGCAATATCGAGGCTTTTCATAAGTTTAGACCGATGTGTCTGTCACAATAGAGGTCTGGGGTACACCCACAAGCAGATGGTACTGCGTCATGACTGCCACGGAATGTGGGCCTCAGGCACCTACTGTAGTTGCTTTCGGGTTGTTATAGTCTGATATAATCTAGCAACAAGTTCGATTTGATTGTACACTTCTGTTAACCATAAAAGCAGACTGTCCAACCACGCCGTTATAATCTCATGAGAGCCACTGTTATATGTCTGCGAATTAGATTTGTCGAGGATTACCACCCTTCCAGGTGGTTCAGGATATGAAGTGGATGTAAATGACTAATAACTAACATGGTATGCGCACATGTGTGATATCGAGTGACTGATATGAAGTGAAAAGTGTGAGGTCTTTGGTCAAAGATTCCGGGCGCCATTGAAACAAGATATAACTAAGACAGCAATTGACACCAGAGCATTGGTCATAGATAAACATCGTAGACTGTGAATAATCACAGGAAGATTCAGAAAAGGCGGCAAAACACGCTGCGAGGGGACTGGTAAGTCATGGGAATCAACTTCAAGGAGCATCATATAGAATCGGCTCCATCTAGTGAGCAGAACGGTCTTCAGGTACCAGGCGGACGACTTGAACGAGAATTTAGTCCATGCCAATCGTATCACCTGTTTTAGAACTCGATGCCGTCTGCCTTGAGACAGGTGACCTTGTCTTCGTCCTTGGTGAGAACATCTGCAAGGACAGAAAACTTGCCCTAATTGTGAGAGGACACCCGTGTCAGCACTCGCATGATTCAACCAGGCGGATGATACAGAGGGGCGTACCTTGGGAATCTGCTTGGGCAATTCAACCTGCTTTTCGAGAACCATAGTGCCCTTCTCCAAAGGACACTCGAGGTCAACGTTCTTAACCTGTTCGCAGAGGTCGACTTTCTGGTGGATAAGGGTAATCATGTTGTTCCACTTCACATCCAGCAGCACCGTAGCTCCCTCTTCGACTGTCTCGCGCAAGGTTCCCGTGGCTCTGATGGTGAGGGTTTCGCCACTAGAACGAACACCCGATGTCAGCATACCAGCATACTTGAATGCTTTATACTATGAACTGGAAATTTGTCATGATACAGAATGGAGGACATACGCCCTTGGAGGGTTGGGGAAAAGGTCCACCGATTTGATCTGCAGGATATCGTCCGCTGGGTCCGCGCAGTGAATCAAAGGGTTATCTCCATCCACAGGAAAAGTGTCTCGATCTTGAATCGGAGACTGAGAATCAAAAAGCGACAAGGATCGGGCGGCAATAGGAAGTGGAGCAAGAAGGGCAAGGACGGTGGTGGCTGTTGATAAGAGCTTCATGGTTGCAGATTCGGCAGGCTGCGATGGTGTGTTTGACGGAGATATTGAAGGATAAGGTGCTCAAGAAAACGGCAGGGCTGTCAAAGAATATATGGAAGGTGTCGAAGGCCTCTAATCCTTCGATGAAGGGACGATAACGTGCTCCTGATGAGGAGAAGCGGTGACTGGTGATAGCGGGCGGATTCACTAACCCGTTAGCTTCATGATCAGTTGAGCGATGACGACGGGAGACGATGACACGTGATACACCAAGGTTTGCCCTGCCAAAATGCCAAGGGGAACCTTGGGCCACTCCACGCTGCCCTTGCAGACAGTATTACAGCATTATTCCAACTGGTTGATCAAGTCTGACTGCTTACATTGAATTATACTCTCACATAAAAGAGATGGCCCATATCAACTTGACATTCTGGTGTTCTTCCTTATCAGAATTATCTGGCTAATCTGGTTTATCGTGAAGCGGAGACGACCCACACTCCCCCACTGCTCCGCACACCAGCCTCCAGCCTACTGTACTTTCCAATTGTCCGGACTTGACTCCTTTAATATATCTTTATTTCTGATTATAATATAGACTGAGTCTCACCCATTACGCTGGGTTTCAATTTACTATATATACATTTAATGCTCGGAGACAAAGATACCAGCCATGCCCATACCCTGTTAGGAGAGTCAGTGGAATGATCATATTCAAAGGAAAGGAGAATATAACTCACCGTTCCAACACACATGGATGTCACTGCTATCCTCTTGTTCTGCCTGCGCAACTCAGACAAAGCAGTGACAACTTGACGAGCTCCTGTGCAGCCCAATGGGTGGCCAATAGCACTGCAGTCAGTCAGTATTGATGCTTTGAAATAGCATGATGTTGATATATCTTACATTGCACCTCCACGGGGGTTCACCTTGGATTCATCTAATCCTAGCTTGCTAACACAGTAGACACCCTACGTCCCAAATCAGCGACTCGCTTCCATCGAGCTATTTTCGAGAGAACTTACCATCGAGGCAAACGCTTCGTTGATTTCAAAGATATCGATCTCCTCCTTGGTCAAGCCAGACTTGGACAAAATCTTAGGAATAGCGATCGACGGGCCAATGCCCATGATTCTGGGCTCCAAACCGGCGACAGTGGCACCGCAGAACTTGCCCAGAATGGGCTGGCCGAGCTCCTGTGCGCGCGAACGCTTCATCAAGACCAGAGCAGCAGCACCATCGGTGATTTGACTGGCATTTCCACCGGTGGTGAAACTAGGCTTCCACTGGGGGAACGCCGCGCGAACCTTGCTAAGCGACTCGGGCGTGGTTCCATAACGGATACCATCGTCACGGTCGACCACAACCTCCTTCACCTCGCCAGTCTTGGGGTCCTTCACTGTGGTCCGTACGGGGACGATCTCATCGTTCAGCCATCCAGCCTTCTGGGCGCGCTCTGCCTTCTGGAAACTCTTGGCTGCGAACTGGTCATGCATTTCACGGGAGATGTTGAACTGGGCGGCGACGTTCTCCGAGGTCTGGCCCATGGGCTGCTGGTTTTGCGAGGCAAGAGGGTGGTTCAGGATCTTCGGCGACATCTCGGGGGCACCGCCATCGGCATTCGTGCTCATGCTCTCGGCACCAACTGCGACACCAACATCAATCGAGCCAGCGATGATCTGGTTGGCGATGTTCTGGATGGCCAGCAAGCCAGAAGAGCAGAAACGGTTGGCGACTGAAGCGGCGGCCGTGGCGGGGAAGCCTGCTGCGAGGACGGCCGAGCGAGCGACATAAGCCGAGCTAGTGCAGAGGACATTGCCGACGCAGACATCTTCAACGAGGTTGGGGTCGAGCTTGGATTTCTCGCGGACAGTCTACATTGAATTCAGACTTGTTGCGACTCAGACGAAGGATTTCAGTGAGAAGCGTACCGTCAACAATGAAATGAGAAGGTCATCCAAGTTGGTGTCCTTCAATCCACCCTTCCTGGCCTTAGTGAGAGGAGTTCTCACAGCGAGAGTGATGACCTGGGCGAGATGGATGTAAGTGTCTGCTTTTCCTTACGATATTGTCAAGGCAAAAAAGAGCAATAAGTACATACAACATCATCAGGGTTCTTCTGCAACAGCTTCTGCTTGGCAGCTTGTGCGCCAGAGCCAGAAAGCTGGTTTGCAATAGACGACAACCGTTGCTGTGGCGAAGACATGGTATCTGAATCCGAGGTTGATAAGATATCAACAAAAAGAAAGGAAGTCGAAAGCTCTAGCGAGAAAAGTAAAGAAAATTAGCAGGCAAAGAATATCGGCTTCCCCACGGTTATGCAGCCAGTATATAGTCTGGGGCACAGACGAAAACGTGGGGCGGGAGAGTTGAGGACCGCGGTACCTTGGCTCGTGAATGAAAGCTCCGACCGATTTGCAATTTAGGCCGAGCCGAAGGCTAGCAGCGATGGAAGAATTGAGGCAAAACTTGGGGGAAGTTCAGGGGGCAAAGACTCAAAGAGAGTTGCTGCTCGGTTGACGAAGCCGAGAGGAATTGCCGTTGCAGAAAGTGTAACTCGCGTATGGTACGTGTCACAGGTACGACCTCGGCAGCTCGGAGAAGGACTATCTGCAAGTGTCTGGACTGATTCGTAATGCCCCACAGATCCCTTGAGGAAGGGACCGGCTCATTGTGCGTCTTCCATTTGTCTAACTTGCATCTATACCTATGTACCCTTGCAGAAATGATTCTTGGAGGATGATGGATCGTTGATCATAAATACGAGTAATATCTGCGCCTATAAAAGTAACAACATCAAATAGTGCCTGCTTAGGGCTCGTCAGGCTCAAACTCGTCTCCTAATCTATAACTTAGAGATAACTATCCATTAACATTTATCCACATCATTCTTAGCATTCTAATCCCATTTGCGGAGCCACTCTTTGATCTCTCCCATAGTCGGCAGTACCGTATTTTTACAGCTAAAAGCTGGGGAACGTGGGGAAGACAACTGGTCGCCCCCAACGAATCCCCCATCGGATGCGATACACTCGGTGTATTTTCCCTAGGACTCCAATCATACAACCAATAATAGCTCCTTCGTCATGCGCGGCAGATCTGTAGCTATCAGTTCCCGTCGTCGGACAGTCCTTCATCATCTTTTCTACATAATTATATCTTCACTTGTCTCCAGGGAGTGCAGGCAGAGAGGGAAGCTGTTTGAATGTGGGGCCCATTCACGGCACGATCTGGAGCTCTTGTCATTACATTGGAATTTCTATAGAGCTTGCTCCGGATACATTGCACACTTATCGCAATTGACAAAAAATCGGTGTGAACAAAGATGGAAATTCTCACTGAGCTCGCGACGCCGTCCATGGCACTGGCATCGGCCTTGACCGTCACCGCGGGGGCTTATCTGAATGCGAGGTTCGGGATTTCGACGGACCTTTCCACGATTCGGCAAGATCGAGCATGGGCAAAGCGATTGGGCCAGCGGATTGCCCAGTTGGGGGATTCGACGACTGTCTACAAGATGCTCGAGCGGCTGGTGGAGGTTGATGGCCATGGATCGAGGGAGGCGCTGTGGTTTGAGAACAAGACATGGACATATAGCCAATTGAAGGACTGTAAGTGCCGTCTCTCACAACAATTGTGGGCCATGCGCAACAATCGACAAAAGGCGCGCAATGGACTAATGCAGTACAGTGGCCGACCTGTTCGCTGCGCTTCTCCATGCAAGAGGGATTCAATCGGGGGACTTTGTTGGCGTCTTTACCACCAATTCTCCGGAAATGGTGGTCACGATCTATGCTCTTTCCAAACTGGGTGCTGTGGCCGCTCTTGTCAACACCAACCTGCGTGGTAAGTACGATATGATACGCGACCTAAGCTCCGCAGCTGCGGCACAATCACTTATTCCTCCTATAGATGATACCTTCCTCCACTGTCTCAATGTGTCCAACGCCAAATTCATCATCTCGACCGCCGATTTGTCCCAATTCGTTTGCTCCGACTTGCCTCACGTCGCCTTAAATTTGTCCTCATTTGACGGTATCTCGACCGAAGCGATTGAACTCATCACACCAGCGGAATTACAGCAATTTTCTCCTTCGGAACTCGCTGCCGCAAAGAGAAGGCCGAGCGACCTGTCTGTTCTCATCTACACGTCCGGCACAACAGGCAAGCCCAAGGCTTGCGCGATTCGGAATATGATGGGGCTAGTGACCTCGACTCCACTCACAGTCGACGTTCAGAACCCTTCAAAGTACTTCCCTCTTCGCACATATTCCTCTCTCCCTCTCTTCCACGGCACTGCTTACTTCACCGGTCTCTGCTACTCCGTCGGTAACGCAAGCACACTGTGTCTCCGCCGCAAGTTCTCCGCTTCCCAGTTCTGGAAAGACGTGCATGACTCCAAGGCGACTCGGATTTTGTATATTGGCGAACTCTGCCGCTATCTACTCTCTACACCACCATCTCCATATGACCGCAACCACTCCTGCATCGTCGCCGGCGGGAACGGGCTGCGCGGGGAGATCTGGGAGAAATTCCGCAGCCGCTTCGGAGTGCCGGAGATCCGCGAATTCTACAGATCGACAGAGGGTGTGGCCAAGTTTGACAACTTCGGCGAGGGAGCCTGGGGAGCCGGTAAAGTAGGCTTTTCTGGACCTATCAGGAGGGTTTTGGAAGACGACGTTTTCATCGTCAAGTATGATGTGGACACCGAGATGCCCTATCGTGACCCGAAAACTGGCTTCTGCGTTAGAGCCAAGTTGGGTGAGGAAGGCGAGGCAATTGGGAGGATTCGGAACCGCGGCTTGCTCACGGAGTACTTGCGCAACGAAGAAGCAACAGAAAAGAAACTGCTGAGAGATGTCTTCCAGAAAGGCGACCTCTTCCAACGTACTGGTGATCTTGTCGTCCAGGATCATGACGGCTGGGTGAAATTCCAGGACCGAGTTGGTGACACCTTCCGCTGGAAAGGTGAGAATGTGAGCGCTGGGGAGATCAGAGATCACATCTGTCGGATCCCAGGTGTTCAAGATGCCGTTGTCTATGGTGTAAAGTTGGCAAGGTACGTGCTTCGCAATTGCTCCGACTCTCTCGGTATGATTCAATTAGTAACCTTGTCTTTCAGCTACGATGGCCAAGCCGGCGCTGCAGGCATTACTCTAGAAGAACGTACTCCTGCAGCCGAGACTGAGTTAATGAGCAATCTTTATTCCGAGTTGAAGAAGAAGGGCGTTCCCTCGTACGCGCTTCCACGACTTGTTCGCATAACTGAGAAGTATGCTCGAGCTCCCGTATCCCCTTTGCATTGCGCTGTTTTGACGATAAATTTTTACTGACCATCTTTCCTCACGCAGGGTCGCAACTGGCGTGACTTTCAAGCAAGCCAAGGGCGATCTAGCGAAGAAGGGATGGGATCCCCGCGTTGACTGGAAAGGAGACAAGCTCTGTTGGTTGAACGGGACGACATATGAGAAACTGAATGAGCAGAGCTGGTCGGAGATCGAGAGTGGAAAGGCGAAGTTGTAGGTGGGTACAGCTGGATGGGATATACATGTGATTCCTTCTTGTTGTTCTATATATAAAACACTTGTTACTTAGAGCCCGGTGTCGGAAATTGGAATATATGTGGTTAATCTTTGGTGTCAACTGGCGGTGGTTGAATGATTCTCAAGGCGCACGGCAGTCTTCCTTTAAAAGAAGAAGAATTTTTTTTTTTGGTCTGCCTTCTCTGTTCCTGAACGTCATAGTATCTCTGCGGAAGCAAATCCGTCGGCAATCTCCGACTTCTGCGGGTCCGACAATCAATTGCAGTGTACGGAGTATCTTGATCTTGATTCCTATCTAATCTACGGAGTAATCATTTACTATCAATACTTTCCTCCCTTGCTTGCAGTTTCCTTTTTCTGCCCTCGATACCCCTCCTTCCTATTCCTGTGGTACAACGGCGTTACGGCAGAACCAGGAAGGCGCCATCGTCAACGGGGTGCTCAGGCCGTTACGTGACCCTCAATTGCAGCGATCCTACTGGCTTCGATCCAACAGCACGGCACGGAATGCTTGTTTCTCAGCCAAGTAGCGGTCCGTCTTTTATCTGCGATCAATACAATGTATCATCGCCAGTGGGGCAAAGCGTTCCAACTGCCGAAAGATATCCTTGCTACTCTGCTGCTAATATTTGACTAGCCCGCGTAGGCTTCTGCAAGATGCTTTGAAATTTTCTTTATTTCCCCTCGTGGCCATCATTATTCGCAGCAACTCATAGCTCGCTGTTAATAATGTCGACCGGCGATTCTTCTCCTGCCGATTCGAAGGCTACACAGCCTGCCGTGAATAAGAGCCAGCGAGAAATCACCGAGGGCGCGGTGCTCGACGAGGACTTTGAGCAGCCCGTCGCACCGGACCAGTTCGACGAGAATTTTCGCACCACAAAATGGGAGATCTGGGCTTACTATGCGTGCGTAAACAATGGGCTCGCAAAGACCAGTGACTAAATATTGCGCATAGTTACTACATTGGGAACAATGGATTGTCTCTGTTTAGTAGGTCTTCTCATCTGCCCTGAGAAGCGAAGAAAATCATTCATGGACCTTTCCTGACCAAAAGAATGCCAGACTTTGCACCTACTGCCTTCCAAAACCTACTTTACCAGGCCGCTGGAGACAAGGAGACCCTGCTTTTTGCGGGGAAAGAACGGTCCATCAACAGCATCGTTCTCTTGAGCAACGGCATCTCCTTCGCGATCCAGATCGTCGTCTTTTTGGTGATTGGTAGTTTCGCAGATTTCGGAAACTGGCGCCCCAATATCCTAATTGCGCTCTCCATAATTGCATATGCTATCGGTTTCGGCTGGTTAGGTGTGCACACGGAAGAAAAATGGCATGTTGGTGTCGGGCTCTACATTGTCGGATTGATTGCCTATCAGACAACTTTGACATTTTGGACGGCAGCATTTCCTGGTCTTGCGCGCAATACGGTCGAGATGAAAAGCAAGGCCGACGCCTACGTGGCAGGGACCATTACCCGCGACGAGTATGACTATGCCGATACGATGAAGCGGAGCCAGCTGGCGAACGTTTCCTTTTACGTCCAGTCAGTTGCGGAAATCTTTATCCTGGCTATTATTGTCGGGATCATGTTCGGATTGGATGTCAATGCCAGCGAAGCCAACAATAATTGGGGATTAAGTGTTCTTATCGCATTCGCCAGCGGCGTCTGGCTGCTCGTTTCGCTGCCGTGGTTTTTCCTCGAGAAGAGAAGACCAGGTCAGGATCCTGGGAAGCAGAATATCATCGTCGCTGGGTTGAAGCAGCTTTGGCACGCGATGCGCCAAGTGTGGAGGTTAAAGCAGAGCCTGTTGTATCTTATCGGTATGGCGGAAACGATATCTTGCCAAAAGCAGGCCCAGTGTGCTAACAACATTGTGTCGACTCAAGGATATTTTCTGCTTGGCGACTCCCTCAATACTACTGTCACTGTCATCGCAACACTGCAGAACAGTGTTGTCGCCTACAACACGCTGCAACTTACCTACCTACTCATTGTTGGAATCGCAGCCCAGGTATGTCCTGTCATTAGCAAACTGAGAACCAGAACCCACGGAAGACGAAGATCTCTGACCGATGAAACGGTATCAGGCTGTGGGCATCTATGCCTTCTGGTTCATCCAACAGCGATTCAAACTCGGAACGAAGACCATGTTCAATGCCATCGCCTTTGGCATTATCCTGTTAGATGGCTGGGGCATGATAGGCATCTGGACCGACAAATTCGGCTTCCACCACGTCTGGGAGGTCTGGGTCAGTAGCCTCCATCCATCACTAACTAACGATCAATGTACACTCTGTACTTACATGTCTCCAGCTCTACCAAGCCTTCTACGGCCTCTTCATCTGCCCCTGGTACAGCTACTCACAGATCATGATCTCGGAAGTAACGCCTCGAGGCCACGAGTTCCTCTTCTTCAGTTTCTTCAGCATCATCGGAAAGACGTCTTCGTTCATCGGGCCCATCGTGTCCAGCGCCATCATTGATGCCACGCCGTCCGGGAACGTGTCGACACCGTTCTACTTCCTGTTTGGGTTGAGTGTGGTGAGCTTTGGGATTTTGGTCGCTGGAGTCGACTTGAAGAAGAGCAGACTTGAGCAGGAGCGATTCTTGCAGGATAAATTAAGACAGTCGGAGAGCGACGTGTCGACGCACGTGCAAGATGCGGACGGTGCTGTGGCCGTTTGATTTGAGGAGGACGTGTTGTGTCAATCTCCAGCACTGCCTGAAAACCTGGATCGGTCTCTGTGGTAGAGAGCCATGTATGCCGCATAGGGCAGAATGTAAGGAGCATTTCTGTTTTAGATACCTGTGGAATGTTCTTCGAGGAGTGATGATATAATGACTTTTGATCCTACTGCACCTTATGACACCGTCTTCTCGCCTTGGAGCGTTCCACAGAATACATGACTGAGAAAATAAAATATTGACGACGTTCCCAGCACGTTCGGCAATTAAAACCAACTATATCATTACCAGCTTTCTAGGAAAATGCGGGGCTTATCAAGTCCAAGAAGGATAGAAGACCAGGCAAGATCATTGAATTAAGCCATGGTATCCAGACACGACAACCAGCCCTAACAATACCATCCAGCAAGTATTACACACGGCATTACATCGGGCCTTTGCTTGATTCAAACCATCAGGAAACGAATTCCAAGGCTCACTCCACTTGATGTAACAAGTCACACCCCCAAGCTTAAACCGCCTCCTTCGGCACCGCAGTACCAGCAGGCTCGACAGCAGGCTCTCCAACCCCCTTCTCAGTCAAACCCATCTCATGCGCAAACGTATCGTGAGGCTTCCACTGGGCACTGGTCATCGGCGTGGATTCCTCGAGCATCTTGTCAACCTGCTCGAGGGTAAGCCCCTTTGTCTCGGGGATGAGGAAGTACGCAAACAGGAAGCACAGAAACAGTGCACTGCCCCAGACGAAAAAGACCTTGACGCCCAGATTTCCCCTGTCTCTATCCACGATATAGGGGGTGACCACGGCAATAACACAGTTCCAGAGCCAGTTCGAGGCGGTCGCGAGGGCTACACCCTTTGCGCGGATGGGAAGAGGGTAGATCTCGCCGATGACGACCCAGGCAGCGGGGCCCCAGGTCGTAGCAAAGGCAGCGATGTAGAAACATGTAAACACGATGAGGCAGATATTTCTATAGGATCGGTCAGACTAGGAATTTGCATGCGTGCTAAGGAGCTATACTTACGCTGCATGACCGGAAGTATCGGCAACACCAACGATGGCTACGATGAATTCGCAGATGCACATGATGCAGGCACCCCAGAGGAGAAGGGTCCGACGGCCGAAGTGCTCGATCATGTAGAAAGAGGCAGGGGTAGTGGCGACGTTCACCACGTTCATGATGGTCGACATCAAGAAGGCATTAGACAAGCCGACCTGTTGGAAGAACGTCGTGCCATAGTAAACTTATTTGATATTAACCTGTGAGATACATGACAAAAGACCGATGGGGTGGAGAGAAGATGGAGCACTCACAGATGAAGTTGATGCCCGTCCATTGCTGGAACATCTGCAGACCGGTACCGGCAATCACTCGACGAAGGTTACCCCGAGGACTCAGGCCGCCCTTGAAGCAATCCAACCAGGATGTACTAGCAATCTGTTTTTCGTAATCAAAGTTGGCTTTGATTTCTGCCAGTTCCGCCCGGATTCCAGGATCTGACGCAGGTTGTCCTCGAACCCTAACCAAAGACTTGAGCGCATCATCTAGACGGTCTCTTCTGACGTAGTAACGCGGGGATTCGGGTAGTAAGAACAAGCCAGCCGCAAGGATGGCGGCCCAGATGAACTGAATACCAATGGGAATTCGATACGAAGAACGGTCATCTCGGTCTTTGCAACCTTGGTCGACACCGGAAGACACAAGCAAGCCAATTGTAATGGCCCATTGGTAGACAGAGACCAGCAGCCCCCGTACCTTTCGTGGACTGATCTCGGACACGTACAGAATCACGGTTGCGGAGACACCACCCACACCCAAGCCGGCAACGAGACGACCAGCCACGAGGCCACCCACATTAGTTGTGCCCACCTGAACCGCGACACCGATAGAGAAGACCAAGCAAGAGATCATAATCGTCACCCGACGGCCAACATGCTCAGATATGCCACCACCGATCAATGCACCAATGAAAGTACCCGCCGACAAAATGGATGTGATAAGAGACTTCTGCCAGCTTGCAAGGATGTAGCCAGAGGGGTCAATATCCTCTGAGACAGCATGCCCCATATGCTCCTTCACGTAGTCCATCCCCAGCACGCCAGAAATGTAACCGGAGTCATAACCGAAGAGGATGCCTAGGAGGAAGGTTAATCAGAACTTCACATTATTTGCCGATGACTGATTTGAGCGGGAGAAATGAGGTACGAACCTCCAAAGCTGGCAAAACCACATATCATGTAGGCTCTCCAAGTGACGGGAGCCTCAATGCGATTCAAGTCGGTCGTACCGACAATGTTCTTGGTGTCAGCCATACCCAATGGATACTTAGAGCTTGCTCAAGCTATATTCAGACTCTAGCTTCTAGCTCTCTGGACAGCTGAAGGCAGATAAAGTTGATAGAGGAGATCTCAGGAGATAGGGAAGCAGTCGGACTCAATGTCGACAGTGATGTGCCACAAAGGTTTGTATCCTTTTGTGGGACAAGGGAAACAAGTTGAACCAAACGCAGGGATTCTGTAGCCTTCTTAAAGTAGCCATAATAGAGAAATCACACGGCAGGTTAGCGGGGAAATTGACAGTTCGCAAAACCTTCAGTGAGCATAGTACAGGCTCCATCACGTTGCAAAGCAGCTCGTGGGATTCAACATCTGCAACGGTATTGTGACGCTGGCGTCGCGGCTGGCTGCGTTGTAGGTAGTAGCGGGTTAGTCCTGTACATGAGAGCCAGTAAGGTGGGACTGTTTGGATAGTCTGGGGAGAGAGTGAGCATGGTGGCATAGGCTAAGCACGGAAAACCTCATGAGTTGCCGGACTTTGGAGGCAACTCGAGGAGAAGAAGAACGAATAGTACGAGGTTCCAAAGACAACTCGAGATTGGGTTGACGATGGGCTGATGGGGCATGTGACATAAGATATCCGGGGAAAGAGCACTGGCCCGCTCCTCCTCTCTTTGCTCCGTTTGGCTCATGGGCACATGGACGGGATTTCGGGGCGAATCTGGAAATGGCTTTATCTGGGTTGGATGCAAAGAAAAGCCACCCATGGACAGGAATCCCAGGCCATAGGTCGTCAAACCCTCTTCATTAGCGGGCGATCATTGGTGGGTCACTCAAGGCTACTTATCCCTGGTGAAAAGCTTCAAAGTACCTCACGCATAACCTGGCGTACCCAGGCTTTCTTTGCATATCGTGTACAGAATAAGATAACAAAAGGTTCGCTTTCGGAATCAAGATCTCTAGATGTGAACATCTGGTTGCCCTCTCCAAGAAACAATGGAGCGTGCAATGCTTTGAAGGCAGGCAAATCGTTAACGAGGTACTTTAGGTACAATGGACTTTCAACTTCTTACCCCGCATCCCAGAGGAAACCACCGAAGCGCCTAGACCAGCCACCAAAGTCCTATCTTCTTCTCTTTTCCATATGGCAAATGGCCAGCCCTCGGATTTCTTTTGGATGCCTTCATTCCTTTGTCTTGGTTTGGCAAGATGCATCCAACATACCATCCCAGCAGCAATAGGAAGGCCCGAGCAGCCGTCTCTGTCCAGTATCTTTCCAGAGACTATCTCACCTCATACCATTCGCTTCTGACTCACGAATATAGATGTCGACTGTTCCTGGGAAGTTGGTCCTATCGTATCTGCCAGAATCAGTCGGACAAGGAGGAGTCGGTTCGTTTCTAGAGAGAAGAAAAGCCAATCACCTCTCTCCTGATGCATAATCCCGCAGCCGCGGAGACCTGTCAGACATTTCTAAGCAATCCCATTGTCGCCTCGTGTCTGACCAGGAAGAGCCCGTATCCTGGCCAAACATTTGCTCTCACGTGTTCCACCGGATTCGGGAACAACACGAGCTGTTGTTTGTCCTCGACATTAGCACGGGTGTATATCGCATCATCCGTCTTTGCTGTATGACAAGGATATTGGGACTGGGAGTGTTGATGAAATGGCTGGTTAGAAACTCAGGTACTGTTTGCGAGTGCTTGTGACGATGTCTGAATGTACCAGTCTTTGTGAGAGAGTCCAACGAGAGAGGGAAAAAAAAAAAAAAAAAAAAAAAAAAAAAAAAAAAAAAACAAAAAGGATGCGAGCTGCACGTATAGAGGCCACGGGGAACGCCACGGTTATATCCAGTAAATTCGGGCCCGATGACATGGCCATCCATAGGAAATGTTATGCCCACTAGGCCCGATTCCCCGAGCTGACCTCCAGTGACCTATCAACTGTGCATTTATCAGGTACTTTAATGAAAAGTGTAAGGAGTAGATGAATCGAGAATGACCTTGAAAAATGACTGCTTTGGTATTTGGGTTTATACACACGATGACCAATTCAAAACGAAATTTTTCGTGGAAGCATAAAAGTAAACTCCAGCCCATGCTATGCCGTACCGGCGCCTGTGAAAACGACAGAAAGACGAGGAACGAAGAAGACAAGGGAATATAGATGCAGAGAACAGGACAAGAACGAAGAACGAAGGAACGAAACCAAGAGAGGATGAAACTTTTTACTCGTCTCCCGAGCCAGCATCCTTGGACTTGCTCTTCTTCTTCTTTTTCTTCTCTTTCCTCTCGGAAGCGTCGACTTCGGCATCGGCCTCGGATTCGCGTTTCCGCTTGCTCTTCTTCTTCTCCTTCTTGTCCTTGTCGACATGCTCCTCGGGTGCAATGAAGTCCTTTTCGCGCTCCTTCATCTTCTCATCGCGCTTCTGGCGCTGTCTCTCCATGTTCTCTTCCTGTTGGGCGCGCTCCTTGGCCTGCTTCGACAGGAAGTACTCGCCCGACTCGATCTGAAGATCCACCTTGCTCTTCTCTGGGGCAGGTGGGAACGGAGTGTACACCTTCTTGCTCTTGTCCGTGACCTTGAATGGGACGCGACGCTTCGAGAGTGTGCGCTTCTTAAAGTTGGGCAGGAACCGATCCCACGATTCATTGGCTAGTGTGGGGTCCTTGGCGAGCTCGCGCTTGATCATGAGTTCTTTGATGTGATAAATTGGGTGGATGTTGGCCATGCAGTCGTCGACAACGCGGCGAACCTCCTTGAGGCCCTTGTAGGGCCCCATGACGGCGACGGTGTTACCCTGGACGAGGATGTACGTGCTCGTAAGGAGCTCGAGAGCTTTCAGTGTGGATCCCGACGGACCGAGGATACGCTGGCGACGTTTGACGAAGCGCTCCTTGTTGCGAACTTGGTTGCGGATCTTGATGATGTCGCAGGCCATGTCGTCCTCGAGGATTTTCAGCGCCTAAGAGGCAGTATGTTAGCGGTCGGAAAGTGGCAGATGGTAGGAAGTAAGAGCCCCACTCACTTGTTGCGCGGGCACACTTCTCGCAAGCAACTTGATGAGATCGCGCGCTTTGAGGATCGCGGCAGGATCGAAGGTCTTTCGAGTAGTCTTCACGGTCATGCTACCCTCGACCAAATCGAGCGTACAAGCAATTCCATGCTTCTCCAACGCTCTTGTCACCACCGGCCATGCCTCCTTCAGATATACTTCGCGATACTTGGGGAAAAGAGTGGCAAATGACGATTCCTCGGCGAAATGTCCAGCGACGTTGTCCTCGGGCTTGAAGGGTTCGACCTGCGGAGATTTGCGCCGTTAGTTTGACACGAGAATTTCACGAAGAGAAATCTAACCTTCCACTTGTCGATATCCTCCGTGTCCCACGGCTTATCTTTCTTATATGTCGAAGGCATCTTGACCAGTAATGGGAATCCCTTCTGTTGATGCGAGAGAAAAAAAAGAGCAAGAAGCTTTTCGATAAGGAAATTATGGACTGCCAAAAGGCGGCCAACTTTTTCTCCCCGCCCAGAGCGGCAGCTTACCCGATATAGTAACAAGCTGCGAGCCTCGAAACTCAGGCACCAAATAAGGCAGCCAGATTTGTTAAGCGCCCAAGCGCCGACTCAACGTAATATTCGTAGCGTTCTAGGCTCGGTACTCCAATATTCCATTGCCGATCTTCAACGTTACTACTGTCTTCCATCTCGCTAGTTCTAAGACGGCCACACTCTAAGAGTCTACGGTGTTAGGGACCTTGACCGTGTTGGAAATGTCGTACACCGTACCCAGTACTGCGCGGAACGCATAAGAGCTAGGTGGCCCTGTCGATGAAAGCGTAGGTGTTAAGGACGACCTCGTGTGACTATCAAGTCCTAATATTAGATGGGCTGCCAAATCTCGACATTTGGAATGCTGAGGGCAAGTTTCGATAGTGTCGGGAACACCGGTAGCACGGGACAATGTCGCGGATAATGCATCATCAGGGTCTGAGAAAAACGTACCCAACTGTTCCTGACGGTTTCGAGGGCAAATGTTGATTAGTTTTAATGCTGAAGATCGATGAATAGCCAGAAATAATCGAAGTAAAGGATTGATGACTTCAATTGAATGAAGAAGTAGCTTATCGACCAGCCCGGGTCAGACAACATCCTCAGCGGACCACTGCCGTACTTCATCAGTTGCCCTTCCAAACAACGAGCAAACTGTAATCGAGCACATAGCGAAAATGGAAAGAGGGAGTCTGTGCCCTCTCATACCGTAACTACTGTGAGATGTTCCCAAACTTTACTGCAGCTGTTTCACACTCCGTTGGGCAGAGAGGGCGCCGAGAGCTCAAAGAATCTAGGGGGATACGTCAACACCCTAGGGCAGAGCAAAGTTGACGGAGCCGACCTCTACTGCGTCAGTATTGCTTCATGGTAGCGGAATTGCACCCGATGCTCTGCGACGGTCTGCAGGAAGAATGATTGCTCAGATTGGGGTTGGGTGATGCCAGTTTGTTTCTTGGGTTGGCTGGCGTTCTGTTCTGTGGCTCATTCCTTTTTCTTTGGAAGGTTCAGTCCTCCCGCTTCACGACCCGTCAGTTCGGTACCGAGCCGGACGGAGCTCGTCACCTTCCCCTTCCCCTTCCCCTCTCGAGGATTCCTCTTTCTCTGCTCATCTCATCGCTGTGTTGTTGACGACTCGACTCATCAGCGCTCTGGCTGGCAGGGTATTCGAAGAACCTCTGTATCTTCATGAACCAGTTGACGGGCTTTACCCTACCTGAATTGGTTCTTGGATCTGTAGGTGTAGTGCCACAATGCTTCGGCCCTTCGGCTTTCGTCATCTTTGGTCTGATCTCTCTGGGGCTGCTTAACGTTTTTCAAATGCCATCGGGCTGCTAACCATGGAGTTATCTCTAGTCTCGGCTCGTTTCTTGCCTTGCTGCTCGAACGACCGCGTTGACAGGCAGCTCCCCGAGTACGAGTATGGTTAATCTGCAATTGCCCGTTAGCTCAGCCTTTGGTCTATCCTTCGAATTCTTAATTCTTCTCAAGAGTGGATAAATCCGTTCCAATTCGAACGTGACTCGCTGGGAGCGTGATGACTGGGATACGGTAGACCCTTTGCAACCTTGATACCTCGATGGCTGCAAGTTGCCTCAGCGACAGTCCATCATTCGCCCCAGCAAAAGGACTTTGGGAAATGCGCGTGTCGCCGAAAACTGGAGGGCGGGCATTTTTGTGAATCATGATTTGAACAGACTCCAGATGATCTCCAGAACTGTAGCTCTCGAAGTCCCTGGTTGATACACACGCCTGGTGGAGCCATGCTACAATCAAAAGACAAACAGGGTGATTGTGAAACTGCAGATGAATATTCAAGGCTGCGAAATTTATCATGACAAAAATCTTCGACTAACCATCCATTGCTGATTTGCTCACTCAAGTTCGATCGAACGTTCAGGCCAGACAATAGCACAAACAAGGTCTATGCTAGATCTCATCAAGAGGATGATCTTGCGTCGCGGCCCGACGCAAAAAGATCACCTCAGACCGGATTTTTCGTCGCCGATCCTAAAAACCTTGCGTCAAGGTTTCCGACCAATGCAGACATACCTGCACTGTCAGCACATGGAGCGTGGCTTATGGGAGGTGGAATACCTACAATGGAAAATACGCCTTTAACGCATGGTTATCGGCTTCTTGTCTCGCGCGTGCTATCAGCCCTTCGAACTGTGTCCTTGACATGCGCAGGCGATGGATGAACGGGTAGAGTGCCAACGCCGGAAGCAGTCTTTGCACGTTCTCACGGTTCATCATACCTATCTCCCGCATCCTCGAGTCTATTGTGTTGTCAAGATAAGCTAAGGACATATATGTTGGACCTCGCATGGTGTCTTACCGCTAGACCATGCAGACAGAGGGAGTGGGATCATCCTTGCATCTACTTCCACCAGCCCTGCTGCTGTGAGAAGATTCTTCAATCTTGGACCGACACGAAGGTCCTTCAAGTCCCCCACACCTCCCATGAATTGAGTGCTCCACTGTCTCAAGGCACTTCGATCGGTAATCGAACCGTTATCGGATTGGACATTGAAGTACAGTTCGACCATTTGAACCCAACCTCCAGGCTTCAGAACTCTGTCATTCGTGCACCAGTCAGCACATGTTTATTCTTCCCACACTCTCACTTCTTTCTGAACATCCTTCGAGGCCAAGCTCGCACCTTACAATGTCGCGAATATAAGACGACCATCGGCTGTGGTTTATACCGGTCGCAAGGAGTCTAGAGTGGACGAGATCGAAGTAGTTGGAGGGGAATGTGAATCGGCGATTGAGGTCATCGACCTGTACAACATGGCGTTAGTGGTCTGTGATATTAGCAGCTGCCATCTGCTCCAAGCCTGTTGTACACCGAACCTCGACCTAAGCGGCAAGGATCGTGTGGAACACGAATGCAAAGTTGGCAGCTTCCTACCAAAGAAAACATGAGACTGCAACACTAGGATGGTTCACTCACTTGTAACCACAAATTCTCGGGCGTGTCGTCAGGTTTCATAAGCGGGGATATGTCGACGCCGATTACCTTTGGAGCCAGCATTGTTAGCAATTTCTGCGCACCTCGAGACGAATCCGGGCTTTTCACCTCGCAACCGGGATATTGTTCGGCAACCTCCACAGCCCACGTTCCAGCACCATAACCACAGTCAAGGACTCTTCTGAGTCGAGGAATCGGCGGGAAGATCAGTCGGTTATCGAAGAGCCTACTCAACACACGATGTTGGATTTCGAGGCGTTCTGCTTCCTCCTAAGCGGTGGCAAACATCAGCAAGGAGCCTACAGTTGAGTGTCCAATACCTTACATCGTCAGCAGGTTCGAAAGATATACGCTGGTCAATCGAATACTTCTGGTACTCGCGATCTTGAACAGTTACAACATCGAGGTATACCCTGTCCAGCGCCACCGTTTCTGACTCGGGGTCCCTTGTGAGCAGAATGGATCGTTAGCGTTTTCTAGCGTTCTGCACGAGCACTGATGGGGTTTCAGTACGTCATGGTAGCCTTGATTCCTGGGGTGTCTTCGAACCACTAGCTGTTTCCAAGATGTCTTCGATCGTTTCAGAGGTGGCAATGGGGATCTCATCTATCGAAGAAGTGTCCGTCTGGAAGTGACGGATTGGAAAATGATATGTGCCCTAATCACTGTGGGAGCGACCGGGGTTGCATAGAATTTTATCGGCGCCAGCGGTACCCCTCGGCCACAGATAGTGCGTGAGTATCTTGCCTCCATAGTCAACCATGAGGAAGTATGCGGGACTCACTGAGGTATCCGTACTAAAAAGTACGGACGGGAGGGAAAACCGCTCAGATGCCTTTCCGCTCAGTCCAATACCACGTCTGCAAAGGGTCATTCTTACTCTGAAAGGGGAAAGCGAATCATTGGCAGGAGCGCTCTGCACACCCCCATGAAATACAAACGCAGGCAGAACTTTCACAACAAGCTTCCTAGGCTCTGCTGTCTCAGCTGGCTTTATGCGCCTATCCTATCAGTTCAAATTCGCCATAGCTCTCTACCGGATAGCACGCTGTCCACACACCGGCAAAGTGCCCTCGCCGCCGAGCAAAGTTGATAATGAAAGGAGGGCTCGGCTATATCGGAGGGGCTACGGATGTCGGCGATATTAAGTATGAGGTCTTCATACTGCTTCAAGGCATGGCTAATCGCCAGTGATAGGAATTGTGCTTTCATACAAAGGCATGTTGCTCTACAGCATGTCATACAGACTTGATGGTTGAAAGTAATCGGTTTGTGGGTTGAGACAAAATCTTTTTAGTCGGTTTTCCATTTTCCCTCCCCTCTTCCCTGTTGGGTTTGCGGTGCTCACTAGGGCCACTGCATGTGCAAACTAACCAGCTTTCAGGGCTAAAATACTTTCAAGTCCCGATTTCCAGAGCCACGAACCTCGATTAGGTAGCTATTTAGGTGGAGAAGCGGCCTTTGATGGGATGGCTTCCTGGTGATGTAATAACCACCGGAAGAAATCGTTGACGGAAAAGGGAAAGAGACAAAAGAAGGTAGGTGACAGCGTGTGATATTTGTTCTGACTACAACCAATCAGGACATTGCAAAGGGAACTTTCAACGGCTGAAAAATGCCATGAGAACTATTCCGTGGCCTGGTTGGAGTGTAGGGAAGCCTGCCAATGCTGGCCGCTTCACCCGGAGGACACACAAAGTAGGCTCATTGATCTGCTATGCTCCCTCTCTTCTTCGCCTGACCAGGAGCCATGCAAGCTAGCGCGTCCAAGTAGTTGGGAATCCATTTCTATCGGTTATCAAGGGCGAGTTCCTAAGTTCCTAGGGGTCGGTCGGATCAGGGATCAGCAGTCGTCTGCAATATCTCGCTTTTTTCTTCGCAGCCCGTCGGGGTCTTTGGGGCTCGGTTTTTCCGCCCCTCACCGCTCCTTTTGGTCTCACTGGTCGATTTTGCAGGTTCAAACAATGGCACTACGAACCCCTTTCGATGGCCCGTATGTCCCAATGAAGCATGGCATGCGTAAGGGCATGCAGCTATCCTTGAAAATGGTCCAATGGCATTAAATGAGGCTGCGAACACTCCATCGATCCACACCTGGGGGATAGAGGAATTGGGGGCACAGTACCAGCGTGGAGACATCCAAACGGGCCGTGTTGGTACAGCGGCCTGTCAGTGTTACAGCTGAGCGCCCAGTACTGCTGTTTGTTGAACAGTCGAAAGATCTCATGCATTGCCTCGGATGTGCTTCGTGATTCGGAATTCCAGGCTAATGCTCAAGATGAGCAGTGAAGAGACCTAAAACTTGAACGATCGGCTCCGCCGATGCAGACGTTGCTATTATGGATACTGACATATACTACTACTGGCTGTCCAAGTCCCGCAGAGTGATGCATTTCCCGTTTCCCTGGCCAACAAAAATGCGCTCGAATTGCGAGGAGCTTTCGTACACAACAATTCCAGAATGTTCTCGACGCATGTACGCACGGTGTTTATGCATGTCAGTACGGACAGACGGGGCCAAATTTGACAGCATCCAAACCGTCGGGTCTCTTGCTACAACAACATTGAGAGCCGCTGCAACAGCCGGGTTCATGATCGATCCCAGAGCCATGGTTCACGCTCGGGAAGGGAATCTTCGATTTCGGGGACTATGGCGGTTAGGCCCCATTAGTGGCGCCTGTGGGTGCCGTTGCCCACTTGCTGAGGCTTTAGCGACTTAGTCCTAAGATGATGCCCTGTAGCGGCGGGCTAAACCGAAGGCTCGACTGCGTAGTACGTACCACACCACAAGTGGATTTTTGGTGCCAAACTTCGTTGATCGGCCCTTGGATAGGCCTGACAATGGGCATATGACACTGGCATATACGCCCACAGTCCACTCATCCAGCCCACAATTCAGGAATCAGGATATGAAGGACTTGGCCCAATGGCCCCTCTTTTATGTTCCTTTGCAGGGCTCGCGCCTCATGGAATACAGGAGGTGCAAATCATGCAATGCGTATCATGGAGTTAGAGAACGGACTCTGCCATTTAAAGTGAACATATATCAACTGACAATATGCAGTACCGGGAGCAATTCATCAAGAGGTGAGTCGGGAATTTGCTCTCTTGAATTCTGCAAAACGAAAGTCACCGTGTTCTTGAAAATGAAACGCCTCGCTTTTTCCTGCCAAGAAATACTAATGCATTAGCCAACGCAATACGTCATCGAGGACAGTGGGATCATTGTCTTTCGTCCTCTGTTCCTTCCAAGATATGATAGTATACATATGTGTTGATGCAGTTCAATCAGACAGCCTCGAATATGAGAAGAGAACGTTGAGTTTACTATACATTTGTCCATTATATAGTTTACATTGTCGTTATCCAGCTGAACAATGCGGCCTCCGGGCCTTGTTGTAACTCGTTGGATTTCTTCAATTGCCCCTTGGATTTCCCATTGCCTTGAGATGAAACCGTCATTCCGCATCAATTTTCTTGCAGATTACCTAACCTCGTCCGAACCAGTCACATATTTCACACCAGCCCTGACAATCTGCATCACCGTTTCGACCTCCTCCTCATCCCGAGGCGCATAGATCAGGATATACTCCTCGGGAATCTTCGGGAATTTCCCGAAACTGAAAGTTCGCAGCGCGCTGGAGCCGCTGAGAGGGAAGCGTTGGCCCCAGTTCGATTCGATGACTTTTTTACCTGCTCGCTTTTGTCAGCAATGCGCAGGACCTTTACTCGGGTCATGGTTCATGAACGATTGTCGATATCTGGATGAGCAGGCAAAAGGAGCCTTACAATCAGCCGGTGTTAACGTGACGTGAACCGAGTAATCGCTCGTGCCGTGGACATGGGAGATCTCGTCGTTCATTTGCTTGGCGATGGGCGTTCTCGGCCGCGAATCGGAGACGAATAGGGCGTTGGTGTGCATTTCCAGTTTGGAAGGGGCGCGGACGAGGAGATTGGGGTTCTGCGAGGCGAGGTCGCAGAATTGGGTCATGAGTTTCTGTTTCATTAGCGGACTGTTTCTTCAAAAAAAAAAAAATAAGCCGCTAAAAGCAGATTATAGACCAACATACCTCCCTCACGCTCCCATCCGGAACCTGACTCAACTGTCTCTGCGGCACGACATGCGGTCCGAACGCGGGTTTCTCGCCTTTCCTCGATGGCAGATCCTCCAGATATGCCGTCTCGTCGCCGCTTCGGATCTTCCGCTCGTACACCTCCGTGCCGAACATGTCCCTTTTCAACGGTCCCAGGAACAATCGCACGCCGATCCATCCGATCACGTTGTCTGGTGCTCCGCTCGGTCCGAGGGATAGGTATGTCTGGTAATCGCGATATGCGGCGGGGATGGCGACGGCAAGGAAGACCGCGGAGATGGTGGTGATGACGGCGCGGTTGCGATTCAAGTGTGCGAGGATCCCCGGGTTCCGAGTCAACGGCGAGGTGAAGATGTCGCGTATTTTGGTCGTGAGGTAGACCAAGTAGTGGGCCATTTTTTATGTAGTTAGTTAAGCTGCGTGCTGCTTCTTCTTGGAAGCGCGGACAAGACGAGGTGAGGTTGATCGTTTCATGGGGATCACATCATCTTATTATCACACCTGCCCGATCAAAAAAATCGCGAGGAAATGTAAGTAAGCATGGACTTGCTTCGTCTCAAGGACGATAATCAAATCAACCATGTATAACGCCAATACATCTACCAAACAAACGAGGATTCGGGACGCCTAAGTTCATCAACCACGTAGTTTGAGGTCCCGTCAGCTAATACAGTAACTGTGTTGGTTAGATAGTATTGGGACTCGGGAGTGACTGACTGACTCGCGCAAGCCAATCAGAAAGGCGGCTTCCACTCTGGGAGATTGGGCAATAGGTAAGTCATCACGCGGGGACCAGGTGCATTGCTGTTGGGCAACGTCACCCTCAGTTAATTGGAAAGGTTTCCGACTGTTCCCGCGGCAGTTGCTTCCGATCAGGCCATCTTTGGTACCCGGCTTAAGGTAGCGGCTTTTCTACGGTGGTGTCGTCTAGGGTATGAAGGATCTAGTCTTGCTTGAATCCCCGTGAGAATATTCATGTTGTATAGGCGATGAAAAGAAATCTATACACAGCGTAGCACTGCTCATAAAAGGGTATCCTTCATACGTGACATTTGGTATCGTCATGTTCAATAGACTCTTCCCAGTATCTTTCTTCCCTATGTGTTGTACCACACCGTGGTACACTTCCTTCACTGTTGCAGACGGTTATGACTCAACCCCAACCCAAGTCTTGGAGGACACTGTCGGATTTCTCCATTCATCCATAACTTGCAGCCGGGTGCGCCCCTCAGAGTCCGGGTGGATAAGGATAACCGACCTTTTTCGGAGAGACCACGATCATTTAGGATGGGTGATTCGGGCCTCTGACAACGACTCTCATCTGTGATCTCTCCTGTGGGCCAAATATTTAACTAAAGTTGACTCTGGAAATGTCCAGGCTTAGAAGCCATCGGGACCACCCAGGAACCGCCCCATCTGTACCGGACGTCGTTCCTGACGCTCAGAGCTTCGATTGATGCACTATGCTTATGCTGGGTGGGTCGGGCGTGGAGGGGTTCTCATGTGAAGGGTGAGGATCTCTGAATAATATTGCTCCGCGTCGGAGAGATTCTGGCCAGTCAAGCGTAGCAGGCACGCCCCATTGGTGCTGAAGAAGTATGGCGAGACAATTCAATCCTCTTTGCTGATAGAGCTCAACGAATGAGCAAGTTTCAGCAGGACCACGCTTTCTGTCGCTGCGAAATAATTCAAACTAGACCATCAAATGTCAGGACATGACCAACAAGTCCAGCGGTTCGGGCATCCATCTTACCTGTCCATCATAATGCGAAGGTGTCGATTGAAGTGATCTTCGTATCGCTTCAGCGTGTCTTCCAGTTTGCCGATTCGAGTCGGGTCATAGCCCTTTCCATCTGCACTAGGCGCTTTGCCTCCAGAAAGATCAGGATCCGCCGAAGCCAAACTTCGTGCGAGAGATGACGCGGTCCAAGTCGCGAACATGGTGCAGCAGGTCATTAATTTGGAGTGTATCTGCCATGCATACCGTTAGAAATCGAATATGACCATAGAAAGACGACAACAAACCTTCAACAACTTGGCTTGCGTCAACATGCACTCCTTGAGGCATGTGTCCAAAAAGTCAACATGATCCTGCATCAACTCATCGACGGTCCGGTTGACTTGTTTGGTGCCATTCACCGTCACTTCTGATCCGTCTGCATCTGTACCATTGACTCGGTCCATGAGATTTTGCCAGTTCGGCTCAATCACCTCCGCGGTGCAGAAGTAGAGAAGATGCTGCACGAATACCAGCATCTTTGCTCGTAGATTCCATGCCCGTCTTTTCCACATCTCCAATCTTCGATCTGTCGACTTGTGTCGCCAACTGACAACTTTGCTATGGTCCAACCAGGAGGTGGCTAGCAGACCTTCCAGGTGTCGGAGGGACAAGAGATGGCGAAAGATGAGTTGATAACGGAGTACTGTCTTGCGACTGATGACGAGCGAGAGCGGGAAAGGAACCGAATAATCCAATTCTAGAGCATCAAATCCCACAATATCCTTCTCATCCTCCGCACTTGGTGGTGCCTGGTACTTCTCTATTGCCGCTTCGGGATTGTCCTGGTCGATGCCCGAGACACTCACGACCTGCATCAGCCACCGTGTGAGCCCTATCTTGTTCATGCGAACCTTGACATCTTCCTTGAACGGGTCCTGCGCTGCAATACTGCCAGGCTGACGAAGGACCAGGTCTAGGAGGGATTGGAGCTTTCCTTCATTAACATTTTTCGCAGGCTTCCGAAGTTCGGACGCGCTGAGCTCGAGGAAGTAAGAAAAGAAATCGGAACGGTCGAGGAAGAAATAATGTTTTAGAGAGCGGAAACGAGTGGTTAGCGAGTTTTTTGTTAGAAGAAGGTTTAATAATGACGCGTTGGCGTATGTGTAGGCTGCATTGACATTCTCCAAGAACCGAGGGTCATCAAGAGTCTTGGGAACGTCCTTCACTGCTTTGCTGACATCGACACCCCCACACTCACGCACGACGTTGAGGTACTTTCCTGCCAGGAGAACCTTGTCTCTGACGCTGTCCAATTGCGGTGGGACTTCGTTGTCGCGGATGGTATACCGCTTCTCCCAGTACTCATCGGTGTAATCTTCTTCGAGCTTCTCACGTTTGATCCACTTCTGTTCCTTGACCAGAAACTCTGCATGAGGATCCTTAATGCCGCCGTGATGTAGCCACTCGTTTAACATTGCCATGTAGGGTCTGCTTGCTTCACGTAGTAAGGTCTGCAGTAAGGCCTTCGTGGTCGGGTCCCCCGAAAAGGTTGTCAGACGCTCGGTCAATAGCCGCAGAACATTGCCTCCTTTGCAAATTCTCTTGCTAGACATAGCCCCAGGGACAAGGTCTCCTCCTTCCTTGAGCTGTTCTAGGATGTTATCCACATCTTCGAAGTCGTCAATTGACTCGTCGAGATCCTGGTCCAGGAGTCCATTGCGTCTGAGAAGTTCCTGGCCTAGTGAATATAGTTGAGCTAAGCACCCGCTGGTCGGCATCGTGTGCAAGTGAAGGACGTGCAGCGTAAAGTTAGGATTGTTGAGTAGTTGGTTCTCCAGCTGAGCGACGAGGATGAGGTAGTCCTTCAGCAGTTTTCGGATGGCAGCACACAAAGCATGGCTCACGGCTCCGTACTCGGCACGGCTTTGGACCTCGACAAACGCCTCTAAGGCACTGTAATGCGTGGCCATCTTCAGCATAGACAACGTGAGGTCCCGCAAGGTCGGGTCCAGTCCCGGTGCCAGTTGAAAAATTGGACCAGTCAAGCGGTCCTTTTCAACCGACGGGTCGTAGGAGCTGTGATAGTGGATATATTGTCCTTCGAAGCCCATGAAAGCATACAGCAGATCCTCCAGGATCGCTGCTTCCTGCGCATCAGGCGAAAGCTCACGGAGCGGTTTGGGATGTAGCGACTGCGGAGCCGCCGAAGCTGAAGGGGGAACGGAAACACGACAGGCCAAGGGAGCGGTTGAATGGGGTATAAGAGATGCTTGTGGAAGCCATGGCACTGAATTAACGAAAGAATCAGTATTTTTGAATGTGTCCGCCCGGGCGGATGATCTTCTCTGTTACCGACCTTCTGCAGGTTCTTTCTCCTTCCTCCGGAGCTTTGGGCTAGAGGCATCGGTTTGGCTGGCTCTTTTCGCCCTGGACCTTTCCCAGTCTCCCCTGTTCCCAGCACTGGTCGACTCCTTCACGGGGTTTCGCGATCGGACCTGGATCTTGTCTCTCGTGGTGATTGTTGTCCGCTCAGTTCGCTTCTCGCTCAAAGGGTTTTGCTCTCGAGATAATTTGCTCTTCTGACTGGACGTGCTGCCTCTTAAACGGTCCATATTCTCAGACTGCAACGGGGATCCTCCACCGCGCATAGTAGCTTTTTCAGCATCGCCGGCGCGACTGGACACAACGCGGGGTCGTGGTGCGCTCATGTAACTGGCGCGACGGTCATTGACGGACATCGTCCAGCGAGATGGAAGGTGGACAAAGCATGGAATGCAAGTGATAGGCGGGGCAAAGTAAAACTAGCGCAAATTCACGACTTCAATGCTGCACCGTCGCGTTGATTAGATTTAGATTGCCCGACACGGTGAGGCCGAATTGATAGCCAGCGGAGTTGTTTACCGCCTTGCGTTTGCGGACTAGCGTCCTTCTCCGCCAGGCACGCCAGGTTGCGTAGACGAAGGTAGACTTGACTACGGGAGCTTCGCCTCGAGAGAGCTTCTTCTGGCAAGCTCAACATCCTCTCTACATTACCCCCCATTCCCATTTCATCTCTTCGTGTCCCAATCTCCTATCGATATCCCATATTCCTCCAGCCTTTCCTTCGAAATTATCGTGTTGCTCAGATAGATCATCATGTTCATTGCACGATCGGAATATGGTAAGCTCCGTCACACCTCCCCTCCTCCAATGCGGTGGTTCTAACAGCTTTCTACAGACCGTGGAATCAAGTACGGATGACCCTGTACTTTTCTTTGTATCATAATAGCATGTCTCCGGTTCTAACGATGAATCTGCAACAGCACCTTCTCTCCAGAAGGGCGTTTGTTCCAGGTCGAATACTCTCTCGAAGCTATCAAACTGGGCTCCACAGCTATCGGTGTATGTCTACATTTCTTCTCCTCAGCTCTACAGACCCTCTAGGTTTATGGCTGCATCTCTGTGCGGTGTGCCTTCCTACGAGGCCCCGCTGCGTTGGCCATCCACTTGGCAGCAGCATCTGACCTCAAGATCAGGTAGCAACATCCGAAGGTGTCATCCTTGGTGTCGAAAAGCGTGTTACTTCCACTCTCCTTGAAGCGTCGTCCGTTGAAAAGATCGTCGAGATTGACCAGCACATCGGCTGTGCCATGTCGGGTCTGCAGGCAGATGCCCGGTCCTTGATCGAACATGCCCGTGTGGAGGCCCAGAACCATGCCTTCCACTATGCCGAGCCCCTGCGGATCGAGAGCTGCACACAGGCAATATGCGATCTGGCTTTGCGATTCGGAGAGAGCGGAGATGAAGAAGAGAGCGTCATGAGCAGACCGTTTGGTGTTGCTTTGTTAATTGCGGGTTATGACGAGGACGGTCCTCAACTGTACGTTCGGCGCCATTGCTTCATTCACCTATACCGGTGAAATAAAACCGTCTTCCTTATGACTGTCCGGACTAACGCTTCACAATTACGGCAGTTATCACGCCGAGCCTTCGGGTACATTCTACAGATACGATGCTAAGGCCATCGGCTCCGGAAGCGAGGGCGCGCAGGCTGAATTGCAGAACGAGTACCATCGCTCTTTGACGCTAGCCGAGGCCGAGACACTTGTCCTCAAGACGTTGAAGCAGGTCATGGAGGAGAAGCTCGACGCGAAGAACGTCCAGCTTGCTAGCGTTACCAAGGAGAAGGGATTCAAGATCTACAACGAGGAGGAAATGGGAAGGGCCGTTGCCCAGCTCGGCAGCAATCAATAAACGATAATAATCTATGGGAGTATGTGCAGAACAGACCAATTCTATCCGTTTGAGCAAAGTTCTAGCGGACTGGTGTTCATTGGAGGAGAGATAGAAAAAGAACAATGACTTTTCTTCTAATGCTCTGAAACTTCTGGCCCCGCCGTGCTGAAATAAATGTGCCTGCGTGGCTTTCTCAGGCCGGATCTCGTATTATATACATGTATAAGACGCACACACTGCCCAGTCATCCACCCATAGTAGGTGATGAGCTTTCAGTTCAGCGAATCTTGTAGACACAAGGCTTGAGAACCTTGGCCTCCTCCTCCGGCGACATACTATTGCCAGCATCAGCGGCTTTGTCAATGAATCTCTTCTTCCCCGGTCCACCACCAGCACCCGCCGCGGATGCGTGTTTACCCTTGGTGGGCGCACCACCCTGCTTCACGAACTCCATCTTCACGAACATCTTGTTGGACTTGTCGACGGATTCCGGCTTCAGAACAAACCCGCGTGCCCGGAACACTTCAACGAACGCCGAGATGTCAGTTTCGTCATTATTCGTTTCACGAGCGTCTTCCGCGTAGATATCAGCATCATCCACGTCGGAGCCGGCGTCATCGTCATCACCGCCCTTCTTCTTGAGCTTCTTCTGCTCGGATTTGCTGAGAGGCTTCTTGGCCCCGATCATGGACTTTTTGCGCGTGACCTTGCCAAATCTACTCTTCACCTCGCTAACCCAGCATTCACCCTTGCCGTCGCTGCGGAGGACTCGCCATGCCTCTTCCACGAACGATACCCAGTTCGTGCCCATCAAACTGAGACAGAAGATGGCCACATCCACGCTACCATCCTCAATGGGAAGGTTGGAGATATCGGCCTTGGTAATGAGAGGGTCAGGAGCATGCAGGTCGTAACTGAGCAGCTTCAGGTTCAGCTTCTTCGCCGACGGAGTCAGCGCGCGTGCGAGCGCGGCATCACCACAGCCCAAGTCAGCGACCGTGCACATCCTGTTGGGTCGTCGCGGCAGCGGAAGTCCTTTGCTCGTGTCGGGCTTATTGTTGCGTTGCTTCGGAGGCGGATTGATCGCACCGCGGGTTCTGATAGCCTGTATGTAGCCATCGACGGGGTTAGATGGCCAGGATTCCTTCACCTGACGCGAAAAACCGGCATGATATTCGTCGAACAGTTCGGGGTTTGCAGTGAACAATTCCAATGCCTTCTTGGAATCCGTCGTGTAGAGGGTTTCGTTCAGATGGCGGAAACGTGACGAGATCAATTTCTGTCGCATGGCCTGCTGGAGAGGGGTAAGGATTACACCTTTAGCGGGCGGTGGAGGAGGAAGAGGTGCAGCTGGAGCAGCAGCATCATCCTTCTTTGCAGCAGGTTCTGTGCTTTCCTGAGGCTTATCTTTGTTCTTGTTTTTCTTCTGCTTCTTGTTTGCCTTCTTCTCATCTCCACCGCTTGGTGCCTGGGTATTCGAAGAGTCGGACGATTGTGGCTTCTCTGCGCCATTCTTTGTCTGGCCTTTCTGGGCTGGCGAAGCTTGAGCATTTCCACTTTGCGCTTTTCCTTCTTTCTTCTGCTTCTTGCCCGCCTTGGTGGAAGCAGAAACGCCCTCGATGACCCGGCGATACATCTCATCCACATTGCCTTTGGTGACATTGTCGTTTCCGCGCTTCCGCTTCTTGGATTTGGCATCGGGCCTGGGTGTTTCGTCGGCCGGCTGGGATTGATTTTGAGCTTGGGACGCCGGTTCGGTCTGCTGCTTCAGAGCAGAGCTCGAAACCGACCAACCGGGAACGGCGAACATGGTAGGGAGATCGATCAGCTAATATGGAACGAATATATGATCAGAATTGAAAGGTTCAAGCCGATTCCCTCCTCTAAATCGCAGACTCCAACAGATGCTGGGCGAAGTTGAGCAACTGAGCGGGCATGCAAAAAAATTGCCGGCGAAATTAATTTGCGGGAGACGCAAGTCCTGTCAGTTACGGTGATCTGCCGCGGGAGCCGAAAGGCGGTGAAGCGGGTCTCATCTTGACATGACATTCTACGAGAGTTTTCGACAGAAGATTAAGTTTGTTTTCTGAGTTGTTTAGGTAGCCATGGCTTGACAAAACGAGTTCCCCTAATGTCAATTGCTCAAAGTCGATCTCATGACGCCCCGGCTTATTCCTATCCTACCACGCGTATCAAAATGCCCTCGGACTCCTGTCTTCACACCCATGCCATCCATGTGGCCATGCCCATCCATTCCCATCCAGCCCAGTTGGGTGCGGGATATTCGGAGAGTACAAACAATGAAATGGCCCAGGCCAGGGTCACAGGGTGGCGAAGACTGCAATCGGTCTGGACCTTTCTCGGCTCGTTCTGCTTTCCAGGCCAGATGGGAGATAATTTAGTGCATCCAGTCTTAAGCGCAAGAGGCGTTGGTATCCTTGTGAAAATCAACAGGCCTGGTCCTTGTTCAAAACAATAATATCAGCTTTCTATTATTATCACTACTTTAATTTATCGTTGAACTGCTTCCCAAGTCCTTCAAGGTTTCAAGCAACCCGTCTAAACGCTACGGTCGAGTGCTTGAGCCTGGGTGGGCTGTGAACCTGCAGCGATGCGCAGCCTGCAAGCCACTACGGAGTTAGACTAAGGCCTGATCCAAACAGCTGGTCGGAATGTTTTCTTTTGGGTCGTGTTCAGGACACACCCAAGTAGATAACGACACACCCTTTACTAAAAGTAGACTAGCGCAGACCAAATATAGTAAGAAGGGTATAGGGTATTACGTAATTTATCAAGGTTAATAATCTATATATAAACAACGTCAACACCACCAACAACGTCAATTCGTTCCTAATAGAGGGATCGAGGCCTCCTAAATCACTTATTCTTTATAAAGATTAACTCAGCAGGGTTAGCGCCATGGCCGCGGTGCAGCGCGCGGTCAAAGGCTTGGGCAAAGACGCGGCCAAGATACGGGTGGTTACGCTGGAATTCCAGCGGGGATAACAGGTATTATCGAATTTTAAAAGGGGGACTGTGATTGGCTAGTAATATATAGGAATAGATAATAGGAAAGAAGAGTGTTTTAACACTATAAAGATTATGCAGATTAAGCGCGATTTTATATATAAATAAGAATGCGCATTGCGGCGATGTGCCAGCGGCGATGCGCCAGCGGAGAAAATTTTTAATATCACGTGACCTTCAGACTAGTCTACTTTTAGTAAAGGGTACCTATTTAGGTGTGTCCTGATCCAAATATATTACCTGATTGGGAAAAGGGTGTGTCGTTATCCATTTGGGTGTGTCATGAACACGATCCTTTCTTTTTGCTCGTGTTCCGTCCCGGTATTAACTTTTAAGACAAGAAGTCTGGGCGAAAATGAAATCTTCTTAGTTCAATTGTTGGTTGAATGAACCATTCATATTAATATGCGGTATTCGCAAGGAAGAGAACAAAAATAGATGTCCACAGAATAGCTATGCAGGTTTACCGCCACTGGGACTGGATGCTGAATAGGTACTGCGAAGGCCATGATAGAGGAACTGGCGATCAAGGGGCCGATTGATCTGCGGTTCTAAAGCGTTTAAACTCATTGCGGGGGCGCTCAGGTAATTCCACCGGACCGTTGCACGCCAATCATCGTCTTTCCCCCGCCCCGGGACTGTCACCATCTTGTTTGGGGTCACTTCCATCGCCTTTGATTGTTAAGGATTACTTATCATCCTCCAGCTGCCCACTCTGTCCTCCCATCATTAGTCTCTCCTCCAGCGATGTCAACATTGAGCTCTCCGTTTTAACGGATTCGTGGCTACGTTGCTAGCATTCTCACACTTTTTTTTTTTTGGAGCTCACTGCTTCGAGGCCCAAGCTCCAGCCATGGGCCGACCGGACGTTGAACGAGACCCTCGGCCGGAGCACCTCGTCGATGGCTCTCGCCCAGAGAAAGATGATGGCTCTCCAACACAAGCGGACCCAAGTACTTCCAATGACGGTGCAAAGAAGAACAATCCACCCCGGAAAGGTCCCAAAAAGCGCACGAAGACGGGTTGTCTGAGTATGTATAAGGGGCAGTCCATTCCCCATGTGGTGTTGGCGGTAGTATTCAATGCCACTCATTAACCACAATCTATATAGCATGTCGCAAACGTCGCATAAAATGTGGCGAAGAAAAGCCTATCTGCAACAATTGCATAAAATCGAAGCGGGAATGCGAAGGTTACGCCCAGCGCGTCATCTTCAAGCACCCCATGGGCATCTTTGGAACCTTCGGTCACGGTCAGACCCCCAATGCTCAGGCACAACAGCCCATGCCTATGAGAGTGCCTCTGTCGAGTGGACTTGACGGCCAAGCATTTCAACAGAGACCAGCAAATTCGCACCAGCCTATTCTAGCACCACGGCCCGTTGACTTCTCCATGGGACAACCCTCATTTCCAGCCATGGGTGTCCCATCGTTGGAAGGAACTCACATGGCCCATGCGACACCATTTCGTTATCCGCCAGTACAGATGCGTGCGCCATTACCCCCTGGAGCTCAAGCATCGACAATCCCAGGATCGTTGCAAACACCGGCAGAACCTGTTCCTCGGTCAGAGACCTTTTCGGACGGAAACAGTGTCTACTATTCTACTCAACCTTTGGCTTCTGGTCTGCCTCCTGTGACTTACAATGGTCTACCTCCACAAGGTCCTGATGATCGCTGGACCATTCCGTCTGCTCGGGTTCCTTTCATGGACAATTCCTTTGCTCCAGGGCATCTCCAAACCTCTGCCGTGTCCGATGGTATCACCCACGCAACCGTCCCAATCTTCCAGGTCTGTACATTATTTGACCCTTAGATTCATCCAGAGACTATGCTAACATTTTGCGCCCAGAACCAACCTCCATCCCACTTCTCAGCCGTGGAGCAAGTCGCAGCTCACCAGACTCAGCTACAGCAACACGAACAACCGCAATTACAACGTCATACGTTTATCTCACCAGGGCCTGTGCCCTATGTCGCGTATGTGGATGATGAAAGTGATGATCTGTACGATGTGGAATCGGACGAAGAGATGGCGGATCAGACGCAAGCAGAAGACTTCAACCAGTTGAGTCTGATTATGTCCTCCGCCAACCGTGATGAGCACCAGCTCCGGTCTTTTACCACTCACCTGAATGAGCCAAACATCCTTGCGTCATATCGGCCCTCATTAGGGTCGACTCCGCTCAACAACCCCAAAACAGCCCGCATATTTGTTCATTTCATCCATTCTACGGGTCCATCCTTTTCCGTCTTTGAGCGTCATCCTACCGATTCTTCCATCATACTAGGTGAGCCTGTTCCCACAGCGCAACAAGGCTTGTGGACGTACACACTACCTCTCAAGGCAATGGAGCATCCGGCGTTGCTCCAGGCCATCCTGGCCATCAGTAGCTTGCATATTTCCATGCTTCAGCAAGCACCCATCCATGTTTCGTTGAAGCACTATCAATATGCGTTGAAGCATGTGGGCCGGGCGGTAGGTCTTCCCACGCGGCGTAAACAGATTGGTACTCTAGCAGCCACGCTCCTCCTGGGATACTACGAGGTGATGGCGGCCGAACATTACAAGTGGAATAGCCACGTTGCAGGATCAGGGCAATTGATTCGAGAAGTCGACTGGGCCGGCATGACTCGGGATCTTCGAGCACACCGGCGTCGAATGCGGGCGCAGCGAGAACAGATGGCTCGGCCAACCTTGTGGTTTGGAGGCGATTACACCTCCGGCAACTTCGCATCTGAAGACGATCCCTTCGCCGAGAAAGAGAGCTCAATCGACCAAGGTCTGATTGGGGCTATTTTGGGTCGAGCCGTCAACTATGATGAATTCGGACAAGTTGACGAAGGCCCGCCCTCGCCTATGAAGAAACATTTCACTCGGAAAGATATTGAGAACTTTAGGATTCAGTGCGATTTATATTGGTGGTACTGTAAACAGGATTTATTTCAGAGCATGATTAGCGGAAACCGGTTATTGTCAGTATTCTGCGGTCGTTTGCTTGCTTCTTACACTGACCGAGATCTAGTATGCCCTACTATCAATGGGGCCAGTGCCCACCGCGCGCAGGCATAGGCCGGTTGGATGCGATATATGGCTCAATGGACCATCTAGTCCTCCTTCTGGGACGTCTAATGGACTTCGGCTACCGTGATCGTAAAAGGAAGCTCAAATCTGCCAAAACCACTGGGATCGAGTGGAGGCCGAACCAGGGGTTCTTCAAATTCATGGCACGTTTTGCTGGTGGAGGTCCGAATATGCGTGCAGGACCATCTTCTGGACCGCCAACCGCACCACCGCCAGGGATGCCCTTCGATGCCCCTCCTTTTGCGGGAGGCATGCCAGGTCCGTTTCCTCAGGGTCATCCGTTTGGAGAATATCCTGAAGGAGGGCCTGTTAGGCCGCCTCCAGCCACCATGCCGAACGTGTCTCAATCCCAGGGCGACAACGCGAATCAGCGAGAACAAACTCCTCCCATGTATGGCATGGTGCCTCCTCGCGGCCCAACTCGACTTCCCTCTGCATTCTCGCCCAGCGCATATCCGTCAAACGTCCCACCAGAACTGGATAACGAAGACGACGAAGATGACGAAGATGAAGTCACATACAATGATGCAGAGGACGAATGGGAAGGTATTCTAGCTTCTTTCGACGTCTTTGCTGCTGCTCTTGGCCGTGACTACCAGCCTTTACCTGCCGACGTTACTACTCCCATATCGACCCCCTTCGGTGCAGCGTTACAGTACCGCACGCACACGATCGCCGTCCTGTTAGGATTCTACTATGCAGGCCGGATTCTCCTTAATAGATTACACCCCTCGATGCCTCCAGCTATGATGGTGGCTGCGGGCGTCGCAGCTCCGGCAACTGCCGAGTTCTCGCAAATAATTGGCAAAATCGCCGCGGGTATATACTATCCACAACGATATAACCTCGAAGCGGGCAGTCTCAGCCCCACCTTGGGTGCTTCACTGGTCGAGATGACGGTACCCATTTTCTTCGCGGCAGTGCAATATGCGGATCCCGCCCAACGGGGCTGGACTATCGCGAAGCTCCGCGATATCGCACGTCTCACGGGCTGGAAATCATCCCACGCCATTGCTGCAGGCTGCGAGAACGCCTGGGTGACTGCGGCAAAGAAAGGTCGTGGACCGCCGTATCAGCGGACAGGCGATGCGTCCGAGTCGGTATGTTGTAGTTGTTATTTTCAATTTACTTTTGTCGATTGTGCATGTGTGTCTTATTTAATGCTGACAAACCTCCAGCGGCGCGCTCAAACGGAAACCCCTGAGCCCCAGACCAATGGCGAGGGTCCACCAGAAACGAATCTTGAGCGACGATTTATCGCCGTCAAGGAGTCTGGGCGTCGGGTCCATTGGGCGATGGGGCTTTTAAGCCTTGAGGCCGATCTTGTAAATTTGGATCTAGAGAAATGATATGGTGACATCCTTCAATAAGGTGGTTCTGTTCGATGCTGACCTGAGAATACCAACATGAGGATCCAGCAGAGAATAGTTGCTGGGTAGAGCACTTTTTCTTTCGGGAAGCGTTCTGCTGCCTTCCCATCAATGATGGCATAAACAGTCTTGAGAACTTTCTGATTTCTCTTTCACGTCCAGCTGATAACGAAAGTTGGGCATTCGAGGGATGTGGCCAGGAACTATGATGATGAAGCAATGTATCAAATATATAATGCTGTATTTTCCTTGGAATTGTGACGAATCTGGGCAATCTAGGGCATTGATCGACTTAGTCATGATATCGTTATGTCTGGCATTTACTGTCCCTGAAAGGCTTCGTCTTTTATCTCCTTGACTTGATTCCTGAGTCGTTCCTTCCTATGGATGGTCTCTGCACAAACCTAAATCGGCGTTGTTGCCTGGACCCTTCCAATCATTCATTGGGGTCGATGAATGGCCGTCACGAAGGTGAACGGGAGACAAGCTTCCATTCGAATGTGCTGCCGTCGTCCGAGCGCTGCAGTCGCAAAAGGCGACCTTGAAAAAGCTGATAATGACCCGGCCGCCCATAGCTCACGAAGGGCTCGACATGGGGCCTCGCATCGACTTGAGTGATTTCACGGCCATAACCACGCTGCGGATCAACCACATTTTTCTCTGCGGATGTTCCCGCGGTTCCTAGGTGCCCATCCGACTATTCGTGGGGATATATCCGTCATTCCCATACTACGCCATGCATACACGTTCTGCTCTATTGCAGAGAACGCTTACCGGCGAAATCCGAAGCTTTTAACTCCTATGGAAAGGTAAGAGCGTTGTCTCCCTACCAGCTAGTTTGTTGTAGGACATTACACGTACTAATATATCATTTCCCCACGTAGTTTCATGCTTGTAATCAATCTGCCTAGAGATTACAGATTTCGAGGCGAAAGACAGGGCTACCTACTGCAGATGGTCTTGTCTAGACGGCCCCCAATTATTCATGCAGATAGGTATTGTATTGTACATATGGAGGTACATCCGAGCTACACATGGCATGGGCTACTGTATGCACCTTTGTACAGTAGTCAATATGTTGTGGGCTGGACAGTAATGTAGTCCCTTGCAGAATGAACAGCACGTTGATCTACCGGCGTTACCCCGATTCGCGAGGTCTAGGTCTGAGCTCTTGCAGGAGGTTATGGAGATAGCCACATTCGAGACCACCCGGTGGAATTCAATTCGGAGGTATCTTCGAATGAACAAACGGCTGTACCTGTGCCGTCCATGTGTCGCCTTGTCGATGCTTTCTTGCGAAAAAGAAAGAAGTCGGATTGGTGAGACATTCGATGCTGCGTGGTGGGGAAGGCGAATGAGTTGGGCAGAATTCAAGACCCCGGACTCGGGTTGGACAGCTGTTTCTAGACCTAGGCACAGGGCTAGGATGATCTGGACCAACGTTCAAGATAAGAATAAAGGAAAAAGGATGCGTGTGCACTGTGTTGGGCAGACAAAGCGAAGCTGGAGAGGTGGCGTCGGCCGAAGGGTAATTCTTAGTTCAGAAGTGTTCAGCCCTCCGCAGCTGACGATGTCATCATTGATTGACTGGCCTGAGCATCTGGGGATCTTTCCAAAGTGGGACGCACGGCTGATTGACTCGCTCTAGGCTACTGCAGCTTTCCTCTCTTTCATTCATTCTTTCTCCCCCTCTTCTTCGGTCAACGCTTCAGAGCTTTTCTTTGACCTATTTTTCCAAGTTTCTTAAGTGAAGGCAAATTTCTTCTCTACTTTATCCTGAATTGAATTCCTCTTCTAGAGTCCTTTGGTTTGTCTTTCATCTCATACCACGGTTCTTATCACCCCGCCATCAGCGGCCCGCAAGTCAGCCGCCTTCGTCATCCACGGTTCATCATTCAAGTCATTCAATCGCGATTCTGGAAATAGTTGTTTCTTTTCTAAACCACAAGAGACAAAAATAGCAGTTCGGTCAGACGATCAGTTTTCGACACATGTCTCGTTACGACGATTACCGCTCCTCCACGGGGGCGTTGGACGAGCGCTTTCCCCGCGACCGTCATGAACGCCATTACTCTCGCGGCCCTCCGGTGGCTGAGAGACTACGCAGAGAAGAAGACGAACGCTTTGAATTCCGTTTGCGAAACGAGGACAGGTACGGACCTCCAGCCCGGCGACCGGACAGGCACTACGAAGACGACCACCTTATCCATACCTCTGGACCGCTGGTTGCCTATGACCGCCGTCCCATGGAAAGTCCCCCTCGTCCCCGGCTCCTGAGACGTCAGTCATCTTTGGACACCTTTGATCGTATTCCCGCCCGCAAGCGAGATAAATACTATCGTCATGAATCCCCTCCTCGGGTGGCTCACGTGCCATTGCCTCCAAGACGGCTTTCTCCTCGGCGGCATTACCATGAGCAGGACTTCTATGAGGACATCCGCATCGCTGAGCCAGAATATTACGGAGACGAGGAGTTTAGAGCGATACACGATCGGAGACATCGGTCCCACAGCCATGCTCCTCGCTATCGGGAGAGAGTGGTCGAGGACGTCGAAATTGAGAAGCCGTATCCCCGTAAGGGTAAGACTCGCATGCCCAGAAAGCTGGTTCACACTAGGGCAATCATCGAGCTGGGGTATCCTTTCCAGGAAGAGGTATGCCCTTCATCATGGAGAGAATTTGCGAAGCATTTGTGACTTATTTACGATAGGACGACGTGGTCATCATCCAAAAGGCTTTGTCAAAAGAGCAGATTGATGAAGTAATCAGTGTCAGTCGAGAGATCAGACGGACGGAAAGTAGGTGTTCACGTGCTCGGGTCAGAGGGAGTATAAAGAGTCGAGATTGATCGCATTTTAGCTCGCATTATACGCACGTCGCCCTCACCGTCCCCCATCCGCGAAAGGACCAGAGAGAAAGTTCGTGAGCGAGTCTTCATGGATTCGCATACTCCACGTTCCAGCCGCGATGCTCTACTCATTGAAGCATCGCCATCACGATCACGGCACCGGTCACGATCACGCTACCGCAGGGAGCTCCTTGATAGACGCGAAGTGATCTCCCGTCCACGATCGGTATCTGTACATGTCCGCCATCGTCGTCCCTCGTCACCGGTGCGCATTGGCCGGGATGTTTTCGAGGATGGCGAGTCGGATAAGCTGAAGACGGGTCCTCTTGCTATCGTGGTACGCCCTAAGCATAGCGACGACGATCTCCGCGAGTACATTCGGGAACTGGAAGAGGAGAAGAGGATGTTGCAACTGGAGCGCCTGGGGATAGACCCCGGGGTGGACATCATTCAGAAACGCGACACCGAAATAATCGATAGCAACGGTGACCGAGAAGAATTCCTCGAAGTGAGAAAGGACCGCAAAGGTAGGGTCAGCTTGGTCCGAAGCAAAAATCGACCTTTCTTTAAACGTTTCCTCTTCATCTAAACTGTCTAAAAAGAGGCTCTGATGATGACCTTTCGAAACTACAGCTCCAAATTCTCGGATCATTCGCGCGATGATGGCAACACTCACTTGAACACTCCCAACCCGCGTGTGCTTATGAGACATATGAGTCTATATGATGCCGGATGTCATGGCTCTTCCTACCCGTAAATGCTCCCTTCTCGATTTGCTCGGTCGATAGCCACTGTTATCTCGATTCACTCGGACGAATTTGTGTTACATTTTTATGGATACCCTCGCTAGTTAAGAGAGTTGACAGACTGTATGTATATCTTCTCATTTTCTTTTTTGGTGATAATTGGACTGGGATTAAAATGTGCATGTATCACTTATCAATTTGTATCTTAACGCTATGCGTCGCATGGCTCGTTCTGAAACTGACTGCGTTGATTCCAATGATATCCGGATACTCTCGCATCATTATGCTTTCGTCCATGTGTAATGATCTCAGTAAAATCAATATGAATACATCGCCTCTGCTGTCGGAGTCTTATCATCTTACACGCTTATCGGACTGATAAGCGTACCGTGACATGTGGAAACGATGGTGAAACGGCGACGGTGGCGGTGCACATCCGTTCTGACTCCTGAGGCGGTGTTTGGGGACAGTGTGGCCGAAAGCACCAGACCAGGACTCGACTCCGCCACTAGACTAGGTATCCGCATTCCACAGCGCTCTCTCTACTCTTCAAAACAAGTGATATCTATTGGCCCGTCGTTCTACTCAGGCTCGTCCTACTTCTCAGAATCGGTATCAGTTTTGCTTCGTCAATCTAACCACATCTGTCATCATCATGGACAAGGTACAAGCCTTCGGGAAGAACCTCAGGTAAGGGAGAGAGATAGGTCCACGCCGCTTCGTGTCTCCGTGGACGCTTGCTCAACGATCCACCTTGATTTACCTTTCTTTGCACGCACTCGGCTGTCAATACTCGATACGATACTGACATTTATGTCTTCGCTTCGGATAGCGCGAGCTTCTCGCCATTTGCTGCGCGGACTCAGCAGATGATCAAGGAGCAGCTGGGTCAAGCAGAAGATCGAACCCAACTTCCCGACGAATACATCGAACTCGAGAAGCGCATCGATGCCTTGAAGCTGGTTCACCAGAAACTTCTCCAGGTGACGTGAGTATTTGCGCTCATTTTGTTGATTTTCATGCGATTTGATTCGTATGATCTAACGCCTCACGATAGCTCTCAATACTCCAACGAAGCCTACGACTACCCACCCAACATCCGCGAATCCTTCAATGACCTTGGTCGCACCATCAGCGAGAAGGTCAACCTTCTCTCCCAAGCTTCCACCCCCGCCGAGGCCCAGGCTGCCCTGACTGCCCCTCCCTCCGCAAAGCCCCAGCCCAAGACCTTCAACCATGCCATTGCTCGCGCCTCGCTCGCTGGATCACAGACCCTGGCGCAGAGCAGTCACGGAGAGGATCCCCTCGCGACCGCGCTCGAGAAGTACGCTTTGGCTGAGGAGAAGGTCGGCGAGGCCCGTCTGGCGCAAGACGCTCAGATCCAGTCCCGCTTCCTGGCTGGTTGGAACACTACTCTCAACACCAACTTGATGTTCGCTGCCAAGGCGCGTCGCAATGTCGAGAACGCCCGCCTTATGCTGGACTCGGTCAAGGCCAGCAAGAAGGCCGCCGCTCGCGGAGATCTGGACAACTTGAGCGAGGATGCTCGTGCCGAGATCGAGCAAGCGGAGGATGAGTTCGTTGGACAGACCGAGGAGGCTGTCTCCGTGATGAAGAATGTACGTGGTCGACGTGTTATGGCTGATCGATCAGGAATGTTCGCTAACTTTCGTGTCCAGGTCCTTGATACCCCCGAGCCCCTGAGAAACCTCGCAGACTTGATCGCCGCACAGCTTGAATTCCACAAGAGAGCATACGAGATCCTCAGCGAGCTCGCTCCCGTTGTCGATGGATTGCAGGTTGAGCAAGAGGTGAGAGCTCTCTCCTACCCATTGTATTCCCGGTGCTTCCGTTTCTGACGCTTTTGGATGATACAGGCCAGCTATCGCAAGAGCCGTGAAGGAGCGTAGATGCAGCTCTTGAGATATACTGTTTTTGTCTCTATTTTTATCCCGGTAGCCTCGTGCCTTGTCAGCTTACGCCTGCGATTTACCCCCTCTTGTTACTTTGGTTTGCTCGTGCAGTTACAGGAACCCAGCCCTTCGTGTCGTATATCTTTACGTGATTAATTGATCTCAAGGATTTGAACCTCGCAGATTTCAGCGGTCCTGCTGGTTTTGGCCTTATGATTGGCTATGCGTAGTTGTAGAAGATATGACTTGATCAGAGACTGGTATACATATATCCCGATCCAATAAGAACAGGTGATTATTTCGATGGTGAGATGCTAGGGCTTGTCATTGCACTTTGATATACATTGCAAATAGACCAGACATGAGTATTCAGTACAGTTGACGGAACCCGCCACTAGCGCAGAGCCGCGAGTCTTGGCACTCCGCTCCATGCGGACCTTGAGCAGTTGGAGCTGCTATTCAACCAACTGAGGTCCGCCCACCTTCGGTTAAACACGACCTTTTGGCTTCTGCCCTTGCACCAACCTCGAGACTTGTTCTCTCCGTGAACTCTCTATCGAGTGGCGCATCTCATACTACTCCCGTATCGCGACCCCCAGCGGAATCATTCGACCTGAAAGAACGACGCTCGTCGTCATCCGAGAACCCAAACAACCAGCTCCTGGAACCGATTGACCACGGTCTTTACGGCATACGACCATTCATTATCGGGCATTGCTTACCTGCACTCCCCCCTTCGTTTGTGATCGTCACAGATACAGAGTGTCGGCAAAAGAACAACTGGACTTGTCATCAACCCGCACGAGTATCCCATTCGAGCTTCGAGGCTGGGCCTGAATAAAATTGCCGGACGAGAAAAGGACGAGGGATACTGCTATCAGCCAGGCCCTTGAAGCGATCAGAAAGAACAGAAGGAGAAAAAAAAAAGGACGGAGAATAACCTAACCTACTTGGGTTGACATAACTCGACAAAAATGGCAAACGGGTATGTCTTCTCTCCTTTGAGATGTCGGGTTACTACTTCCTTCGAATCCTCCCTCGTTGAGACGAATCTGGAAGTTGAAAGAGTAACGGAGGGAGGACAGTTGGGGGATTCCAAAGCAAAATCAAGCTAACGACTTGCCCCGGTGGATGTTAGATGGAGCTTGATAATCGGACTCATCTTCGTGGTCCTTGCATGCTTGTGTGCGTGGGTGTTTAGTCCCAAGGGGGAGAACCAGACGTGAGTTTTTCCATCCTCTTTCTTGCGTCTTTTTCGGGACGTGCTATTATTCAACGGTTTACAACTGAGGATGCTGACCATCTTTTCCGATCAGACTCTACCGCAGCACATTGATTCTATCGTTCGTCTCGTGTTATTTGATGTGGGGTATGTCATGTGTCATTCTTCTTTCCCCTCCTATGTCTCTCGCCGGAATTGTCGAACGTGGTCAATCAACCTGTGGCTAAACCCTTTTCTCGACTATAGCAATCACCTTCCTGGCCCAATGGCATCCCCTGATCGTACCCAGGCGATCAGACATCAGACCCGATCGAGTGCCGCAGTAAATCGATGGGATTGATTTGGTTGATGTGCTTCGAATGTTGAGTTTTTCTGTTCACTTGTCTTTGTCTGCCCCCTGCTCTGGTAGGGGACGGGCAGGTGTATACATAATTTTCCACCATACATCTATCTCATCGTGTTTCGTTCGGCTGGCTAGCGAGCATGTGGTGTAATTTCCTTCTTTTTTTTTTTTTTTTTTTTTTTTTTTTTTTCTGTTCATCGGTTTATCTCGAGAGTTCAATATGATTGTAGGAGTTTTTGGAAACTTAGACTAGACCACTCGGTTACCCTGGGTTTCGTTGTAGGATCCGACCGTACCGTGGATGATGTACCCTCCACTTAGGGGGGGGGGGGAAATGATATCACGTGATCGGGGATGTATGTATACACCGTGCTCACACATTGTTACTGGGAGGATGACGTGGTATATTTTCTGGGTCATTTTCCTAGGTAGGTAGTGGCTTGCATGCACACTTGTGAAACTATGACTTATCCAACCCCCACCATCCCCAACACAACCCTCTGGACCACCCACCGAGCCACTTGCCCGGCCACCGCCAACGAGACAGCCCTGAGATACCCGCATCCGAGCAGAATATACAACGCCTCGATGTTATTCAGCAGCACCAGGTGCGTATCCGCCGCCCCGACGGAAAGCAACGACACGATCCCCTGGACGATGCTGGTCGACCAGGAGGCGGCAAGTCGCGCGATCCACGGCTCGAAGAACGAGGAGGATGCCGAGCCTGCCGCGTCCCCTGCGCCCGCGGCCACGTAGACAGAGGACATGGGGGCCGTGGCTTTGTGGAAGAGGATGGACGCCGCCGTCCCCGTGGCGGTGGGGATCGGGTGCGGCGTCGCGGCGCCCGTGGCGTTTTCCGCTGCGCCGATCATCCCACCGCTGCCGTCGGGGCCCCAGATCACCAGGAGGATCGGGAACAGCTTCGCGCAGCTGCTGACCAGCAGGGCGGTGCTGATGGCCGTCGGGCTTGCCGGCGTGGGAGGCGGCAGGGGATGCACGGTGGTTTGGTGGAGGGTCATGGCCGTGGAGGAGCGGCGGAGAGCAGGGCCTCCTGGGACTCCTCCTCCCGTGGGGGAGCCGAGGGGCGTAGTAGCTGGTGGTGGTGGGAGTTGGCATCCCGTTGCTGTTGCTGTTCCTGCTCCCGCTCCCGTTCCAGTGCCAGAACCGTGGTGGTTCTCTTGCCCTGCTGTCGTTGATTCCGGCGGACTCGACGAGCCCGCAGCTGGATTATTCACCGACGGTGAAGGTGATGAGGAAGAAAACGAAGGGAACACCGGCGTCGACGGGTGGGAAGGGAGAGGCGTATTATTATTCTCCGCCGTGGCTGGGCCGACGGCGCTGGTCGCGGGAAACCCCGTGCTGCCCGCCGTGCCATTCTCCAAGGGGAACGGATGACGAGGTTTCGAGGCGATGACGGAAGCTAACAGGCGCACTGTCGAGTGGTGCGCGAGAGTGGCTAGCGCGTTGAGACTCAAGAAGAAAAGGTATTGGATGATTATGGGGGCGCGGGAGAGGAATGTCGTTGCAAGTGATGGTGATTTCTCGATGCGCGCCCAGGTGAGGTAGACGTCGAAGAGGAGGAGGAGGATGCCGAGACGAACTATGGAGCGCTTTTTTTCGAGGAAATTGTTAGACATGCCCCGTGTATTCATTCTGAGGAGGGAGGTTATTGAGGGTTAATGATGCTTACGTCGAACTTGTTCTCGTCCCGTCCGAGGCGGTTAAAGAGGAGATGGCGGTAGACCTGACAGTTTACTCAATCAGCGTTACTTTTTTTCTTCTGGTGGAAACGAGAGTAGACCAAAGTGTATACCTGCGGCTTAATCAAAACCAAGTCAATAAACAGCACGACAAAATCATACTCCACGTATTTGTCGGCGAATCGCTTGCAGCGCGGACATTGCGTCAGTCGCACGCCTTTGCCGAGTGAGCGGTCATCGGCACGACTGTAGGTGCTGTACAGGTGCGAGACCGGGTAGGAGCATTCGATGCAAATGGGCATCGTGTCATGGCGACTCCATATTAAGTAGCTTTGGTGGTTGACAATGTGCGGTGGAGTTAAGGATATGGATACGTATGGGGTTGAAGGCGGTGAGTTGCGACCGCGGTACCGCGGGTTGGTCTAGACTCTAGACCAGGAAAGGCTATGGCTATGCAACAATGAGTACTTACTGTGTATGGGAAATGTCTATTGTCTATATACAAGGGATTTTTGCCTAATCGACGACACTTTTGTGGTCGGCCCAGCTCGGTTGGATGCTCCGACACACGGCCTCGTAGTCCCGAAACTTCTGTCCATCCTCTGGCAAACCTGGAGTAGTCCAGAACATGGTCCAGTTGCTATCAGACAACTTCCAAGTTCCCTGAGACCGTTCAAAGTACCATTTGTTCACCGGGTTGTCCTTGCGACTGCGCCAGCAAACGCCATTCGGGAAACACGTGCGCACCATGGCATTGAACACAATATCCGCGACACCACCGGCACCCTGGCTGCGCTTCAATACGGCAAACTTATCGAGGTATGGGACCATTCGGGCGACGCTTTCATCGCTGCCGTCATCCTCCACATCCGGCGGGGGCTCCCAGGTTAGAATGGCCCCGCCTTCGTATTCCCCGGCAATAATCAAACCGGCAATACGGTTGTTGATGCGGTTCAAGTAGTCCTGTACATCGAGTTTCCGGTTGAAAGAGTCCTCGATCAGGTGGACTAGCCTCGGCAAATCGATGCACGGATCGTCGAGTCTCACTCTGGGTTTATTCCGGGCTGACCAAACCTGGGCCCGGGGGTTGGGAAAAATCGTAAGCGGCATGCCACGTTTGACGAAGGTCGTGTGAGCCGTGGGCTGGTTGATCAAACCGGGGGACCAGTTCATGGGTCCACGCCTGCGGGGCGGTAGGGAAGAAGAGAGCATAGGTTTATCGGTGAGTAGGTTGTGGATGAGCGGGTTCCTCTGTCGTCGAGTACCCACGGCGGAAAGATCCGGGCTTGCCTGCGGCGCGTTGGCCGAGCTGGCGACTTCCTTCGGGGATGTTATGATGCCGGATGAGCCTGAGGGTAGCATAGCGAGAGCCCTTTGGGACAGCCGAAGGTTTTCTAGGTGTCCGTCAAGGGCGCTGCTGCATCCTTCCGCCTGCAAGATGTCCTGCTGGAACGATGGTTCTGAAACTGGCTGGGAATTGGTAGGGGGTGTAGCTTTTTCGGTGGCTGATTGGTTGCCATTCTCTGCAATTGCAGTTTGCTTTACCCGCAGCAGTTCATCTTTGATATCGTCGTATTCTTGCTCCATGTTGATGAAGACGTGCGACTGCTGGGGGCCGAGAAAGGCGGGAATGCCGCCCAGGGGATCCAGGACAATCACTCGGTCCAACGAAACTTCCTTCTGTAGACCATCTATCCTCTCCGCAGTCGTCAATGGGTCCTCGTCGGGGTCCGGGAATGTGGCCAGGCCAGCGAACTCTTTGGTGAGTGCAAGAACGACATCGTTGGCAGACACGGCGACAGCTTTGGGGCTGTCTTCCGTATAAGCAACAGGGGTAACGATCACGGTCTGTCCGTCGCGAAGGGGGCTCAAAAGGCTCTTTCGAGAGAACACTCTGGGTAGACTGGAATTGGTAGCTGACAGCGATAGAATCGAATCGAGGCGGACCGACTTGGAGTCTGGCTGTGCATCGACAGCCACAGACAGGCGATCCGCTTGTTCAATGGCGGTCTTACGCGCAGCAAGCCCCTTTTCTGTGGAACCTGGATCTAGCACCACGCAACAGGACATGCCCAAGCGATTGAGCTGAGACAGTGTCTTTGCGACTCCATCGATGGTGTGATCATCCAGAATCTGTGGCGTGGTGATCTTCACCAGAGCCAGGTGTAATCTCTCACGGAATTCCTCTGGTCGAGCAGGGGTTGGATCGACTCTGAACACAGGGCTGTCATAAACGGATCTCGAAGCACCGTAGAAGGAACCCAGATTCACGCCTGATTGTATGGTTTCTTTCGGCGGGGGCGGAACAATCGGCCTTTCTATGGCTGGCTTCGGGCTAGCTTTCCTTGGGTCAGCTTTGAAGCGAGCCAAATACTGCTTTGCCTCTCGCTTGGTGGACGCGGAGCTTAACAGGCTGAGAAAGAATTCCTAAGACAAAGAAAATACAATTAGCACGATACTGTCTGCCTGTGTGAGTAACAAGACTCCCATACCCGGTCGAGTAACTTCTCCTTCGCGCGATGACCTAGTCGGTCATGACTCTTGCTACTGCTGGAGAAGTCGGCACTCTGTTGGACGTGACGGTCTGTGGAAGACGAGATGGCGGTCACCGCCGATGCGGAGAATGGCCGAATTTTCGGATGGGCATTGCATCGAACTCGACGGTCGCTAGAGAGGGATTCATGCTGGATATACGGTCAGTAACCCATAAAAAGCAATCGGCAAGATCAACGAGCCTTCAGTAAATGGGACTTTGCAGTCCTAGGCAAGCTCAATGTCTTTGCACTCATGTTTCATTGTCGAGGACCACTGAAACCCGCACGTCGAGCGATGGATGCATAGGAGCAAAACGACGAAAGAAATCCTCACAGAGCAGCTGGGATATTTAAATCCAGCTAACAGAGAGGGGTAAACGAATGTACAAGAAGAAAAAAAGAAAAATGCCTCAAGGAGTGCGTGATCGAGGGTGAGTTAGGAAGATCAGATAAAATATTCCTGGTATGACTCCGAGGGCGGGCTTGTTCGGTCACCGCCTCGTCAGGAACCGTTGCTGTATCGTCTTAGGACTTAGGAGGGAAATGGAACCCGATGTGGAGAGGGACTCACGTGCATAACACTCAAAAAAAAAAAAAAGTAGTTTATTTAGACGCTCGAAAATCAAAATAAATTTGATATTTCATTGACATTTCATTAAGTCATCAGAGTAGATATTGTGATGTGATGAAACTATGTGTTCTTGCAACCGTCCGAGGAATTGCTGTGGATCTCTCTTCCGGACATGAGAGCCTGAAACCCCCACTAAAGATCTTATCTCCGGCCTGAAACAGGGTCATCCTGTCTTGAGCCTCGTTTAAATTTGGACGTCTTTAAACCCCTTAAGATCCCACCGGGCTGGGATGCATCATGCCTCCCACTGTAGCAGGTTCACGATCTCCAACGCACTTTGGATGCGGTCCGTGACGAGTGGGGACTGCGAAGCTGCTCGACTGCTCGCAGTGGGAGAATTATTTATAGTAGATTCGTCTCATTTGCTGCAGAAGATAATGGGGCGGCACATGTATATCTTGGACTTGCACAGAAGGAAGCACAGAGTCAGGTCGCAGTTATGCCGAATGAAGTCTGTCTGGACTAAGATCTGGACAGTCGATTTTGTCCGGCAACGTAGCCCAACACGGCATAAGATGCTCCCATATGTGCAGCATTCGACCGATATATTCGGGTATTAATCTTTTGGGCATTGCATGGAGGCAGGTATGTTTTTCAAGTTTGAAAGGTGATGTGGGCTGTCGAAGTTAGGTGTGTTACGGGGGAACTCTGCAACTGCCTCTGATTGTGAGACTGACGCTGGTCTGGGACTCTGCCATGCCCGGGCATTACACAGATACGTCGTAAATGGGTTATTTTACTTGGGTAGTATGATATCTATATTGTGTCTGGAACATCATTTAGCTTTCAAGGCTATAAGTAGTCCGCTAGAGACGATTTCGTGTCTCAATGGTCCTATCATCAAAGACCTCACTAGTATATCCTCAGTGGATTCTATTCTGAATCGCCATCTTGATTGCAGATCTTTCATTTTCTCATTTATTCAAGGCGTTGACATCTTTATAGAGAGCTTCTTGCCTCTTCTCTTAGTGAGTCTGAGCACATGCAACCCCAAATGTGGCATAGATATCAGAAATGATAATCGTTCAACCCTCAATAATATATAATCACGAGAGGACATCACAATTCAATTACAAAGGTGCAAACAGCCCAATTAAGGGGGAAAAAAAAAGAAAGAAAAGAACAATGGTGGCATGCTCTCAATTTTTTTTACAAATCAAGGAAATGTTATATTTCTCGGGTCAGCTAAAGTCGTTTCCCATGCTTTTCTCGTCCACTTGGGAGGGGCCGAGGGCCTGAGAAAGAGAGGTTGCAAGACAGTGATTCGAGGACATGGGACGTAATGATTCGAATTGGATGAGAATCTTAATGTGGAATTAAGTTGACTGATAGAGGCTCGGATTCTTGGTCCGGAAATCAGCAGGCAAAAACAGACGAACAAAATCCGATTGAGAGAGTCGAGAGGAATTGACTCTCCGCTTTCGATGGAGGGTTCTTGCATGGGCTACGGTAACTGATGTTTGTACACGCAGTACGCAAAACTAAGTCGTAGCCCAGATTTAGCCGTGTCGTCAATATTAATGATGTGGATCAGCAATTGGTTTTCTTCATCTATTGCTTTTGTTATTGAATCAATTTGCAATGACCGGAATTGGACTTCCTTAAGACTGTCTCCGATGAAGAATCTGTATCCGTACTCCGTAGTCCGTATGCGTTATTACGCAATGCTTGGTCTCTGCTGGGCCCTGGCGTCTTGTTAATTAGATTAAAATGAGGATCAAGATCTAGGTGGATGGCGTCAATCAGCAATGCTGGCCTCCTGTTCGCCAGCTTTTTCCCTAGCCAACGACTAGTCGGGCTTCGGTGTGTAGATCCTGCTGTCTGATCAATGCCACCAAGAGAGGATCAAAAAGAACATGACGCCGGATAAAGCCCAAGACCAGCAATGATTTCAGATACCAGTAAGCTGGTTCCAACATCTAATAAAGTCGACTTAAAATTGTAGTAAAAAAATCACATAAGCAATTTGTGTGTTGGATTCTTTGTCTGCGAACGGGAACTGGGGACTTTTTCGAACACAGACCACATTGGTAGTACATGCAAGTGACCTCCCGCTTAGGGAGATATCGGGAGCAGTGCAAGTCACTCATGGGTACCGCTACTTATCTGGTGCCCCGCGTATTCCACCCACCCTTCAAAAGCTCTCCCAATGCGATCATGTCCCCGGGTTCTCCATCGATCCCATCCCGCCTTTCTCTTTTCCCTTTTTTTTTTCTTTTCATATTTTACCTCTACTTCCACAAACCCCAGTAACAATAGTTTGTGGCTGTTGAGTTACTGGGATCCATAACGGCGTGGTTTTCGTGGTTTATTGCTTTTTGCCTTGAAGGTACTTCTTCCCCGCCACACCAGCCGCCTCTCGCCTTTGCCCGCACCCTAACGCAAATTCTCTGCACGTCGCAATTAGCTCGATTCCCTGCAACATACCGGGATCCTACACCGTGTACTTGGTAAGCCCTCCACACCTTCTCACCACTACTGCCAGCCCTTGCTATGATCCATGACTCCGGGCCTGAACTGGTTCGGCTTTAGGACCTGTAGTCTCTCTGCTCAATCACTGTTGCGCCATTTCATTGGGGGTTTCCCTTATCGTCCGCATGAAGCTAATCCATACCCCCTTTCTAGGCAGTTGAGGATTCAGAAAAACCCCGACCCTTTAACCGCCACCCCTCAGTTGCCTCTGCCGTCGGAATACTCTGCAGCTTTGGAGTCTACCAGAACAGTTCTTAAACGCGTGCATTTTTTTCTCCTAGTCACATTTGCTCCGCGCGGAACTGTTTCCGCACAATTCCCAGATCATGTCTGATCCGACTGACCGGGCCTCCGAAACTGTGAACGAGCCCATAACCAACGGTCTCAAGCCACTTTCCAACGTCGACGATTATTCCATTCGCAACAATGATTTGTCTCGAATCTCGGATCGTGCTGGAATTGCGATCGCCGAGGGTCTACCTCTTGGGGAGGAAGGGGACGACGAGGAAGAGGTAGACGAAGATTTTGTCGCGGTAGATCATGACGACATCAACGATTTCTCATATTGGTTCCGTGGTCCGCCTGTTCACCATCGCACCAAACTCGACGAGCTGCATCCATTTGTGCAAGTCCTCACTGCGTCTAATGTGGATGACTGTGTCGGCGTGGAGAGCGCTTTCCCAGAACATGAGCGCTGCTCACGAGAAAAGGTCGGTTGATGAATTCGCGCTTATTTTTTGAAGACTGGAAATGGGGGGGGGGGGTTTATTTAGTACTCGTTTTTGGGATCAAAATACCCTAACTATACGAGCGGAATTGCCTTGCCTGCGCGATGTCACTGTTCTCCTCGAGTTAACGCTGCTGACACCTTCCCAGTTTATATATCGTCTTACGAGATGCCCGGAACTCAGCCTGGGTCTTTTTACCCTCCCCCTCCTCGAGGAAGACCAGCCCAAGCCTCGTCCCACACTGGTCGGACACGTCATTGCGACTAGAGCGTCGTCGCCTCGGGTGACGGACGGCTCTATGAAACTCCCACCAAACTGGCAGTCCGAGCGCTTGAGTTTCGAGAACGGAGAACCCATTGGACACGAGGAAACTGGTGGCACCGTCTGCATCCATTCGTTGGCTGTGTTACCTGAACACCAAGGCAAGCAAGTCGGCAGCACCCTCATGAAGGCATACATCCAGCGAATCAAGGAGGCAGCGATTGCGGATCGCGTCGCAATCATCGCCCATGACCATTTGATTCCTTTCTACGAATCGCTTGGGTTTGAGAACAAGGGTCCCAGCCCATGCCAATTTGGCGGCGGCGGCTGGTTTGACATGGTGAGTGTTCGTCTTCTACAGCAATCGGGACAAAACAGTGAGTATTGACGAAGATATTAGACCCTTGAATTCACGGCCGAAGCCGAAGCCGAGTAGAACCGCATTGGCGTCGCGTTTTCTTGTCATCTTTGCATTTTCTCGGCGTGGACACCGGTCTTGCAATCTTCATTGTCCACATTATTTATTTTTTTACACCTGTTCAGTGTCTATTCATCTGATGTTATGCGTTCTTTGGTCTCATGACTCGGGTTTGACAATGGAAAAGCAATGGAGTTCTGTTCTGGGCTATGAAATCATTTTTCTGGGGCGGGATTGTGATAAGACTCACCTAGGGCACTAAGAGGAGGGCGGTCGGGTTTTGATCAGCACAGCTTCTTGTGTACCATAGCCAATTTATTATATCATGTACATGAACCATGAGAAGTGATGAGTATAATTGCTAGGATCTAATGGAATCGTATAACGATCGGTGCTGTTGTATAGTATCTGTGGCTCGATATTCAGTGCGCAAGAGGCTGCAGGTGGTTTGTACACAATGTAGTTGCTCGGTTACGGCTGCCTCGAAAATCTCCCCACGCTTCTCACCGCCCGCGAAAAATTGCCCTCCGCCGAGTCGCCGCCCGGATTTTTTTTGCAGCGGTCGGTTTGGGGCAGCAACAATTCTTTTCGATCAATCTTTCTATCTTCAACCACGGGGTGCATCACTAGAGAGTCTTAATTTGCGGTGACTCTATCCGTGGCCCATCATGAAGACTACGTGGAAAGATGTGAGTTTACCTTGTCTGTGCTTGCGCATCGGAAAATTGTCCCTCTGTGTTCTCTTCTGATGTTTTTTTCACCGCTTGATTAGATCGCACCTGTGCCCACCAGCCAGGAATTCCTCGATATCGTCCTCAGCAGGACCCAGAGACAACTTCCCACTCAGATCCGTGCAGGATTCAAGATTAGCCGTATTAGAGGTATTTTTTGCGACCCCGGTTTACCCATAAAAATGGAGTATCTGGCGTTAGCATCACAACGAACGAAGTGATTCGCTTATCGGTTGAGGAATTTATCGGCTAATTTTTTTCTGTGTTGTTAATCAGGCTTCTACACCCGAAAGGTCAAATATACCCAGGAGACTTTTTGCGAAAAGTTTCAAGGAATTCTCGATGGATTTCCTAGGTTGCAGGACATTCATCCTTTCCGTATGTCGCTCGTCAGGCAATTTTTTTTTCTAGACCATTGGATCTGAAAATCTGACGCATATACCAGACAAGGATTTGATGAACACCCTCTACGATGCCGACCACTTCAGAATCGCTCTTGGTCAAATTTCAACCGCCAAACATCTTGTTGAGACCGTGTCTCGTGACTACGTCCGCCTTATCAAGTATGCGCAGTCTTTGTTCCAGTGCAAGCAGCTCAAGCGCGCTGCGCTCGGTCGCATGGCCACCATTTGCAGACGTCTCAAGGACCCCCTTGTCTACCTTGAGCAAGTTCGCCAGCACTTGGGTCGTTTGCCCTCGATTGACCCCAACACTCGTACCCTCCTGATCTGCGGATACCCCAACGTCGGAAAGTCCAGTTTCTTGAAGAGCATCACCCGCGCCGACGTTGATGTCCAACCGTATGCCTTCACCACCAAGAGCTTGTTCGTGGGACACTTCGACTACAAGTACCTCCGTTTCCAGGCTATCGACACCCCTGGTATTCTCGACCACCCTCTTGAGGAGATGAACACCATTGAAATGCAGTCCATCACCGCTATTGCCCATTTGCGCTCCGCCATCTTATACTTTATGGACTTGTCTGAACAGTGCGGCTACTCCGTTCCCGACCAAATCAAGCTTTTCCACAGCATCAGGCCCCTGTTCGCCAACAAGATTGTTTTCATCGTCGTTAACAAGATTGATGTCCGCCGTCCCGAGGACTTGGAGCCCGAGCTGCAGGAGCAGCTTCAGTCGATCCTCAAATCGGGTGACGTTGAGTTGTTGCAGCTGTCCTGCACAACTACCGAGGGTGTAACTAACGTTAAGAACGCGGCTTGTGACAAGCTGCTTGCAGAGCGTGTGGCGCAGAAGCTGAAGTCTGGAACCAGCAACTCCGCCGGTACTCCCAGCGGACGCTTGGGTGATGTCCTCGCCCGTATTCACGTGGCACAGCCCATGGGAGGTGTGCGTGAGGCCTTCATTCCTGAGGCAGTCAAGAACCTCAAGAAATATGACAAGAACGACCCCGAGCGCAGGAAACTCGAGCGCGATATCGAGGAGGAGAATGGCGGTGCTGGTGTATACAACGTTGACCTTAAGAAGACCTACGATTTGGCCAACGAGGAATGGAAGCAGGACAAGATTCCCGAAATGTGGAACGGCAAGAACATTTACGACTTCGTGGATCCTGACATTGAGGCTAAGTTAGCCGCTTTGGAGGAGGAAGAAGAGAAACTCCAGGCGGACGGATACTACGAGTCCGATGAGAGCGTGGAAGATGCCGAAGATGCGGATATTCGCATGAAGGCTGATCTGATCCGTGAGAAGCATGCTCTGATGCGGAACGATGCTAAGATGCGCAAGTCTCTGAAGAACCGCGCAGTCATCCCCCGCAGCGCCAAGTCCAAGAAGCTCTCCGAGATGGAGGCTGCCCTGGACTCGGCTGGATACGATGTCGATGCCGCTGCTGCTCGCGCTAGATCCCAGAGCCAGGCTCCTCGTGGTCGGACAACGACCCGCAGTGAGATCGACACCGGTGATGCTATGGATATCGACAGTTCCGATCCTCGCCAGGCCATTGCGCGCGCCAAGAGCCGTGCTCGCAGCCAGGCTGCCACCAACCGTCTGGTTGACGGTGTCACTGACAGCACCGCACGCAGCAAGGCCGAGCGCCTGGCCAAGTTGGGCCAGAAGAAGATGAACCGGATGGCAAGACAGGGTGAAGCCGACAGGCACACCACCGCCTCTCTTCCCAAGCACTTGGTATGTTCAACCTTACTTTCCATTTCCAATCAAATCATCCACTTACTGACTGCTTTCTCTCTAGTTCACCGGCAAGCGTTCTATCGGCAAGAACCAACGTCGTTAAACGCGTCTCGTCATTATCATCATCACCCGATACAGTTGACGACGCGATGAGGTCCATCTCTAATATTTATTGGTCCTGGTACCGGTGTCTAAAAATGGCGTTTGGTGTCTGTCTATTTCGTTTCCTCGCCTTTCGTTGGTAGTGCTTCTTACGGCCCCTTCATTGGTTTTTCGATGAACATAAAATACCTGGGCGTGTGCCGTTGATCGATGAGATGATTGATCTATCAGATAGAAGAGATGTCTCCTTTCTTCTTACTTTCTATTGAAAAAGCAAGCAATACCACATTTGATCTTGTCTGATGCCTTGAGATCAGAGTCATAAAGAATGGTCCTGTAGATAATTCACAATCGAACATACCCAATTTTCTGCATTACAATGTTTCAAATCATTAAGCCATCCGTGGCCCTTTTATTTATTCCTCCTTGTGGGTATCAGTCTGGAGTTGAAAGGTGCCATCATCCGGCGCTGGAAACACTCGATGTAGTGCCCCTAGTTTACATATTAAACGAGTTTATTTCGTAATGGAAATCATTCATGAATCAGACATGAAGGAGCCTTGGATAGACCTAGGTAAGAAACTTGGCTTGGAATATATGTAGGTACTTAGCTAGGCATTAAGAGCAATGGTTTGGCATTGTATATAATAGCCACGAGCATACGTGTACGCAACCTTATTCTATAAGTGGTAGTTTTCCACCTAATCAGGGATTCGAACTCTCATCCAATCTGATCATTCAGATAGCGCACACACCCAGTCTAAAGAAGCACCTATATCGAAACGGGCACGAAGATTAATTAGTGGAGGTAAACTATAACTGAGACTACCGCTGTGACAACGTGATGAAGTACGGAGTGTCACCTGCAATCCAATTCATTCCTCCCAGCCTCCTTTGGGAAGGTGCGTCCTGCGCAGTAAAAAGCCGACACAGCCTAACTCAACTTCGTGATGCCTCTTGACTAGCACTGCTGATCTCACCGTCATCAACACTGTGACTGTATTAGCAGAGAGGTGGGGTTGATCGTCGATCATGTTGTTCAAGCTGATCCTGATGACGCTGTGCCTTGCGTACAGTCTGCAAGCGTTGTCCCTTGTTTCTGAACCTGGAAAAATCGAAATTCCTCGCCTTCAGTTCACGGAGAATGGCACCTTCCAACTGGCCATATTCGAAGATTTGCATTATGGTGAGAGTAAGTCCAGTCTTTCACCAAAAGAAAAAACAAAATACCCACCTCCACTTCAGAAAATCTAATATTGTACGAATCTGCCTCACAGCCGAGGACCTGTCTTGGGGCCCCGAACAAGACCTGAAATCGACCAGGGTGATCAACGGCATTCTGTCTAACGAAAGCCCCCAGCTTGTCGTCCTCAACGGCGATCTGATTACAGGCGAAAACACATTTCTTGAGAACTCATCTTCGTATTTCGACGTCATTGTAGCGCCGCTTGTTGAACACAACGTGCTCTGGGCCTCTGCATATGGCAACCACGATAGCGATTTCAACTTGTCGCGTGAAGCCATCTTCGAGCGCGAGCAGACGTATGCTAATAGTCTCACGCAACGGATGGTTGAGGAGGACTGTGCGGGGATTTCGAATTACTATCTGCTTGTGTATCTTTCGGATTCGGATCCAGACGACGACAACGACGACGACGAAGGTGACGACGTTCCAGCGTTGATTCTGTGGTTCTTCGATAGTCGCGGAGGGAGCCATTTCCGAGAGCTTGACGATCATGGGAAGGGCGTTCCTCAGCCGAACTGGGTGGATGAATCAGTAAGTCTGTCTCATGTGCTTTCAGCTCAACTTTATGCCACGGTCTCCGATATAGAAAGGCATCCATGCACCAGCTCGATTCCATATGCATGTATTCACCCCAACATTCAGCCGACTTCCGGCTAAGCCTTCAGGTTGTTGAGTGGTTTATCGAGGCAAACGCCGATCTCGTCGAACAGTACGACGAGGTCATCCCATCCCTGGCTTTCTTCCACATCCCCCTCAACGCCATGCTTGCCTTCCAAGATAGTGGTATCAATCCAAACACCGAGCCTGGCATCAACGACGACGTTCCTCTTGCTCAACAAGGCATGGCGAACGGCCAGGGTCAGGTATCTGGCAGGGTGTTCAACTACACGGGGCAAGACATCGCTTTTATGGAGGCCCTGCTGAACACCGAGGGACTGATGGCGACATTTAGTGGCCACGACCACGGAAATGATTGGTAGGTTTCTCACACCGTTATCTACTCGTACAAGGTCCTTGGCCGGCTCCATTTCACGAGTCCAGACCAGAGCCACCACTCGAAGCATACATTTTTGGCATGTGATCGCAGTAACTGAGTCCTTCAGGTGCTTCAAATGGGATAAGCAGCTCCCCGGCATGAACCTTACTGGAAACGGCATGCACATGTGTTTTGGTCGACACACCGGTTACGGCGGCTACGGCACCTGGACCCGGGGGTCGCGACAGATTCTCCTGGATGAAGAGACGTTGGGAGACGAAGTCCTCACGTGGGTCCGATTGGAGGATGGGACGATCACCGGGATGGTGACTCTAAACGAGACTTACGGAGATGATAAGTATCCCGCGGTGAACAACACGCCTTCGCCTTGATTCCCGTTGCCTTGGCTGCTCTGGGAGCTGGCCAGCTGTAGCGATGTCTTGTGGCATCTAAGATCTGAGATTTAGGCTCGGAATGAACATGCTTCTCTTCCAGGCTGGTGGACACTGGACAGAATGCTTGCATCGCTTAATCCTGAGAGTTCATCCACCGGGATCATTGATGGGAAAGTATGATATGAATGTTATATGACAAAATGCAGACAGGGTCCGGACTCCTACGTGAGTGCTATGGAATGACTAGTACTACTATGCCGGATTCATTGACGTTATCGTCTACATGTGCCATGCTCCGTGGTATATATACGTACTGTAACATACCTATTGTTGCGCCACAGCCTGCATGCCATATCTGCAGAGAATTCATTTCAGTGCAATGGTCCATGCAACCCCTTCCAAGGGACGATTCCAAGGTGGTCCTCTTACTATTTCATATTCACCTCCGAGATCAGCCGAGTATAAGTATAGAAGTTGTCTGACATTTCTTTTTTCTTTCCCCTGTCTTTTGGTTCGAAACACAAGATTGATTGATCATCGAGACGAAATCTAATCGAAGTGGGACAGCAGTTCAAACCTCAAGTTCCTCAACGCTTGGTGAAGAAAAGAAAAGAAAAATTTTTTTTCCTTCACCTCTTGAGAATCCAGACAGCTTGCCAGGAGATCATCCCGTTCGATGTTGTTTGTAGTATGTAATTGTACACGTTTCCCTCGGTGGGCACGTTGACGAATCGGAAGCCAGTTTCAAGGGGGAATCCACCTGCACTCAGGTTCGACCGGCGCTGCTCTGCTCCGTTTTCCAAGGTTCTTTCTCCTTTTGGGCTCTTTCACCGCAGCTCAAAGAAGAATTTGATGGGACCACATTGGAACAGAGGCAAAAACAATGAATTATGAAACTGATTTCCAGAATCCACTCAATTCAGACGCTGCTGCAGTGCTACGGTAGCAGTCAAGACGTACGAGTCAAGACTTTCCGGACGATCATGGTTCCTGGATTCCTGGACGGCCAAGTTCCGTGCGGCCATCATTGGACGGATGAACTGGCCTGAGAGTCTTAGCATTGCGCTCGTCCCAAGAAAGTTGCACGTTCAGTCACTTCAGTGGCCGTGGCTTTTTCCTTGTGGATCTTCTACGGAAAAGTGGCTTTCGGTCGTGCTAATTACAGATGGATCATGGATCATGGGTCATGGCATGATGGGTGCTCCCGAAAAAGGCTGTGAATGGGCCCATAACTGCGACATGCCGTTGCAGAGCAGAAAGAAGAAGGTTCGAGTTTTCGGACTTTCTTAGGAGATACTTACCCACTGGTTGCCACACCCGGAAGTCTAGACTCGGGTTGCAGATAAAGGAATGGCGATCGTTCTACTATTTTGACCCGTTGAGTCTGACTCGGGTCTGCCCGGTGCCGGGATGAAAAATTTTTTTGTCGGTGCTGTTGATTGTTGACAGGGGATCGTTTGTCTCCTGGTCCTTTGACAGCTGACTGTGTCGACTGACCTTATATGTCTAGACTCTAGAAGAATAGCGGTGGTCTGATATGCAACAATCCTATTGACTGCACTATTGTTCAATCGTCATTGTTGACACTGACGGGAAATAATAATAACGTCGGACGAGAAAAGTCAAACTGAAACCAGTGACCACTGCAAACTCACAGTATACGCAAGTGCATCAGTATCCACTATCCACCGTGCCGGTGAGCTACAAACGGGAATGTGCAAGAGACCGTCGGCCGCAGAGATTTTTTTTTCTTTCTTAACCTTGCTTAAGCCAAGCCGGGACACCGAAGAGAAGATCCCGAGTCTCTGACAGGCTGAAGCCAAACGAAGCCGAGCCGAGAGGGGCCACCGATTCACCGAGACCGAAGGAGTTGTTGCCGACCGATGCCGAAAGTAGCAGTTGCCAACCGTCACCGTCTCACCACTTTCTTTTTTTCTTCCTTATCTTCGCTTCTACTCTCGTCTTCTCACGGGTTGGAAAGCATCCGATTCCCTTGTCATAGATCATCATATCGTCACTTTTTTTTTTCTCTCTTTCCCAAGAGAACTTCCTTGATCAGTACTCTTGATCAGTCTTGGACTCGGGATGGCCGAGAATCACAGGCGGGGCGCTGAAGCCTGAAGGATGGTCCAAGCATCCACTAAACCAAAGCCACTGCCGTTGATCTGCTACGCCCCTGGAACGCTCGGAAACCTAATCAAACCAAAGTCCAGACACAGACCAGAAGAAGAAAAGAAAAGAAAGGAAAAAAAAGAGTGAGGCGCCGTGTGGGCCTGTTCCGTAGAACAAAGCAAAGTTTTCTCGTTGGTGGGAAGCTTTACAGTTTACACTGACTCGGGCTCTGGATCGATGCCGTCATGGCTCTCATTTCATTATTCGACAAGGAGGTTCTTGACTGTTGAGCAATGAGGAGTCGAGGCATCTTTGCTTCTCCCGTGGTTCACCAGTCGCACTGGTTTAGTGTTTACGTATGTACAATATATTTCGTAGAATTTTCTTCGCCAGACACTACCACAATTATTATTGATCGCCTAGGGCGACAAGAAATAACCTCCGACTCGGCAAAACTCTGCGGCATACCGTTGGCAGATTGGCAATGACGCCTGCCAATTCGGTCGTCTACCGAATTCCGTAATTTTCTAGAAGGTTGGTGCTGGCGACTGGCCATCTCCAGTTTTCTGTTTCCTCCATACGAAGAGTACTACTTCAGTCCGCTAACGCCATTCTGCACCATGTCGCCCTCGTGATCTCGTCGGCTCGGAGTACATGTCGTAACGGCAGTTGCCAATGGCTTTGAGGCCCGGTTTTCCTGACTTTGTCTCAGGAAGCTGTCACTTGAGGATACATTATTGCGTAGGGGCAACGCAGGAGGCATGTCATCTCCATGCAAGGGTCAGCCATTGTAAACACACCATAAACATACAAAGTTTCCAGGCACACCACATAGCCGATGTAGTGTATCTCCCATGTTGATCTCCGAATCTCACCAACCTAAATGTCAGGAAAAAACAAACAACATTCGAGTATGAGTATGTACACTTACAGTAAGAGATCGTAACTCCACAATTCATCTCCACCACGGCTTTTTCCCACGGGCGCTCTGTCTAGTATCTACTGAACGCCAGCGAAAACCGGGGCTGAACAGGGAACGGCCGAGTGCCATGTGCCCTGAGTCCTGAGTCTGACCCAGCATGCCTTTGCCCCAATTTCTCCGAAATTTCTCATCCCGCTTCATACCGGTCCAATGACTCCAGTCTGGGACACAGATCTGGGCCCCCGTTCGTTAAGCCACGGTACCCCGAGGGGGGAAGGAACGAAGAAGAGGCCGATCGGATGACATGACCCGAATTAGCCGTCTGTCTCGTTCCTTCCCTTTATATTCGAGGGGAATGCCCCTCTTGATTTCCTTTCTCCTTTCTCCTTTCTCCTCTTGTGTCTTGTCTTATCTTGTCTCCCTTTCACCGTCAAGTCCTTGCGTCAACATGGGGTTCTTGAACAAGTTTAAACCTTCCTCGGAGCAACAGGAGCACTCCGAGGCTCCTACTCCCGCCAGATCGGATTCCTTCGTCGAGAAGGACAATGTCACTCTGGATGACAGCCCGGTCGCCTACCTGACATGGCGTTCCTTCATTCTGGGTATCGTCGTCTCCATGGGTGGTTTCATCTTCGGTTACTCGACTGGTGAGTTGAAATCAATGAATATCGTTTTCCGTCCATGGCGGTGCTGACCAAGCGGTCAGGTCAAATCGCTGGTTTCACTACCATGGATGATTTCATGCGCCGTTTCGGTGAATACAACGAGTCGACTGGCAAGTACTACTTCAGCAACGTCCGTAACGGTTTGATTGTCGGTCTGGTAAGTTGCCTTGGAAAGCTCGACACCACAAAAGTTGAGAATTGCGATTAACATATTCCCATAGCTCTCCATTGGTACCATGATTGGCGCTTTGGTTGCTGCCCCCATCGCCGACCGCATTGGCCGCAAGCTCTCCATCTCCTTCTGGTCCGTCATCCACATTGTCGGAATCATCGTTCAGATCGCCACCGAAACCAAGTGGTACCAGGTCGCCATGGGCCGTTGGGTTGCCGGTCTCGGCGTTGGTGCTCTGTCCAGCGTTGTGCCCATGTACCAGAGTGAGTCTGCTCCTCGTCAGGTCCGTGGTGCCATGGTCAGTGCCTTCCAGCTGTTTGTCGCCTTCGGTATCTTCATCTCCTACATCGTCAACTTCGGTACCGAGAGCATCAATTCCACCGCCTCCTGGCGTATCACCATGGGCATTGGTTTCGCCTGGCCCTTGATCCTGGGTATCGGTACCCTCTTCCTTCCCGAGTCCCCCCGTTACGCCTACCGACACGGTCGCATCGAGGAAGCCCGTGAGGTCATGTGCAAGCTCTACGGTGTCCCCTCCAACCACCGCACGGTCGCGCAGGAAATGAAGGACATGAAGGACAAGCTCGATGAGGAGCGCAACGCCGGCGTCGCCCCATGGCACGAGGTCTTCACTGGGCCTCGCATGATGTACCGTACCCTGCTCGGAATCGCCCTGCAGTCTCTCCAGCAGCTTACTGGCGCCAACTTCATCTTCTACTACGGAAACTCGATCTTTACCTCCACCGGTCTCAGCAACTCGTACATCACCCAGATCATCCTCGGTGCCGTCAACTTCGGTATGACCCTCCCCGGTCTGTACGTCGTCGAGCACTGGGGTCGCCGCAAGGCCCTCATGATCGGTGCCGGATGGATGTTCGTCTGCTTCATGATCTGGGCTTCCGTCGGACATTTCTCTCTCGATCTCGCCAACCCTCAGAACACCCCTCAGGCCGGAGCCGCCATGATCGTCTTCACTTGCTTCTTCATCGTCGGCTTCGCTACCACCTGGGGTCCCATCGTCTGGGCCATCTGTGGTGAGCTCTACCCTGCCCGCTACCGGGCCGTCTGCATCGGTATTGCCACCGCCGCCAACTGGACCTGGAACTTTCTCATCTCCTTCTTCACCCCCTTCATCTCCAACGCCATCGACTTCCGCTACGGATACATCTTTGCCGCGTGCTGCTTTACTGCCGTCCTCGTTGTCTTCTTCTTTGTCAACGAGACCCAGGGCCGCACCCTTGAGGAGGTTGACACCATGTACGTCCTCCACGTTAAGCCCTGGCAGAGCAGCAGCTGGGTGCCCCCCGAGGGAATCGTGCAGGACATGCATGCTCCTGCCGAGAACCCCAAGGAGGGCGGCCAGGCCGAGCAGGCCGAGCACCACCCTGCCACTGAGATTCGCGAGTAAATAGCGTCGTGACTCTCATATCTCTTCTCCTTTTTCTTTTCCATCATATCTGCATATATACCTATTGCTTTTTGAGTTATCTATGACTATATAGACCATCACCGCTCTGGATGCGTGTGATGCTTTTTGGGGGTTATGTCTTGGGAATTGTCAGCATTTGGTCCACGAAAACATTATTGCGACGGAGCTTGATGCGTTATTAACTGCGTGAACGGCCGCTCAATGATGATTCTTCACTGTGTATAATTAGGAAAAGCTATTTTATTCAGATATCTGATCTGATCCCATGGCAATGGATGGACATATCGAACTCGAAAGTGTTTTTCCTCCCATTTTTCTTTGGAAATCTCCTACTTCTGCTTCCAAACTCTGGCGGCTGAAGCTTTCGAAGTCTTCTTGAAGGCCTGTCAAGATATCTCGACTACTAGCCAAATGCTTGCCCATTTGGGGGATAGAGTTCGATCCATACTTTCCGTCCATGTCCATCTTAACTGTTCTTGAATAGTCAGTCATTATAGAATTATGGGGAAATGTGATGCGATCACCTGGTCATTAGTTCTCCGCGGACATGAAGGGCAGACATAACCTCGGATTAGGACGAGCGTAGGCAGAATGGTAGCGAACATGAAAGGGAAGGGTTTAATCTACTTGTAAGAATCTACTTGTAAGACATCTCAAGCTAAAAGTCATAAGGAAATCGTCAATTCCTCCATTACATCTTCGATCACATCATTAGCATACCATCTTCAGCCCATCGATTTCAATACCATCAGAGCATGCGGCAGATATCCCGCATGGGACAGTTTTTTGGGAAACGCTTCGAACTATCCAGAACCCCCTATCTTAAGTGCTCTTCTTTCCCTTCTCCCGCTCCGCCTTGCGCAGAGCACGCTTGCGGATACCCTCGTGCATGACCTTGTTCTGAGCAACGACGAACTTGTTCATCGGCCCCGCAATACAGGTCAGGAAGTACGCCATCAACCCGTGGCTCCAGTACGGCGACGAGCTGTAGGCGTAACCGGGCGATCCGCCGTTCCGCCCGATCTTGCCCAGCACCGACCTGACGAACGAGCGCGGGTCGGGAATGGTCGCGCTGGTGCGCCGCACCTTGGACATGGCCGAGGTGATCAGATACGCCTGCACCAGCTCCACGGTGATGCCGTACGGCTCCAGCTCCGCGCCCAGCGCCGTCGACCACTGCTGCAGGAACGCCTTGCTGCCCGAGTACGTCGCCAGCAGCGGCGTCGGCAGCAGCCCGCCGAACGACCCCATGGTCAGCACCAGCCCGCGCTTGCGCTGCATCATCCCCGCCACCAGCAGCTGCGTCACCCGCAGCGTGCCGTGGCAGTTGATCGTCACGATGTCGCCCATCTCCTCCTCCGGCGTCAGGGCGAAGGGCACCGGCATGTCGTGGCTCTTGCCCACGTTGTTGATCAGCACCGCCACGTCGAGCGCCTCGACCAGTCCCCGGAGTCGCGCGTAGTCGGCGTCGTCGTTGCGCGCAAAGTCCATGGCCAGCGTCTGGGTCTGCACGCCCGGGTTCTTGGCGGTGATTTCCTCGGCCAGCGCGCTGAGTTTCGCCGCGGTGCGCGACACCAGCACCACGTTGAGGCCGGCGCCGGCCAGCTGCAGCGCGAATTCCTTGCCCAGCCCGTCCGAGGCGCCCGTCACCACCGCCCAGCTACCCTTGGGGCCGAAGGAGCGGAGCTGCAAAAAGGCAAATGTTAGCCCCCATCAGGAATTACAGTCATTGGGCAAGTGAAAAAAACACAAACAAATGATAACGTACCGGCTTTCCTGGCAGCACGAACAGGCTCAGAGCGACCCGCATGAAAGTGAGCAGCTTGCACGCCACGAACAATCCGCCGGTCGTCAGCAGGAACAGCGCGCCGATGGTCGGCACACCGGGAGCGAGATCCAGGTGCCATTTCGACAGGCAGTCGGTGGATTTGGAAAGGAACTCCATGGTTCGTATTTCGAGCCTGTGGGAAATCGAAAAAGAATCACGCAGAGAAGCGGGGGACGGCGACGCGGAGGAAGAAGGAAAGCTGCAAGTGTAGATAAATTGTTGGGACGGGTAGGTAACTAAGGTAGCTTGGGAAGTCGCGCGCCAAGACAAGAACCCAATAATGAGAAACCTCGGCCCCCCCTTTCTGGGGCAAACAAACATCCCATCAAACACGCTGCAGACTCCAGAGCAAGCCTGTTGTCAAGATTCATTCATTCACACTGAACTGAAAATAGAAATCGACTGCACAATGGATCAGGTCCTGTCCTACCTCCCTCCCTTCGAAGGGCTTTTGCCCAAATGGCTGTTTTTGGTAAGCTATAAGCTATATAAGCTAGTCAATGCTACTTACTCCGCAATAACACAACCCAGCTGATTCTCGATCGCGTGGTTGATTGTCAATAATGAATAGGTTTCCGTCGTCTCCGCAGCCAACAGCCTCCAGTCGTATCGCTCTGCAGCGTACGCCGGCGAGCTCTACAACGCCAAATCCGCCGATGGAAAAACCTCCCCCGCCAACCCCCTCTCCGGCCGGACCTTTGGCACCTGGACCTTCCTCTCCGCCGTCGTGCGCATGTACGCCGCCTACAACATCACCACGCCCGTTGCGTACGACATGGCCATCTGGACGTTCGGCATCGCGCTCGTGCACTTCGTCGGCGAGTGGTTGGTCTTTGGCAGTGCACGGTTGAAGGGCCGATTCGTGAGCCCGCTGATCGTGGCGTCGTCCAGTGCCGCGTGGATGCTGACGCAGAGGGAGGGATATCTTGCTTAAGAGACCGTTGGATGGGATATGATTTTTTTTTTTCCGCCGGGCGCACATTTTGCAAATTTGAAGCCCGGGGCGTTGTGCATGGTTCGACGAGGTAGAAAAATAATGAATACCCCCCATATGTATGTACAGTACAGTCTTCTTCGCAGTCGTCACATCGTCGCGACCAAGGTCCTCATTTATGCCCCTCTATTACAAGTACTCCGGACCAGCTATAATACCGAACAGCGTCGCTCACACATTCTCGATATCACGCGTCCAGCTTCTTTCGATACAACTCCCCCCCGCAGCCCCGTAATCTCGCGGCAGCTTGCTCGGGTGTGATATCACGTTGAGGCTCGGCCATCATCTCATAGCTACATGGCATTAGCTAGATCCAGCGACAGGATTGACAAGGATACGAAGAAAAGAAGAACTCACCCAACCAAGAATTTCCGCACGGTTGCACTTCGCAGGAGCGGGGGATAGAAATGCAGGTGCAAGTATGAAGCCTCGACCTCGTCCTCCGTCCCCTCCAGCGGCGCCTGGTGGATGCCCATGCTGTAAGGGAAGTGCGTCTCGAAGAGATTGTCGTACCGCCTGGTGATCTCGGCGATAGCTTCGGCGAGCTGTCCCTTCTCGTTGACGGTGAGGTCGACCAGGGCGCGCTTGTGCTTCTTGCCGACGATCATCGTCTCGAACGGCCACGTCGCCCACCACGGACAAACCACCAGGAACGCCTCGTTCTCGAAAACCACCCGCTCCTGCTTCGCGCTCTCGAGCGTCGCATAGTCCTCCAGCATGTGCCCGCCGCCGTGTTCCTTGCGGTACTTCTTCAACTGCTCCAGTTCCATGGCGGGCTCCTCGGGCAGCGAGCTGGTGGTCCACACCTGGCCGTGAGGGTGCGGGTTGGAGCAGCCCATAGCCGCCCCCTTGTTCTCGAAGATTTGCATGTACCGGTATTGTTCCTTGGGTTTGGCCAGCGTGGCGGTCGGCGAGGTGGGAGGGAGCGTGGCCGCGGGAGCGGGCAACGCGAGCGGCGACTTGGGCGACAGGTGCGCCGTGTAGAGTTCGGTCCACGCATCGATCACGGGGACGATCTCGAGCGGAGATAAATCCGCCAGGGTGAGGTTGTGGGCGGCGGAAAAGGTGAGGACGTAGCACTTGCCCGTGACGGGCTCTGCTCTGAGGAAGAGCGACTCGAGGCCTGGGTGGGTGCGAACAAGAAACAAAAATGTCAGCGGTTCAGCGATCGCAACCGCTGAAAAGGGGGGACGGGACATACTCTCATCGCTCTTCTCCGGCTCGTATGGCGCCTGTTCTTCCTTCACGGCGCTGTAATCGTTGACGAAGACAAAGGTGCTCTCGTATTTCGGGTTGACGTCCCCTTGCGCGCGCTTGTTTCCGGGACATAGATAGCAGGCGGGATCGTAGGTGGGCAAGGTGGTCTTAGAAGGGCTCTCCTGCTGTCCTCTGTTGACGCGAGCGACTTAGTCTTTTTGTTTAGGACTCCTGGAGAACAAGGAAGGGATATGCACAAGTGGCGTTTACTTACTGCCATGGTCGCTTGGTCCGGTGGGGGGAAACCAAGATGTAAGAGCCCCGCAGGGGATTGTATCTCCGGTGGGAGATGTCGTCGAGGACGTTTTCGACCATTGCGATTGGACTGATAGAATCAAGCAAAATATCGAGACCGACTGAGAAGCAGGAGAAGTAGAAGGGAAGAACTTTTGTTTTGCGCGCTTTTCTTTCTTATAGGGACGGGCTGGACATTGCGGTGGATTCAGGGCACTCGGTCTTTTCCCTGGACGGCCGGCGGGGCCCGACTTTAAAGCACTTGTCCCGTTTCATTTTCCACCATTGTCGGACAATGACAATCTCGATTCGGCTTCTGCACTGACTCCTATTGCTTCGGGCATACAATGGTTAATCCACTATTTGCAATGTTCATTTTCCGACAAGCAGTCTTGGGGCTGTGAAAACATATATTATGAGACTAAAGATCAGACTGCTAAACCGGGACCCTCTCTAAGCTTGGAAAAGGTATCGACCTTACAAAAGGGTGATGCCGTTGAAATGGATCCGACTTTTGATACAAGCATATGCTTCTATTTTTCTGTGAATCTGCGCCGGAAGTTCTAGCCGGGCGCTCATGTGACGTCACCGGCTAAAGTTGCTTATCGATCGCTTATCAGTAATGGGGGGTACCAACTTAGTTACACCATCTCGATCCATCTTGGAGACCTTCTAACAATCCACGATGAGCTAACGAGGAACTTCAATATCTGAGCCAGATATATTTCCAAATATCAAATATTTTTATGAGCTCAATATCCATCTGCGGTACCGCCTAGCATTATAAGCGACCGGTACTTACCTCGTCCTGCATTTGTCAGACATGGCCGACCAGGCCGGACGCAGTCCACCGAAGCTGCACCTCTATTCTCTTCCAAATGAGGTACAGTGTACTCAAGGTGTTTACAAAGGCGTTGTTAACCTCCCAGGTCTTTGTGCAAATCCTAACACCGTTTTCCACCCGCGATCTCCTCCCGCTTGCAACAGTATCCCGACGAATCCACGATCTGGTTCTGCGCATCCTTCACTATCGTCTTCTCGTGGCCGCCTCTTTGAAGGAATACAAACTCATCCTTGAATGCTTCCATCCAAGCTCAAAACTCACCGAGCCACACGTTTTCTGCACATACCTGGGCACCGATGGATTGAGCGATCGGTACGAAGGAAAAGGTTCCCTATATGAGAATGTCGAAACCGCACACCGTTTGGGAAAACTCAGCTCTGTATATTCACGGTTTCGACCGGAGAGAAAGCTGGACGAAGGGAACACGGGCCAATCGCCGCTGTCTTCATCAAGGGGTAGGACGCTCGTGCTTCCAGGAGTTGTTGGATTCTTAAGAGCTGACCTTAATCGCGACGACACCGGTGAGGGGGATCTAGATGACGACGATATGGCAGTCAAAAGGATCGTGAATCTTGAAGCGTTTGAGGATTTTTCGCAGTTGTGTGTTGTCACAAGCTTGGTGAAGGTCATGCCAGGAAGCAACCTCCTGCTGAGTGCAGTCACCGTCGAAGACGGGATTGTGCGAATATGGAGAGATTGGCTGAAGCATCAGGTGAAGACATGGAAGGATTCGAAGGGTCTGGACTCTTCGCATAGTAAGGACGTTGTTCACGATCGCCCGACCACCAAGCCTGATGGAGAAAATCATCAGATGCTATGGGTCGACCAAGGCAAAAATGTCGGCCTCAAATTGCGGGTCAAGGAGCAGAGATGGAACAGGGAGCTTCCCGTTCTTATTCATCGGGACGAGGAGCCTTCCGTCAGCTATGAAGTCGAGATTCAAGGTATGATATTCCTCTGTTTGCATAGTCAGAAGTTCTTTGCTAAGGCACCTGTTAGAATTGCATATCCGCACCACTCGTCTGTTGTTGACTGTCGAACAGTCACTCCAGGAACAACAAAACTATACCAAAGCGGTCATCTTTGGAGCTTACCATTCACGTACGACGTGATCAATCGATCAGATTTCCAATGTGGGCTGCACATGCAGAAGAACCATCAGTCGTGCAATTTGGACTGCCCCTGCTTCGAATAGTTAACACGGTCCTTGAAACATCAACGCCAAATTGCACGAATGCAGGACTCAATCCGAGCTGTCACATTTAGAGCTAGACCAAATGCCCAAGCTTATAACTTTCGTTGGCGTAGTGTTGCCGCACCTTTTGACTTAAGAGTCTAGGCGTACATTGGCCAGGTATTTGGAATAAACCAGCCGGATTGGGAATACCAGCAAAGAATCAACGTTTCAGGAAGCAGGATACCCACGGATCAAAGGTTGGTCCTGTTGTATGACACATACAGGTTCCACGGATTCGGCCACGTGCATGGTGGGCTGTGCCACCCGGGGATGTCACAGGCTCCTTTCAAATCGCTTGAAATTGCTCGAAGTACTTGACTCGACGGAGCAAGACACCGCTGCAGAGAACAAAGAAAGTATCGCAGCTGTGGCTGGTCGGGGGTCATGTGCACGGACCGGCTCTTGCCGTTTCCACCGTTGATTTCCAATTTCCAATTTCCACCAAGGCAGCGATGGAAGTTACTATTTGATTTCTGTTGCACATTCCTGCTTCTCTTGTTCATCCAGTTGAAAACAAACCCAATTGTCGTATATTCGTTGTTGTGTATCGTGGTCACAATCCGGGGAATGCGAAGGTGGAGACACGCGTTTCAAGGTCGCCATGAACGTACCCTTTACCTTCCAAGACCCGTCGTCTGCTGCATCGTGGTCTTGGATTAGAAGATATCAAAGCATAGCGTCAGTCTAGCAGTATCAATTGCTAGCAGAATGATGAATGGCAGCACGGAAGATCCTGCGCCGCCACTCCGACATCGTGGTGCCCGGCTTTACCACAAAAAGTCTCGCAATGGCTGCGTGAGATGCAAAGCTCGTCGCGTCAAAGTATGTCTACCGAGAAACGACAAGGCTCCACTCGCGCCATCAGTTGACTCATCCATGGCTTAGTGTGACGAGCAGAAACCGGCGTGCGGCAGCTGCAGCCGTCATGAGGTGTCGTGTCTTTACAATCCGCCAGTGACGACTTCAAAACAACCGCGAAACGGAAAGAACGATGAGCAGGTTCATTCTACCAGGAACAGTCGGAGTTCGCTGGACGATGAAAGCTCTTGGTCCTCTCAGCATGGTAGCTCTGGATCAAGCATGGACAGTTTTCCTTTGGAACTTCCCGGCGAGGACATCGTGGAGCTACCTGAGTCCGAATTTAGGCGGTTACTTGAACTCAACCTTCTTCAGAACTACTCCGCATCGATTGCAGCGACGACTAGGTCGGCTTGGGCGTACGATAAGGCACCCAGAATAGCGCTTCAGCCAGGAAACCAGCAAAAGACCTTACTGTATGCGATCTACGCGTATTCTGCTACAGAGCTCCTGACGAAAGACCCGCAAAACTTGGAAATCGCCGACGCCCGTCGCTTGTACCTCGGGCTGGCCCTTCGAGAACAACGAAATGCAGTCTCCCAGCTTTGCGACGAGAACGCGGCCGCAATATGCTTTTCGTCGTTCATCCTGCTTACAACATCTTTCGCGGACTTACGTGATCGCGTTCTTTCACCATATGCACCCCCAATGGAGTGGTTGCAGCTAGGCAGTGGCTTAGGGAAGGTCGTCGAGTTTTTGATCGATGCTTCCGACAAGATCGACGTGGTGCGAATTCAAGAGGTTCTCGACACCCCGAGTTGGTCCAAAGACTTGTTCAAGTTGTTTTCCGCAGAGAATCGGAAGAACTTTCTACATTTGCTGCGACCAGACCCGTCAGACGAGAAATGGTCAGACGAGCTCCTCGACCCCGAGATATGCTTGTCTTACGAGCAGACGTTGAGCTTTATTGGATCCGTGCAGAACGCTATCAACGATGGCGAGGCTGTGGAGCACGTCTGTCGAAGGTTGTTGGGATTTCCAGTATTGGTTCCACCCAGGTTCATGGGGCTGCTCGTCGAACAGAGACCTCGTGCACTGGCGATGTTGGCATATTTCTTTGCGCTCGTCAGTAAATGTGGCGTCTATTGGTTCATTGGCAACATCGGTCAAAGAGAGCTTTGGGCGATTTACAAGGTGATGCCGCTTCGATGGCAGGAAGAGATGCGCTGGCCGCTGATGGTGGCTGGGCTTCCGGGTCCTTGAACCTGACCGCGGTCGTCAGCAACCATATGTTGAAAAAAGATCGAGGAGCTGTGACTCGAGACGCCCCAGGTCCCAGGGGCTCTGCACTCTGACAAAATTGAATAGTATCTAGTTTCGGGTTTTCTGATCAGTATCGTGAATAAGCACATCGACCATGTTCATACTGGATCTGCTCAATTCACGATTCCGACCCTTCACGCCGAGATATTGAAGTATGAAATGAATGCCGAAAGCGACGGTTAGACCTACTTATCGAACAGACGGAAAGCATTTTGGTTAGTGGATGTATGTAAGTCCCAGCAACAGCGCAATGTACAGCAGCCAGAGTGCCTCGGCTGCTGTGTCTTGGGTTTCCTTTGGTAGACGCGCTTCTCAGGTGTCGAAAGTATTGAGAGTTTCTGGTCGTTCGCTTTCTCGACAGGCTACCTCTGCTCAAAAGAGGGGGAGAAGGAGCAAGGTACCGTATATATCTGTGTTACAGAGGCATGGCATTTGGTATAATACTAAGCACACTTTGGGGTTCTAAAAGCTCGGGTTAGACTGAATACTAACAATCCCAGTAAGTATATATTAACAGATTAGGCCAGACGAAGAGAGAGCTATACTTTCCACTCGGTGTGGACTATATGTTTATCGGGCTGATGAATAATCGTAAATTCGGCCGCGCAAAGAGCTTCTTAGCCTCGGCCAACCCTCGTATGCGGCGTAAGACCTCAGACTACTAGAGAAGCACTTTGTACTGCAGATCTAATCGAAATAAGTTGACTGTGCCACAGGGAGTCGAGTTCTTTGATGTAAAAAATTGATCTCTTACTCAACGAAACTTCACATTCCGTCTTCTCCAAACACTCTTACGATGGCGACCATGGCTAAGACCGGTAAAATCGACGCTTACTTGGATTGCGGTAGGTACAGGCATATGTGGATTTACTTGGGTACTACCTAGGTAGGTATTGCCTACTGACTTGATTGATAGTGTCCCCATATTCATACTACGCGATGGTCTACCTACGCAAGAATAGAGAAGCATTGGAATCCCACGGCGTGGAAGTTGAGTAAGTATCTTTTCGTAGAGCTATTTTCGATAAATAACATGCTTACCAGAATCCTTAGATTCCACCCGGTATTCCTAGGAGGAATCAACGTCGGCTCCGGTATGAATTACCTACCTTCACAGAAGATGACCTCAATGTCTTACCATTTATATATATATATGTATTGGTAGGAAACAAACCCCCCTGGACCCTCCCCGCCAAACTCGCCTACTCGAAATTCGACTCCCAACGCGCATGCAAATATTTCGGCGTGGAGCCCATCAAGGCCCCGGATTTCTTTCCCATCCTTTCGATTTTGGTATATCCTTCTTCCCCTTCCCCCTTTCTCACCATTTATTTATCCTTACCCCCAACTAACTCTAATACGATGCGTAAAAAAAGCCCCAACGCTGCATCCTCTACATCAAACACCACTACGCGCAGGAAACCTACGAACGCACCTTCCTCTCGTTCTGGGAACATCTCTTCTACAAGCACGTGGACATCAGCAAACCCGAGAACATGAGGGCGGTGCTTCGCTCGGCACCGGCACCAGGCCGAGGGTTTTCGGACGCGCAGATCGACGACATCTTGAACGCGGCGGGGAGTAGTCCAGAGTACAAGCGCATGTTGCAGGGGACGACGCAGGAAGCGCTGGAGAAGGGAGCGTATGGGGCGCCGTGGTTCTGGGTGCGGAATGGGAGGGGGGTGGAGGAGCCGTTTTTTGGGAGTGATCGGTTTGTTTATTTTTCCTCTGCTTTTTCGTTGAGTGGAGTGTGGGAAATGAACTGGTTGGGTTAATGTGTTTGTTTGAATGGCAGGTTCCATTTCATGTGGATGTATCTTGAGGTGCCGTTCAGTGATGTTGCGATTCTTGAGGGGAAGGGAAAGGGAAAGGAAAAGGAAAAGGAAAAGGCGAATCTGTAGGTAACCATGGTGGGTAGTCAAATGTAGGTGTTGTCTCCCTGGGTGTTGCCTGAGGTGTCATTCCCTTTTTACTACACATCAAGTCCTCCACACTTTACGCCAACTGGCCATCGCGGAAGTGATGTGATTATTTCACCGGACAGAGGGGCGGGATGCTCCATGGAAATGCTAACATAACTAAGCGTGGTATTATTATCAAGACGAGTGATATTTCAGGCGGTCTTATAAAAACCTTACCTAGCCATCTTAGATTTTGCAGCTTCGTGCTTATCAAGATGGTGAGGATCCAGGGATCTGCGAGCGCATACGGACTCGCTTATTATCTTGGCTTTGCAGTCATGGCGATGCTAGTCTCAAGCTTTTCTTTCCAAAAATAATCCCGGGAAGAAATACGTGACTAACTACTAATCAATCACAGCAAAGATATTCCAAGCGACGGTTTCATCATGAAGAGATCACCCCGAGATCTATGTTTGATCAGCGCACTAACTGCGTATTCCTCGTATTCGTTCTGGTCGCACCACTTAATTATCGATGAGTCAAATCGAATTAGATCGGCTTGGCCCTCACCTGGCATTGGTTGTCATCGTCGGGAACGTGATCTGCAAAATACGAACAACTTCCCTTTCGACGTCTAGTCTCGTTGGTAACTTGGTACCTGCCAAAACACGCCAAAATATCAGCCGTGGAGCGGTTGGCTTGTTTCGGCATCTGCCGTCAGAACCCGGCCCCTTTCCTACCTTGATCCATCCTGGCTAGGCATACACTTTAACACGAAATTCTCGATAAATACATAATCCTCTGTCAAGTCGAAATGGAACAATTGCTGTTTTTTGTCAACCATGCTCTGTTAGGCAGGATAGGATCTAATCTCCAAACCCCACATCATGAAGGAGTGGTCCTCCGCACCGCCGTCCAAGGTGGAACCCGGAGAACAGCAGGTATGCATCGACAAGAAAGCTGCAGATAGTCATGTCGCAACCGACAAGGATGGCGCAGAGCCTGCGAAGCCGGCTTCTTTTGCGAATTACGGGGTGAGTCGATGGAGGAGTAGTCGGTGAGTATATGCTATGTCTACTGATGACGTGAATAGAGGATTCTTCGTTATGGAAGCAAAAAGGGTGGTATCTTCTTCATGATACTCGCCTTGGTTTGCGCGGTTGGGTCTGGAGTCGTATGTCCATCTATATCTTCATGGAGACCGGGCTTTTTCTAATTCCCCGCCGATTCTCGATCCAGGCACTGCCGTTGATGAACATTGTCTTTGGAAACCTCGTCGGGGACTTCAACGAGTATTTCCTGCCGGATACCACCATCACCGAAGGACAGTTCAAAGCTACCGTGAATAAGAATGCGTGAGTGTCGCAAATTTTGTCTTACTCCAGGAAGGAATTGACGGCTGATGCGGTGCCAGTTTGTATATTCTCTACTTGTTCATTGGGAAGTTTACGTTGACGTACATTGCAATGGTAAAACAAAACAAACCGATGATTCAGAATGAAGCTCACTGAAAACCAGTTCTGCTTCCGAATTGTCAGTCTCCGCGTCTCCGCAAGACTCCGACTCGAGTACATGCAATCCCTCTTCGCCCAACCCGTCAGCAAGCTTGACGAGATCTCCGTCGGCACGGTCGCCAACACGATCACGGCGTTGTCCAACACCATCCAGCAGAGTGTTTCGGATAAACTGGCAATCTTGTTCCAGTCCCTGGCCCTCCTCGTGGCAGCGTATGCTATCGCGTTTCGATATTCGTGGGCATTGACACTGGTTGCCAGCTCCGCGATTCTTTTCGTCTTGCTTTCGTTTGGTGCCACTGTGCCCATTTTGATCAAGGGGCAGCAGAGAGTCGACAAAGCCGATGAGAAGCATGCGTCCACCGCGGCGGAGGTTTTCAATTCGATCCGGACCGTGTTCTCCCTGGGTGCGGAAGCGAGTTTGTCCAAGAAGTATCGTTCGTGGATCGACGAGTCGCGGAAGCGTGGGATGAAACTGTCGTTCGTCATGGGTCTGCATCTGGGGCTGCTCTTCTTCGCCATGTATGCCAGTTTCGCCCTGGCGTTTTGGTTCGGGTTGAAGCTTTATCGGGAGGGTCATATTGCAAATATTGATACGGTTATTACGTGAGTTCAACTGTGTACCCAGCAGTCGGCATGGATGGCCCCATTAACTGTCGGTATCGGTCAGCGTGTTCTTCTCCGTCCTGATAGTAGTCACCATCCTCGGAGCCATCGCATCCCCACTCATGATCATCTCGAAAGCAGCCAGCGCCTCTGGCGCATTCTTTGATTTGATCGACTCCGAACGGGTCTCATTGACGGGTCTTCGCGACCCCGATGTCTCCAGCCAGGCGGACATTGAATTCCGAAATGTCGCATTCGCGTATCCTACACGACCGGGTGTCCAGGTGTTGAAAGGCCTCAACGCGAAGTTCCAGAAGGGTAAGACGACGGCATTGGTAGGGCCGTCTGGCTCAGGGAAAAGTACGATTGTCGGTCTGATCGAGAGGTGGTATGAGCTGAAAGGCGCATCCGATGGGGAGGAAGACGTCACACAAGGGGCCATCCTCGTCGATGACAAGAATATCAACAGTCTGGACCTGAAGTGGTGGAGATCTCAGATTGGCCTGGTGCAGCAGGAGCCGTTCCTGTTCAATGACTCGATTCTCAACAACGTTGCCTTTGGGTTGATCGGGTCGAAATGGGAGCATGCAGAGGAGGCCGTGAAGGAGGAACTCGTCAAGACGGCGTGCAGGGAGGCGTTTGCGGAGGAATTCATCCAGAGACTTCCCCAGGTACATACATTTCATCTATAATCTTCTTAGGCTGGTGATATGGTCTGATCGTTATAGGGCTACGCAACCATCGTCGGAGAAAGTGGGATCAAGCTGAGCGGAGGCCAGCGCCAGCGTCTCGCCATCGCTCGCAGCATCGTCAAACAACCCGCCATTCTGATCTTGGATGAAGCAACCAGTGCAATTGATGTACATGGAGAAAGGATCGTCCAGGCGGCTCTCGATCGCGTTTCCAAGGATCGAACGACGATTATGATTGCGCATAGGCTGTCCACCGTCCGTCGAGCGGATCATATCATCGTCATGAAAGATGGGGTTAAGATCGAAGAAGGCTCCCACCGGGTCCTTTTGGCCGTGGAAGGTGGAATGTATCACAGTCTGGTCAATGCTCAGCAACTCGAAGCATTCTCGGATTCCAAAGACGAGGTGGAGGATGTGGCTCGATCGTTGAAGGAGGAACCCGAGACTCACGAGGCTGTGCTCTCTGAAGATGGGGATGAAGAAAGCAATGTGAAGAAGTCTAAGAAAAAGGGATTCTTTACCAGCTTTGGAACGTTTCTGTACGAGCAACGTGCCAGGTGGCTTTTCTATGTTTTGATCTTATTGGGAGCGATGGGGGCTGGATGTAAGCATTTTCCTTTCTCTGCCAAGGCTGTGTGAATACTGAAACCGTCCATGAATAGCTGCGTTTGCTCTCCAAAGTTGGCTCTTCGCAAAGCTGGTCGACGTCTTTCGATTCACCGGCCAGAAGCTCGTCGACGCTGCCAACTTCTGGTCGTTGATGTTCTTCGTCCTCGCTCTCGCCATGGTGGTATGCTATTTCGTCTTGGGATATGCTTCGAATTCGCTATCTGTGGTAGGCTGTCATTCTTCCCACGAGTCTTTTGCGAACTTAACCTAACCAGATAGTACGTCGCATCCACATATCGAACCGAATACTTCCAGAACATCCTCAACAACCCCATCTCCTTTTATGACCGCGAAGAAAACGCCTCGGGAAGCCTCATCTCCCGACTCTCTACCGACCCCAAATCGCTCCAGGAATTCCTCGGCGCGAACGGTGCATTTCCTTTGATTTCCATCTTCAACATGATCGGGTGTGTTGCAATCGCCTTCTCTTTCGGCTGGAAGTTGACTCTCGTCGCTTTGTTTGCGGCTATGCCATTCTTATTCCTGGCAGCATACATGCGCATCCGATACGAACTTCAGTTCGAGGCCATGAATGCGGAAGTGTATGCTGGTAGCTCGCAGTTCGCGACGGAGGCTATCGGGGCTTTCCGAACTGTCACTGCGTTGACGATGGAGAATACGATCATCGAGAAATACTCGGCTTTGTTGAGGCAGCAGAGGAAGAAGGCGTTCCGGAAGGCGTGGTACGCCACGCTCGTGTTTGCGTTTTCGGATAGTATCGAGTTGTGTGCGATGGCACTTACTTTCTGGTGAGCCTTGTTGTCTTTTTCCCACATCTGCTTTCCATCTGATGGCTGTGAGCTTATGTGAACTGTCATTGGCGTAGGTACGGGGGCCAACTCTTGGCCTCGCGAGAATACAACCCCGTGGCCTTCTTCGTGATCTACGTCGCCATCATCCAGGGCGGCCAAGCGGCAGGCCAGTTCTTCAGTTTCGGACCGAATATCGCCCAAGCTACGGCATCAGCGAACCGCATCTTGAGCTCTCGCCATATCCCTGACAAGGATAGCCAAGATATTTCCGAAGAAAAAGCCCTCAGCCCTCTCCCACCTACCTCCAGCTCCGCTGTCGAATTCCGAGACGTCTCGTTAAAATACCCAACCCGCAACGTCCCTACGTTCTTGAACTTGAACGTGAGCATCTCCGACGGCCAATTCGTCGCCTTCGTCGGCCCGTCCGGGTGCGGAAAGACCACCGTCATTTCTCTGCTCGAACGCTTCTACGATCCCGTCGCGGGGGAGATATCATTCGGCGGCACGGACATCGGATGCATCGAGATGTCATCGTACCGAAGAGCGCTGTCCCTCGTCGCGCAGGAACCGAAACTCTTCGACGGGACGATTCGCGAGAACCTTCTTCTCGGTCTCGATCTCGAGCCTACCACCGCCGGGTCCGCCGAAATCGAGTCCCAAATGATCCAAGCCTGCAAAGACGCCGAGATCCACGATTTCATCATGTCTCTACCCGACGGATACGCCACGGAGCTTGGTATCAGCGCGCAAACCTCCCTCAGCGGCGGCCAGAAACAACGACTGTGTATCGCCCGGGCGTTGATAAGGAAGCCATCGCTCCTTTTGTTGGACGAAGCGACGTCGAGTCTCGACAGTCAGTCCGAGAAGCTGGTGCAAGGCGCACTGGAGAGGTTAGCAGCCAAGAAGAGCATGACGATCGTCGCGGTGGCGCATCGGCTGGCGACGATCCAGAAGGCGGATGTGATCTTTGTGTTTGGGGAGAGCGAGAGTGGGATGGGGGCGAGGATTGTCGAGAGGGGGAGTCATGCCGAGTTGGTGCGGAGGAGGGGGGTGTATTGGCAGATGGTGAGTCTTTTATATCTCTAGTGGTGATGAAGGTTACTGACGAAGAATAGTGTCAAGCCCAGGCTTTGGATCGGTGATTGTGCTTGGTGAGTTGGATGTAAAATATTTATGTAGATTTAATATTCTCTCCTCTACGAGCGTTGTATATAGATGTAGAATCTCACAACTCCTCCCCTTGAATTTCTACAATAATTGCCATGTATCGATACCTCTAAACCAACCATTGCCGGGGAATTGTTTGCCGCGGATACCCGACCCGACGCCCCGCATCGCGCCTACTTTAATAAAGCTTACTTCGTTTCGTCAACACTCTCCAACCCCCTCACTCCCTCAGAAGGAAGAAACAACCTCAAAATGGCCGCCGTACAAGTAACCTGGATCGGCCTCGGCAACATGGGCCGCGTACGTCCTTTCCTCCGACCTTCTCTCTCACCTTGCAGATGAAAAAAAAAAATACTCATCCACTTCCGAACTGGCAGGGAATGTGCAAAAACATCGCCGAAAAGGGCCCCCAAACCACCCCCCTGATCCTCTACAACCGCACCACCGCCCGCGCGACCGACCTGGCCGCCACCCTCGGCGGCCCATCCAAGGCCACCGTCGCCGACTCCATCCCCGCCGCCATCGGCCCCTCCGACCTGGTCTTCATCTGCGTCGGCGACGACGCCGCCCTGACCGCCATCATCGCCGCCATCCTCGACGACCCCGCCACCAACCTCGCCGGCAAAACCATCATCGACTGCTCCACCGTCCACCCGGACACCACCCGGCGCATCGCCGCCCAGCTCACCGATACGGGCGCCGCCTTCGTCGCCTGCCCGGTCTTCGGCGCCCCCGCCTTCGCCGACGCGGGCCAGCTGGTCGCCATCCCCGCCGGGCCGGCCGACGCCGTCGACCGCGTCAAGCCCTTCCTGCACGGCGTCACGGCACGGGCGGTCATCGACATGTCCGGCGAGGCGGACGTGGGCCGCGCGTCGCTGCTCAAGATCCACGGCAACACCTTCATCCTGAATACCGTCGAGACCTTGGCAGAGGGGCTGGTGTTGGCGGAGAAGACGGGGCTGGGTACGGGTTTGTTCCAGCAGTGGATGGAGATCATGTTCCCGGGGGCCTTTGCCAAGTACTGCGGCCGTATGACCGGGGGGGATTATTTCAAGCGAGGAGAGCCGTTGTTTGCGGTCGATCTGGCAAGGAAGGATCTCGGGCATGCGATGGATTTGGGCCGGAGTGTAGGTGTGAGGTTGCGGAGCAGCGAGGTCATGGATCGGTATCTGATCGGGGTGAAGGAGGAGAGGGGGAAGAAGGGGGATGTGGCGGCGGTTTACGGCGCGGTGAGGAAGGAGAGCGGCTTGCCGTTTGAGAATCAGTAGGGTTATTTATTTATTATATCTGGATTGTCCCGTCTCCGGAGGTTGTGGTAAGTAGTTCTCTTAGATGGTATATCTCGGGCTGATTTCGGGCTACAGCATTGGCTAAAGGACAGTCGTCTGTCAACATTGCTGACCGAATACACCGAAATTGAATACTTACGTTAATCATATTCATGTATCTCCCTAAAGGATATGGAAATATTGCTAATGAAAGGCTGAAACAGAAAAGACAGGCGAGCAAGTTTCAAGAATGAGAGGCAGTTGAACTAATCAATCAGCAGAACTACTTCATCAGCATCAGGTATATGTATTCGATAAAGGAAAAAAAGTATGTCATCGTATATCACAAAACCATCTGGCGCAAAAGTTCAAGACCAGGATGGCCTGGCTCCAACCGACACGTCAAAGTTCCGCTCTCAGCGGCCTCAAGTCTTCAAGCTCTATCCCACTATCATGCCTCTGGCGATCACTGAACCCAATCACCTCCTGAAACACCGTCCCAAGGACATGCTCCGGATCAGCGACCGCATCTCTCGACCGCCACGCCACATACCCATCCGGGCGGACCAGCGACGCCCCCGTGGACGATAGGCCAAACGCAGCGCCGAACTTCGCTTGATCGTCAAACACCACGTCTACTCCCACCTGAATCGACCGCGCGGGTAATGGCCGAACGCTTTTGTCCAACACGGATGCAAGAGCTTGATCCCAGTCCCCCGACTCTGACACCAGCACCCATTCGCGCCCGAAGAGATCCAAGGTCGAGATGGTCTCACCGTTACGCTTCCCCCATAGATGCGGTGCACGCGTACCGGGGAGGCCGGCCCATTGCTCCGGTCGCATTGCGGGGGGGAGGTCTTTCTCCCTGGTTCTCGTGCAGTGGCTGATTACTGCCCCGTGGCTGTACCGCTGCCCGAATTCCATGGCGATGTCATCAAACACGGGGTCTGGGTTTTCCTTTCCAGGCTCTGATTTCCGATGCGATTCAAAATCCGATCGGACGAAAATCTGCTGATGGCGTAGTCGTGCAATGGGCTGGCGTTCCGTGTCATAAGTGCCCAAGAGACGCGACGACGCAGCGCCGGATAGTACCTGTGCGATCTTCCAGGAGAGATTATGGGCATCATCGATGCCCGTGTTGGCACCGTAGCCACCCCGATTTGGTGGCAGGGTATGTGCAGAGTCGCCGACGAGAAATATCCTTCCCGAACTGAACGACTCTGCTATTAGTGCGCTGAGTTCCCAGCGTCCCGCAGTGATGATTTCGATGGGCACATCGTCGCGACCGATGACACGGGCGATCATTTCTCGCATTTCGTCCTTGTTGCGCTCGAGATCGTCAAACGCCACGATCATATACCGCCCGTCGCGGTAGGCGGTCATGAAGCACTTCAAGTCACTCTGTTCGACCATAAACTGGGTGATGCCCTTCTTGAGATACCGCTCGAGAGGTGCGCGGAACACAACGCTCCGGACGGTCTGCATTGCACCGCGCCCGGAGCGTGGTATAGCCAGTTGGTCGCGGATGAAGCTGCGACATCCGTCTGCAGCGATCATGTAGGAAGCTCGAACTCGATATTCGAAGCCAGAGCCATCTTGAACAAGGGCTATCACACCGTCCGCATCCTGCTGGAAATCCACAAGACGGCTTTGCAACCGCACATCGGCACCTAATTCAATGGCTCGATCGCGCAAGATTGGCTCTATTTGATCTTGTGGAATAGCAGCACCTGCACATGGTGAGAAGTCGGTGGGTGAAGGCGGAGGTTCTTCGCTGTCGGTCCATGGTAGCTCGTTAAACCATCTACCCGCTAGACTTTCAACGCGCGCACGTCGAATTTGGAAATTTGGAGGCACCTGAGGGATCTTGGAGTCCAAACCCATGGACCGGTAGATTTCCATGCTTCGGGGGGTGACGCCAAGGGCTCGTGGGTGACACGAGCTGCCGGCGTGACGCTCGAGTACTATGGTAGAGACACCATGATGGGCCAGGCATAAAGCAGCAGATAATCCGACAAGACTGCCGCCGACTACTAGGACCGAAGTTGTCTCAAATTGGTCGTGAGGAGTATTCATCGCCGCTGGAGGGAAGGTAAATCATGGGTGCATCGAGAACCCTCGATCCTACAGCCCAGAGACATGCGATGGGTTTTGAATGACTTGCAAGAATCTAAATCGCAGCTCTAGAGCCACTGATAGAACACAAGATCGGGTGTGATTCGAGGATAGCATGGTTGTTGCTCTGCCGGTCAGTCACCGAAAACGGCATTGCACCAGGAGCACGACTTCTAGGCACTCGTAACCACTCGCCGATGCCTTGCACACCAGGCCAGGAGAAAGTCACGTACCGAACGTTTATCCGCGAACAATGCACAACCTCGTGGCTGATCCGTTGGCAGACCCGTCTGATTGATCAGTCGAAAACAAGATTTTTTCACTTAAATACGCGTTGTTGGCGGACATTCAGGAATCCGGCTTGCGTCAGCGAATCGCACGGCTTTGTAGCGAAGGTTTTCATTGTCAATGCATACTTTCGAAGAGCTGCTATGAGCTGACGATTTCTTCTCCTGTCCGGATGAAATCTTATTCAGGAGGAGTGTGGTGTGGAGTAGTGCAAATCGAGCTCCTTCGAACTCACTGCAGCATTTTTGTTTCTTGGCATTGCACCCCAAGCCTTGAGAACATATGAGGGATTTGCATGTTAAAGCTTGAGAGTATCTTGGCCGGCTTGGCTTAGGACGCGGTCATTGAACACGAAGAAGTGATTTCATCGAAGCTGAATTTTGCGGCCAGGCGAGTTTCGACGGACACCAGGATAAAGTCTACAGCATCAATGTATACCCTCTCGGGAGCATGGTGGGTGGTTCTGGATGTATGCTTGGTGCCATGACTTTTGGCTGGCCAGCGCGCTTCTCAGAAAGCCGGTCAATCTTTTTCAGGGCGAAATGCTTCATCAGCAGCCGCAAAATGCTGAGCCTCCATTAGCATCAGCCTGTCTGTGGCTTATCTCTGTCGTTCAATGACGTAGAGATGTGCGATTCGCGAACCTTAAAATGGGAGATCCATGAAGTCATGGACATGTCGACACGGCAGGCTTATCCTTTTTACTGAACGCATCTTGACACGCGGCTCGGGAGATCTGCTGTCTGGACCCTTTTGTGCTCGGATTGGTACTGTACGTACTGAGTTGAGGGGGAAAACCGGGATTGGCAACTGGTATGCAAGGGGGTGGACGTCTGGACTCTGGAAGTAAACGCCGAGGGGGATGTACATTGTCTTGCCGAGTCGCAACATACGCCCTGCCGACGTAGGGTTTCATCCTGGAATGCAACGCAGGGTCGACTTCCCATTCCGGCATCTTGGACGAAACAAACCGGTGCAGCGGGAACCAGGCATGGGGTGATCCTTTCCGCCTACTTGAGACAAGAGGTCATGGCTCAATTATTACTGCGGATAATTGACAATCCAAAATCCTAGGAAAGAAGGAAGCTCATTTTGCTTCGATTTGCTTTTGAAGAATCCAGAAAGCTTTTGTTTTTGACTCGCATTTTCCGGCTGTCCTTAAAAACGAGGAACCGGGACAGAACCCATGGAAAAGAGGCAACCCTGCCGCAGGTCCTCGGACGCTGCACGGAAAACCATTGAGGCGTCCACCACCTTAGTTACGGAGGGTATACATCCTGGCTTCATATGGCCGCAGCATAATCCTGTGGGGGAGGACTTCTTCTTTGACATGGTAGTTGGCAATGAGCATGACCGCCAGGTCGGTGTCAATAGCGGCAGCAAGTTCATACTCGACAGGCTCCGGAGACCAGTTGCAGAAGATCAATGTGCGCCAAGGGCCTATGGTCCGAAGGAATGCGAACACCTGAGGGTGTCCCGGGTTGACCGGGACATAAGCTCCGTAGAACTGAGTCACCGCGTTAGTATTATCCTATTGATTGAAAACCAGTGTGAGGCTCACCAAGGGAGGATGCTGTTTTCTGAGGTGTGTCAATTGTTTGAAATAATTCAGCACCGAATCGGGATCTCGTTCCTGGGCTTGGATGTTCTGGTCGGCGTATTCCTCGTTCATTCTGATCCAGGTATGGACGCCTGGCGCGGTGAAACCCGCGTTGGCCGTATTGTCCCACATCATCGGCGTGCGCGCATTATCACGACCTTTCAGCCTGATGACATCCATGACGTCGGACATGTCGGGCTCCTTGTCGGGTTCACTTTCCTTTCGCATTTTGTAAACACTGTCTGGAGGTTAGCAAGGGCCCATCGGGCAACAAGGAATCCTTTTCTTAGGGTTCCCTCACGATTTGAAGTAGTCCTGCGTTTCAACATCCTTGTAGTCCTCGAGCCTCCAATTTTGTGGATGTGGAGTGCCTAGTTCCTGTCCCTGATAGAGGAAGACAGTGCCTCTCATCGCGAACAGGACTGTGGCCAGCATTTTCGCAGACACCGCCCTGAACCTAGGATCGGGATTGCCAAATCGTGATACGGCTCGTGCCTGGTCATGGTTCTCCATGTAAAGAGAATCCCACCCTATTGAGTTGCTCGTCTTAGTGGATCATTGTTCAGGTTCGGCGCTTTGATTGAAATATCATACCGTGGTTACCAAGCATGTGTTGTTGCCAGATTCTGAAGACCTTTTCGATCTCAGAAAGCTCCCATTTGCGTGGTTTCCATTTGTCGCCATTCTCGCCATCCAGATCCATATGGTGGAACTGGAACACCATCGAGAGCTCCTGACGCTCTTGAGCGACGTACTGACTGGCCTCGTATTCGTCAACACCGCAGGGCATCTCGCCAACGGTACAGGCAGTGTATTTGCACAGAACCTTACGGTTCATTTCGTGCATATACTTGTGGATATTCGGACTATAGAAGATCAGCATGTTCCTAACACACGACTTTCGGAGAGCCCAGCTACCCGTTTGTGAACAATGGGACAGCATTCTGCTCAAACTTTGACGGATCCGTGACAGGCGCATCCGGAAGCCCAGGGGTTTTGGAAACGAGGTTGATGACATCAAACTGGTCGAAGGGTTTGATAAGCATTCAAAGGTCCGTGGAAAGGGTCTGTCCTGCATACCCGGAATCCATCCGTTCCTTTCTGCCCCCAGAAGTCGACGATGTCGAAGATTGCAGCGCGGACATCGGGATTATCCCAGTTGAGGTCCGGTTGAGACTCAGAAAATAGATGCATGTCTACGATCTGTCAGCATCTTGAAGGCCGGTGTTGAATGTTCAACTTACACCATTCGTCGGTGTGTGAGTCATATTTCCAGGCAGGACCTATTCAATTGTCAGTAAAAAGGAGCCATGGCTGTTTATGGACGGTGTGTCAAACCGCCAAACAAGCTTGCCCAATTGTTTGGAGGCAGCTTTTCTCCGTTCTTGCCCGTCCTCCCGGGTCTCCAGAAATACCAGTCGCGCTTGGGGTTGTCTTTGTTTTTCTTGGATTCCAAAAACCATTCGTGCTATGGAGCATCAGAAAGGGTGGTTCAAACGTCCAAAGGGGATGCTCATATCGTACCTGGGAGCTAGTGTGATTGAATACCATGTCCATCATCATCTTCAGACCCTTTCTGTGGACCGCCGCACAGAGCTCCTCCCAATCCTGCATGGTCCCATACATGGGGTTGATTGCCTTGTAGTTCGAGATATCATAACCTTGGTCCTCGAGAGGCGACTCGTAGATGGGTGTCAACCAGATCATATCGGCGCCGAGGCCCTTGATATAGTCCAGCCGCTTTATTATACCGCAGAGATCTCCGATTCCATCGTTGTTGCTGTCCTGGAACGACTGCACGTAGATCTCATAGATGATGATCTCTCTCCACCAGTCGCGGTTGAGATCCAGGATAAGTGGCTTATACACTGCTTCTGTGCTCGGAGCCGGCATTCTTGGCTGATTGGATGGTTTGAATAATGATGGACGACTTGTAGTAAACGTTCGCTGGTAGCGCTGTGGTGTTTTCGTGAATCTGCTAGTGATTGTGGGAGCGCTCAGACTTCGCAACCCACGATGGCAGGCTTTGTAGAATAATGGAATCCTCGTGAAAAGCATTCTTGCGAGCAAAGTCGCTTACACGGAGGCCATGAGTTCCTTTAAAACAGGCGAGGCGCTTCTCAAGATGAGCTTGCCACTTGAAGTCGATGTAGGTCATTTTGGCCACCATTTTGACCCAACTATGACCTTCGAGATATTTTTCAATGGTGGAAGTGATGTTCGGTGGAAAGCAGATCCGATGGCCTCGACACAATGACATGTTTACCGTGACATGACCTCATACCCACTATGAATAGACCATCGAAGGGTCGGACCATGGAGCGGGAAAGTAGAAAAAAGCTTCGATATAGCTTCTTTCAATCCGGCGGAATCCGGAACGTCACTCGGGGTTTTCATCTCTGCCATTTTTCGTGCGGTGCGAAACAAAAGCTCTGGGGTACGGTCAGCTTTATGGACGATGGATAGCAGTGAGAAATGTGAAATCGACACTACCGATGACTGTGGAGAGAATGACAGTCTGGACAATCTGCGTTGGTGGCAGAGGGCAACCATTTATCAAGTTCTGATCCAGAGCTTTCAAGACACCAACGGTGACGGCAAAGGAGATATTCGAGGAGTCACAGACAGACTGGATTATTTCATTGCGTTGGGCGTCGACGTCGTTTGGATCGCTCCGATCTATGAGTCGCCCATGTCAGATATGGGGTATGTCCAACATGCTCAATAACAATGGACGAGACTAACCCGTGAGGTTACTGCATAGATACGACATCAGCAACTACTATAAGGTCAATCCGATCTTCGGCACGATGGAGGATATGGAACAGCTGATTCAAGAAACCCATCAAAAAGGGTTGAAGATAATCCTTGACATCGCTCTAAATCATACATCTTCCGATGTTAGTGTGGACATGGCCCGAGAAATAAGAGGTTACTACTAACAAAGGGACCTTCCAGCACGAGTGGTTTCAGACATCACGACGAGCACGAAAGGATCCGAGTCTGGGGAAGCGAGAGTGGTATTTCTGGAGCAAGGGAAAGCTTGACAAAGACGGAAACAGAGTCCCTCCCAACAACTGGGAAAGCACGTTTACAGGTAAGGGTTGTCTTGAGGAGGGCGGGGGGTTGTTCCAAGGTTAACAGCCCTTCCAGGCTCGGTTTGGGAATGGGACGACATCGCAGAGGAGTTCTGTAAGTGTACCGTACCATCGCAAGTCATCAAGCGGAAGCTCACAAGTGTCTCCAGACTTGCACATCTTCGGTAGGAATCAGCCAGATCTCAATTGGGATTGCGAAGAAGTTCGACACGAGTTGTACCAGGTGCTGAGGTTTTGGCTGGATAAGGGAATCGACGGTTTCCGGGTAAGAAGGAAAGACCGATTTGGCATGCCCCGTGACTTCAGCCCCAACCTCTGACTCCTTCTATTCCGCTTCCAGCTAGACACGATGAACCTGGTCTCGAAGACTTCTGATTTTCCCGATGCTCCCATCTCCAAAGAGGGTTCCGAATGGCAGCCAGCCAACTTCTTGTTCGCAAATGGGTGAGTCTTGCCAGTCCCTTACCTTGTCAGCGTAGTCAATAGCTGACGAAAATCGTTGCAGACCCCGTATCCATGAATATTTGCAAGAGATGTACGAGCAGGTCTTCGCGCATTACGACGTCGTCACGCTGGGAGAAATGTCGTGTGGTGTCAGCCCGCCCCAAGCAGTCGAATACACCTCGCGACACAAACCACGGCCAGAGCTGTCTCTTGTCATTCAATTCCAGCATGTCGAGCTAGATTGCTACGATGGGGACAAATGGATGTTACGTGAATGGGAGCTGCCCGAGTTAAAGCGTATCATCACCGAGTGGCAGACCACCCTAGTTGACAACGGTGGATGGAACACGATTTGGATGGAGAATCACGATCAGCCAAGGGGTATCTCGCGCTTTACCACATCTCACCCACGGTTTCGATCCTTGTGCGCCAAGTTACTGGCGGTTTGGCAGTTCAGTTTGCAAGGAACCAATTTGATATTTCAGGGACAGGAACTGGGGATGGTCAATCCAGGTTTGTTCACGGATGAGATGAACCAGGACATCGAGACCATTCAATATTGGAAAGCGTAAGCCCTCGTTCGCCATTCGCATTTTCCCTACTTTCTCCAAGGCTCTCTTGTTCATACCCAAAGTTCTTTCTGCTGACACGCCGAAGAGCGTGTGAGTCTGCAGGTGCGGCAGAAACCAGTGATCATCTTGAGTTGGCCAAAAAGGCAATCATCCAGAAAGGCCGGGACAATACTCGCATCCCGATTCCAGTCAGTATAAGTCGGTACACCATGAGTGCCCCCGTACAAAGCTTACCTCGACAACAGTGGAGCGAAGAGCCCAATGGGGGCTTCACCGTGCCCGATGCAAAACCATGGCTTCCGCCCTCGGATCATGGCAACAATTGGTGTTGTGCCAATCAGCTCAAAGATCCCCAATCCGTCTGGTGTTTCTATCGTGCTATGATAAATGTTCGAAAGCGACACCCGACTATGGTAAGGAACAGGATTCGATTAATTCTGTCGTTAATACTGACGACGACTCTGTTGCATCACAGTACTACGGAAAATACGAGGTTCTGGATATAGATAACCCTATGATTTGGGCCTATAAGAGACGATCCAAGCACAAGTGCTACCTCAGCATTCTCAACTTCTCGTCATGTGCCACCACCTGGCCGTACGCGGATCATGGCATCAGCTTAGACGGATCGAAACTGCTTATTTCCAACTACTTGGCGCAGGAGGCAACGTTGGTTGATCCTATACTTCAGTTGCGGCCTTTCGAGGGCCGACTGTACCAACTGCACCAGTAGCGATAAAATAGTAAACCACATACACGATCATTTATGATTTGGTCATGATAGTGATGCATCGTGCACTACCTGGAGTACAGGAACCGCGCAAAAGTTGCCTGCTTTCTATGCTCAAAAATACTTCCAGAGGGAATGAATCGAGATACAGTTTACGTACAGTGGCGTTCCCTACGTACCGGATTTCCTTTGACGCCGCTTGGCTTTCCCTTTCCATTTAAGTGCTCACCCCCTTGCTGCTTTTACTCACTGAGTCTGTAAATATTGAGAATGCAGTCTATAGGGAACACGTTATCAATAGTGTCAGAGAAAGCACACCACAACCTGCGCTAAGTTGGTTCAGTCATTATTAGAGGGCGGAAAAGCCAGGAGAAAAAGATTGGCAGCGATTCTGGAGGACTAATGGAAGCACTGGTATATGGGCGAGGAGGTGATGTCATTAAGATGTAGGTTTCCGAAGTTTGAGGCAATTTTTATACTTGTTCTTTTGCTTTTTTAAGTATTGGTTAATTCCATCAATCTCACGAGCATCAAATTTGAAGCAAAAGCAACGTACGGAAAATGTCACCTGTGTATGAACGTGGAAATATCGTGGCGGATGTAGAGGATGGATTTCTCTCGCACCTTCCTCCTGACACGCCCATCTTTCACTACGATCCGCAATGCCATCTGCGAAGTCTCTTGCCTCCCGTATCACCACACGACCGTTTTGTTGTTATTAAAGCGTTTCCATCAAAAGTCCTCGATGAACTTGACGAACAGCTGCCCGGCCGTCTAGATTATTATAACTGCTCGAGTCCCTCTATGACCAAATAGTCTAAACTGTAGCTCTTCAAAATTTCATCATCTCCATTCCAAATCTCGTCCTTGTAAGGATGAATCAATCTCGGAGCGCCATGTCCAGCCTCTCCAAAAGCCATAACAAACAAAAAAAAATGTTGAAGAGAATCAAGTATTGAGCTGGAGCAGGTCAAAACTCTGAAAGAAGATGAGAGAAGGGTCATGATCAGGGCTATAAAAAAGTAAATTCACCAAATCAACAGTATGATAGGGCCGCATGCTCCCTTTTTGGCATGAACTGGATAGAGTAAGTGCTTTATAAATTATAGATGCCCTGGGTAATCAGTGAGATACCACACTCGCTGAGCAACTCAGTAAGCCTGAGTCTTGGACTGAAATTTACTCAATGAGCCTGACTGTGAGCACCCTCACAAAAGCGGCGGCTGCCAAGAGAGGAAAGTCCCACCGAGCAAGGGAAATATGGTACGTAGAGCTACCTAAGTATTTGGACCCTACAGTGGTGGTTCAAAGGTATTTAACCTATAAAAACATGCTAAAATAATCGCTTAGTATTATGGGTGGTGAAACTAGTGTGTTTTCGCGTGCTAAATACTTTTGAACCCGCACCGTAGGGTGCAAATACTTAGTGAATGTGACTGTATACATCAACATCAATCTACGAATAGAATAGCAATCCTCAATGTCCGACGTGACGCCTTCCCAGAAAAAATGAATATCACGTGATAATACCAAGCCTGAGCGCCCTCATAAAAGCGGCGGCAGCTTTAATAGAAAAGCCCCACCTGGCAGAGAAAATCTACTATACTGTATTACTGTAAGTACTATATGGTAGCTTCTCCGCATTCTCCGCTCCGCTCCGCTCCAGGGATGACCTTGCACAGCGACGCACGGACTTGCCATTTAGCAACGGAAAATATTCCACACCTTCGAAATCAATTCTAAGGCCGATATTCATCTTGAGACGTACCCGAAGAGGATTCTGGATTTGTCTTCAACATCTCGTCTATGACGAATCGCGACGGAACCCCCTTGCTCCGCGAGAGTCAGGTGACTATGCGGCGCTGAACTTGAAAGCAACCTGGAAATTTCTTGAATGCACGACAACAATCTGCCCAGTGTCAGCACTGGTTTGCTTAATGAATCAAATATGCCGCGAAGGACGACACTGTATACCCTGCCACCGGAGCTTGTGTTCCTGATATCCAGCTATCTATCGCCAGTTGATGCTTCTTGCCTGGCTTTATGCAGCCACCATTTTATGGCTTTCTCTCCCGGCTTCCATGACCTTTTAGGTAAAAAATCATTTCCTGGCGTCCGTACAGGAGGGCCGGGCGAAAAAAATCTGCGGATCGACCTCTTAACCAGGCTTGCTCGCCATTTGCCACAGTATTACCTCTGCTACGCCTGCTTGCGACTTCACCTTTGGCGACATATCGACTTGCCAACACCAAATTTCAAGCTCCGGAAGTGTTTCGACTCTATTAAGGACAGATGCTCTACTCTACTTATGCCAGCTGATATCTGCCAGTACCCCACTTACTCGCCTCATGAATTTCATTTTGTACATCTCCATCTTGCCATGAGGAGATTCTACTTCGGCCCGTCCTTTGGTATTTCTGCAGAGTCGCTAACGTATACCGATGTGTCAATTGGGTCCCTTTATGCAGGACAGCGCTCTGATACCCGGATGTCTGAAAAAGAGTTCTGGGCCTCTCCTCGGACGGGCCTGATGTCCGTTGAGGCGCGTGTCTGCCCCAACCCTCCGGGTCTGTGTCTGCGCATACAAAATCTCGCGGTAGCTAAGCGACAAAGCGTGCGACAGCTTTGCCGGGAGGATGATACCGTCCGAGTCTGCCAGCATATCGGATCTTACAAAAGCAATTTCTCCCAGATCATAAGGTCGCTTGTTGAAACGTACTGCCGACAAGACCAAGAAGATATTGGCAGGCTTTTGCGTCAAGGAAGATGTGACCGATGCAACACATCCTGGAAGCTGGAACTACGAGAAATCGAACAAAAGGATATATGCTTGCTTTTGACCCAGTGGAAGGACTTAGGGCCGGGTTTGGACCCAGAGGATGACCGGTGGAGAACCCAGCAGGGCTGGACATGTCATAGCACATTGAAAGCCAGTGAGATGGTGGATGATCCGCGCATGCGATTCGAGATGCAATCGAATGAGCCGGGGTCTATGTCAGAGGAGAACATGTTTCTTCGGAACGTGTCTCTTTTGCGAGCACAGCGTTATCGAACTGTCATGAGACGATGGGGTCCGGGGTGGTGGTATCTTCAAGGGAAAGAAGACGAGGTCAAGCATTCCCGATGTAATGTCATGTAAAGGGAAACATAACCCCTTCTCCCTCTTCCGCGAACGGAGTGAGTGGGTGGGTCTTGACCACGGGTATGTAGAGTGACCTACCTACCTTAAGCCAAGCCTCTTACGAACCTATCGAGGAAAGGGTAAAGCAAGCTCCTAATCGAAATATCAATACCATCCACGAAAAAGTCCAACTCCTTAAACTTTTGATACCAGTTAAGTGAAGACACCATCTACACAGTCACAGTCACGGACGGTGTCCAGCGTACCCAAAGCGGTTTAGCGCGGGATTTCAAAACCCTAACTTCAATACAATGCCTCGATCCATTCCCTAGGGCTCTATATTTCATCCACTTTCTAACTTTCTATTTGCTTTTAGTAAATACATACAGCTGAGAAGGATGATTCATTCACTATAGAAGGCGAATTCAAATTCTCCAGAGTTTGCCAAAGATTAGGATGAAATAGGGATGGATGCGGGATGGGATGGGATTAATTCCCGGCAGGAAAACCCAGGGTTCTGGGAGCTATGGCGTAAACCATCGTCCTAGCCTACATGACATCACTTATTGGATGATTTGTGGCGATGTGTTCATGTCATGTCGTGGGGGAGGTCTTTTCAAGATTCGCACGGCTACGCATGTGCCGCTCTTTATATATATAGGTTTGGGAATTAAAAGCCATCTACCTAAGCTACCATAGGTATCTTGTATCTTACACAACATACCTAGCCCAAGACAAGGAATCTTGCATGGTAGATTAAAATTAATTCTTTCCCCTCCTAAATCAATCCTCACTACGGTATTATCCTACAGGAGTCGAAGGCATTGAGCGATCCCGGGTCTATAAGCTCGCGACTCCTGAATTGTGCCCATTATCAACTGGGATCGATACTCTAGCAACCAACCTATGGAAGGATCTTCGACGATAAAGACCCCCACTCTTCGTCACACCGTGTCCATCCTTTTTTCTTTCTTTCTTTTTTCTTTTGTTCTTTACCATGAAGACATCGAATGGCGATGCCTGTTTTGAAGAAATCATGACCACAATCGATAATGTATACATCTCACTGCCGCGGCATCTTCAACATCAACACCAAGCTAACGGATATTGATTGTCTGATACATTGCTCATCCTACTCCCAGGTACATCCTTCCTACCTCCCCAAAAACCTCAACTCCACCCACCTCAACCCCGGAAACACCAACCCCGCCCAGCTCGCACCCACCGGCATGCCCAAATCGATGCCCTCGCCGACCATCTTCCCCAACGGCCCGGTGAAGTAGTTCTGCCACATGCCCAGCACGGCGCCCAACCAGCCCACGCAAAACGCCGCCAGCGCCGCCAACCCGACGGGCAACTGCCGGGGATCGTTCCAGACGCCCCAATCGTACCCCTTGCCCGCGCCGCCGGGACCGCCGCGGCGGCGGAAAATGAACTCCTCCTCGAGCGTGATCACGATCCAGATGGCGGTCCAGTAGCCCATGAGGGCCAGGAACCCCTCGAAGACGGCGAACAGCTCGTTGCGGCCCGCGCACGCGCAGACCGTGTAGATGATCACGCCGACGACGGTCCAGATCGTGCGCGGGACGGCCATGCACCACCGACCCAGCAGCTGGAAGGAGAGCGCGGCGGAGTACGTCCCGGGAACGTTGTTGGAGATCAGGCCCAGGGCGATGATCACGGCGCAGCAGTGGCCAAACGCGCCCAGCGGCCGGTAGGCTTCGACGATGAGCGCGCCGACGCTGGTGTCGTATGCTTCGCCCCAGGCGGGGTTCGTGGCGACACTCGAGGCGACGCCCACGCCCAGTAAGTATGTGATCATGCAGGATCCACCCAGCCCGATGGTCGTGGAGAGGAAGACCTTCCAGCGCTTCGCGTCGGGGGGGAAGTAGACGTAGAAGTCGGCGGAGGCGGGGGCCCAGGCGAGACAGGCGGAGACGCATAGGAAAAAGAAGCTCATTTTCTCGGCGGAGAGGGCGGCGGAGGAGGACGCGGCGGAGACGGAGGACGGGTCGAAGTGCGGGCCTGCAACGCCGATGAGGATCAGGAGCACGATGAGCTGCGGCAGGAAGGAGTAGCGCTCGTAGACGTGGAAGACGCGGATGCCGAAGAGGCACACGACCAGGGAGATCAGGGCGGAGATGACAACGCCCACGATCACGCTCATCCCGGCCCCGTTGACCGAGGACAGGATCTGGCCCGCGATGAGCATGTCGATGAGCCCGTAGCCCAGCATGATCACGATGTTGAGCAGCACGCACAGGCGAGACGGCCACCAGCCCATCGTGAAGCGGGCGCTGACCTGTTTCCAGTCAGTCAGTACATCTCCTAGGTAACGTAGTGAACTATCAAAATGTTTGCACCCACCAACGTTCGACACCCACTGACCGGCCCAAACGTCGAAATATACGCACTCCCCATACCCCCCGCAATCGCCCCGAAAGTCCCGATGAGCATCGCATCCGTCAGCCCCAGCGAAAACACGGTCGGCCCCAGCAGGCCGATCATGAAGTTATTCGCGGTGAGGTTGGCCGAGAACCAGATCAGGCACATCTGCACGTAGTTGCCGAAGGTGGTCTTGGTGGCACGCAGCGACTCGGGCACGCGCTCGATGCCGCGCGCCTCCATGCCCAGCTTTGCTTCCAGGCGCAGCATGGACCGTTGAAAGCGGTTGTTGGAGGGGAGGACGGCGTCATCGACCGAGCCGCTCTCGAGGGTCGCGTCGGGGGAAGGAGGCGCGTACATCTGGGATGCTTCGACCCCTTTCTCGGGTTTAAATTCGGGGTCGGAGTTGGGCTGCATGGTGGATATTGGATGTGCAGGAATACAGAATATACAGTGCAGCTGTGAGTAGATAATATGAAAGAGGGAAGATTTACATATCCCTTAGGTAGGAATATGGCAAACTCCTCCACGGGTTTAACCAGCTCCTAGCTTCGTGCGTTGCGTGGTGCTTTTGATATATCAGGCTCAACGGCGAGAGCTACTCATATGGTAGATAACGCATATAGCTCTGCACCAATTGGCCTGCAGACACCACAGCCGTATATGGCATGGAGCTTCGCGTTCTCCACTCTTGCTGTGACAACTCGATCTAATTCATACGGGGCACCGATACACATATGCTTGGCCCTGACGCTCCACTCCTGCCACGTTTATGACACTATTAGCTTCTCTTATCAAAAAGAGAGAGGCCTTCAAAACTTTAAGCTGACCTTTTATATATGCATTCAGCTCAGAGCCGAAGGTAGAGCTTCTTGGCCACGACTCAAATAGGTCCTGTCCACCCAACGTTTGAGCAGTTCGGTCGAGGCGCACGGGTTAGTTGAGAGACATGTTCGATGATCGGGTCGATTATCATGGATCTTTGCGTGGCCACGAGTCAAGGAGCCAAAAGTGCGGCCACCCCCACCCTTGAGGCATCACATCCAAAGATAAACCATGATAAGCAGTCGGATTCGACTTTCCCTAAAGCTTAACCGGCTTAATCTTCCAAATCCCCGGATTCTCACTCGCTGTCATTGATGGCCGTGGCACGTGAGCCATGATCGATTACCAGATAAGCAGTGTGAGACATTTTCAGTAAATGACTATTCTGTTTTTTGTCGATTCACCACTTAATGTCTGTGTTCCTCGGTTGTCTCGGCCGTCTGGATGGAGCAGAAGCTCAAGCATGCGGACGGCTGAAAGCGGCAGAGCCGGGGCCTGGCCGGGCTAATGTTGATTGAATCATAGATGCCTGCAGGAACACACTCGCTGTAAACCAATTAGTGCACTCCTCCATTATGTTGCAAGTTGGCTAGCTGTCTTTAAATCAAAAGTAATCAAAAGCGGGGTAAGTTTCAAGATCAATCAGATAGTTTCTAAGCTATCTTCGAACAATGGTGGAATTTGTCCCGTGACATACGCCTTCCTAATTAGGAAGTCCATCCTCTCCTCTTGACGTTGTCGTCGCACCGTGGGCCGAGTACAGAAGCTGAACCGCTATTTTGGTCCATGCCGCACAGCAAGGTTCTCCCCGTGCTTGGTATTTCAAACCCATCCGTGTCTATGCTTTGGAGACTTTCGGCTGCTTCGAATCCCACCGCCCATCTCAGACCTTGCTAAGGACCATCCTCAACCCCGGAACATCAACACCGTCAACGTTCTTCCCATCCTCATCCCTACGGAACACAACCTCGTCGACTCGCTTTTTGCCATAATGGTACCGATCAACCATCATCCAATCAAGACACGCGCTTCCGCGTAGAGCGCCTGGTCTCTTCCTTCCTTTTTCCTGCTGCGTAAACCCCATCTGCCATCGGTCGTTCACGCCCAGGGGATACAATCGAACGTCCACCGACGCTGCGTCTTCCACGGTGGACCCGAACAGCACGATGTCGAAGGACTTGAGCATGTCGATGTCCCCATTATCCCAGGTCTGCACTTTGAGTCCCGGTCCATCGTCCAGAACCAAGGATAGCGTCACCGTGGAGGCATTTTCTGCGTTTGAGGCGTAGCTACCGACGTAGGTGGCATTCACCTGGTTCCGCGCCAGCCGATCCAGCTCGGGAATCGTCGCCTCCTGAATGGTGTCTAGCAGTAATGGGACGAGCGTCGTCGCATCGGGTCCTGCGCCGAGAATCGTGACGCCGAGGCTGTATTCGGGCACGATGACGAGATACGAGGAGGAAAAGCCCGGCAGGTCGCCGCTCTTGGTGTAATGGTCGATGGCACGGCCTGTGGTTGTGTTCATGAGAAGGGTCGTCGGGCGGAAGATCTCCCAGGGCGCTCCGACGGAATTGTCCAGCTGGGACGTGAAGGCGGATGGTTTGAGCCACCCGTTTCTTTGGGATTGGGTTAGGAGGGCGTTGGTGAATATCGAACGGATGAATTTGCTCAGGTCGGCGGGAGTGGAGTACAGTCCTGCGGATCTAAGTGCGTATTAGTTTGGTGATAGATTGATAGTAATGGCACAGACGTGGGTCGGCTTACTGGTTGTAATATCCCAGGTCGGTCCCGAACCAGATCGAGTTCTCCATGGGAACGATCGCGCGAGTGATATCCGGCGGTGTCGTTCCAGTATCCTTCAGGTCTAACGGGCCCGTGATGGTTTCTTTCAGCACTTGTTCGTAGGGCAAGCCCGCAGCATCCTCCAGTGCGTATCCCAGCAAGACATAGGCAAGGTCTGAATATGCAGCCTTGTCGCCGACTTGGCCGGTAAACCCGAATGTGGGTAGCCACGAGAAGAATTCTAGGCTCACTGATTAGTCATATCCATTTAGTGAAAGTCTACTAGCTTACCATCACGAGTACATACTCGCGAGCCCAGTCCAAGGGAGCATTCCGGTACGTCGGACTGGTTCAGCGGGGGAAATCCGAATGGAAGAAGATCGGGAGCGTTGGGAGCCAGGTCAAATGTATACCCTTTACCTTCTCATTAGCAATCAGACACATAAGTGATGTTTTCCTACTCACCATCCCGCGGGATCGCAGCAATCTGGCTCGTCAAATGATCCAGAGTGACGTCCTCCCACCCTGTTTTGTTGCTCAGCTCCTTGATATACTTGCCAATCGGATCATCCAAGTGCATGTTCTTTTGCAGCAGAACAGCCAGTACCGTGAATACCTTGGTGATGCTCGCCACTCGATACACGGTATTGTCGCTCACCTCTTGTGCTCCGGATGAGTTCCTGAAGGGAGCGGTGTAGTGGTATCTGTAGAAGGTATCCTCTGCAGATGTGGCCATTACGGAGAAAGAGTTCGTGGTAGCGTTCCAGCCATTTCGGGCACTGTCGTGAATGAAATTGCCTAGGATTCGGTCGAGGTAGTCCAGGGAGAAATTCGCAGGAATGCGCGGTGGAGGAAGAACTGGGCCGGTAGGTGGGCAGATAGAAGAAGCTCGTGACATCTGCAGGAGGAAAGCGAGCAGTATGAGGAGGTACATGCTAGGAGACATGTCGTATTAGGTAGAAGACAGATTGGGTTCGATCAGAATATATCCTCGGTGAAAAAATGTACAACAGCTATTATGTGCTTTGCATGGCCAGGCCACAGGTTCAGTCTCTATAAGAGATCAATCGGTTGACCCTGCGTTCATGAAGCGACGGAAGCCTTTATATAACGTCACGTCAGATAGTCTGTTCAGAGGCAAGCCATCATAGGCTACCACATTTCTTTGATCAAGCAAGCGACTGTCAAAACTCCGATCTATAGTCATTGGCAGGTAGCAACCCGGGACACGAGGTCGGCCTGTCGGAAGTTGCATGTCTTTAGACGAGTACGAACACGAGGCTTGTCGACGAGTCATCACAGTCTGCATGGGCTGCTCCATCAACGACGTATTATGAGGGATTCGAATGAGACGGGATGAATCAGTTGTTTCCGTTGGAGTTGCATGAGAAAACACAGGCCATTGGTTTATATCAAGAAGGAGAAATGTAGGAAGTAGGTAGGTGAGGTATTGGAAACCGGGCAGATAGGCGAGGCCGCCGCTAGCCCCGGGGCGGGATAGTATACAATACTGGAGGGCCTTAGGCACCGCCGACATTTCACTAAGAAATGAAGACGTAGAGTAGGATTGAGAATTGGAGATCCATGTAAACGTACCTAGTTTCCTGTGATTAGCGGGGTTCGATGGAAAAGGCCAATGGTTTCGGTCCACACCATTCAGATCGGCTATGCAGGCAAACATCCGTGCTGCATATATTTAGATAGACTGCATGACCCCCGCCCTCGTGTTCACTGAGATCCTTACGTTTATTTCTGCTCTGCAGTTTTCAACCTTTCGCATGTCCATTTAAAACAAAACAAGCTCTTCTTCCACTGAGTCTGCCAAAATCAACCCAGATGTCACCCACAGAAACCATCCCGCCCAACTCCCCCCACCACCCCCGCTGGCTCCTCGACCTCCACGAGTGGCGCATCCGCGACTACAGAGACATCGAGAACGAAGTCCAGAAGCTCGGATACGGCATCGTCTCGTACACGTGGGGCAAATGGGCGGACTTCACCAGGAGCCCGGAGAACCCGCCCCGGGGTCTCCTGTGGAAGATCCCGTTGGTTTCGGTCATTGATTTGGCAAAGGCGCGCCAGGTGATGGAGAGTATGGGCATGCGGTATGTGTGGTGGGATTGGATGTGCGTGCCGCAGGGGAGGGCGCCCGAGTTGAGTAATCAGTTGTTGAGGGTTAAGGGGGAGGAGGTTGGGAAGCAAATGTACGTTTCTTTTGATTTGTTCTCTTTCTGAATGTGAGAAAGATGCTGATATTCACTGCTGCGTAGGGTAATCTATAAAGGAGCAACAAAGAGTATCGTCTGGCTCCACTGTACAGACTGGAGCCACGACTCGGCAGTGGCAGGCTTGTTGACCGGTCGCTTGCCTCCGCGGCAGGAGATCAAGGGATACCTGGAATCCGTGGTCGCCCTACTCGACAACATTCGAGAGAACGAACCATGGCTCACCTCTGGCTGGACGCTCCAGGAAGGCGTCCTCCTCAGCGAAACCGTTCTGCTGGACCACAATGGCGGCTCGCTTTCCGACGAGCGATTTATGCACAACGACGGCAAGGCGTCAGTCATCGATCTCACGGCGGGTCTTACCCAGTTCGCCATCCGGATTGCCGCCGCGTTTGTGAGGATCAGCGATCGGGGCGACAGAGATGACGAAGATCCGGATCCAGATGCACGGTTGGTTGAGTTTATCCTGGGCTCGGAGGAGAATTATTCGTTTGTTGCTCGAGTGCTGGCGAAGATCGTGCGATCCGGCCTCGTTTCCTACGGGAAGGAGTCGCCGCTGTATATCCTCGCGGGCAAATACAGCCGGCGGTTCGGCGTGCCCGAGGATCAGTGCTGGGCGTTGCTTGGTGCTCTGGACTTGACGGTCGAGGAGGTGTGGTATCATGACGGGAAGGATATGGACAAAGTGAAGGCGGTGTTCTTCGAGCATCTGTTGAAGAAGTACCAATGGACGTTGACGCTGGTCCCGGGAACGGGAGATCCGGAATACGACGCCCTGTCGTGGCCGGAGAAAGTCGTCGATGGGAGGTTCTTGCCGTTGGGGAACTATTTTGACGTCTTTTATAAGCAGAATCTGCCCACACTCTCGTGGGTCGAAGGGGGATCGGGGGCAGACAGGCTCGTTATGCGCCGTGCGACGAGTAAGCCCTTTCAACTGCTGCGGCTGGTTCGATCTGGGTTCTGCAGGCGATATGAGCAGCCCACTCTCGACGAAGAGGCTCTCATCCGCGTACACGACGTGGCAGAGATTGGGCCGAACGGAGGGCGACTGTTCTTCCCCGTTGCGGATCTGCCGAAGAGAAAGGATATGGAGGGGTCTCGGTGCGCTGAGATTGAACCACTTGGCACTGATGGAATCATTGGCCGTTTCCGAGGAATCATTGATCTTTGGGCTTCGGAGGGTGGATTTGAGAGTGTTGACCGTGTCGAGTATTCTCTTGTTGGACGTATCGGTTGATGGCATTGGTCTTCCTGTCAGGCTGATTCGAACGGTCAGAAAGAAATATACCGGTCGAATTCCATGCTACCTAGGTAGGGGGCCGTCACCTGATGAGGTACTACCTACCACATTAGGGAATGTGTCTGGCAGGCCGTCGGCAGCCTGAGGTGTCGCAACTATCTGTTGGCGGGATGCCTGAGGTGTCGCCTGCTTGCTCTTCCTAGATAGCTTCTTCTTCATCCGTCATCCATCCATTTGGCTTCGTCCACCATGGCTCCGTTTTCTCCTTCTTGATACTATCTTCCCGTCTCTTGCTCTTTCTTTTCACTACGAGACTTCGTCAGAGACATGAAACAAAATTGCAATGGAACTGGCATTAAAGCACTCCCTATAGCTCTTTTATGATCTTGCCAGAGCTTAGGTAGCCAGCGCTGCGATCGATCGGCCCGCCAGCTCTCCCGGTCGAGCATCAGAATCCTGGCGCACCACTGCATTTTACAGAAGTACAATCGACTCATTATGTCGATAGGAACGTTTACTTATCTTAAGAAAGTAAGTGGCACAACAACCGCGACCATCAAGGTGACCTTTATCTATACACTACAATAGCATGTCTATATTAACAGGATATAGATAGTCCAAGATCAGCCGACCAGACCTCTCCACGATCGTTTCTAAAGCTTGATCCATCTACCCATCCAGCGCTTGTTGAGTTCCTTCGCTTCATCGATCAAACCAAGCTCCAGAAGCAGCTGGATAGAGCCCCTGACGGAAGAATGCAATGAGGAGCTCACCCAAGCATGAGTTGGCGCAGTGTGCTCGCCGATGAAGATCGTGTTGTGCTCGGTCTGGTGGTAAGCAGGGATATACAGCTTGTGCTGCTCGACGTCCGGTCGGCACCAAGAGGTGGCAGTGTGCTCGTCCTGGAGCCAGCAGAGACGCTCGTAATGCCCCGTGTAGAGCTCCCTTGCCTGCTCTCCGTGCAGATCCACGATTGAATCGAGGACCGTCTGCACGTGCTCCTCATCGGAAAAGCTCACGAATCGGTCGCTCCAGTCTCCTCCGCGGTAGTGCATGATCAATCCCGGTCGAGACTCGTTGAGACCATAGACCGGGTAGTAGAGAGAACCCACAGCATCGCTGGGAGGTTGAGAGTAACCGCCGAAAATAGGGCGCTCGCCCTTCTCCCAGAAGCGCTCAGAGAACAGGAGTGCCACCTTGCACGCGGACTTGAAGCGAAGTCCGGCCTCGCTGATGGCGCGATCGAGCACGGAGGAGAACTTGGGTAGGTCCATGAAGCGCGTCATGGTGAATGGCACCGCCATGATGGTGTAGTCATATTCCTTTGACTCCCAGGTCCGATTGGTAACGCGAGGATACCATGAAAGCCTGGTACGGGTGCGTCCGCCTTCTCCTTGGACGGGCTCGAGCTTTCTGACCTTTCGGTTGAGAGTGAGTCTGTCGCTAACATGCGGTAGGAATGCATCAGAGAGCCGGTTGAACCCTTGATCGATGCACTTCCACTCCGTCTTGCCCAGGGCCTCCTTGCTACCGTCCATCTCGAGATTCGAGTTGTGGTGCAACTCGTCCCAGAAGACGTCGTAATCACTGGCCGTCCAGATCTCGTCTGTGACATTCTGGCTGGCTTTGAAGACATGTCGCATCATCGCCTGTTCGCTCCAGTCATCCAGGCCTTCGTCCATAGCCTTCTTGTGTGCCCGCCAGACATCCCGTTGCAATTCCTTCAAAGTCGATTTGTCCATGAGGATCTTGTCCATCTCTTGCTGGGTGTGATCGTACTCCGCGGTTTCCACGAAAGATGTCGACTCTTCGAGGCTGGGATCCTCCTCGATCTCGGCTCGCGTTGGAATCCTTCCATCTGGATGCCTGCCCGTATCACGGGCAAGGAGCTCGTTGGGATGGTGCTGGATCCACGGGATGAAGTTGATTTGCCATTTGGGGTCGTTCCCATTCATCTCGTTAAGAAGTTCTGCCAGCTGGAAGGTCATTTGGTGGTCGGTATACTGGAGCGTCTCGCCGTCTTTGTATGTGACGCTGTGCGGGAGCCTCATTGGGCCCATTTCGGCCCATTCCTGCGTACCCCCGACGAACTTGGTCCTGAACCTGCCTCCAACGCGATCGCTGGCCTCAATGATCTCCCAGTTGTGTATACCCACGCTGTCGAGCATCAACGCAGTAGCCAGACCCGAGATGCCCGCTCCCACAATCGCGATCGATGCGTTCTTTTGCCAGTGGCCCGAAGTGACGCTCCCATTGCGGTGAACTCTGTCCTTGATCGCTGCAACGCCGTCAAACCACGCCCCGAGAGAATCGAAGTCCTTCAGAAGTGGCCCATTTTCATTCACAGCGGACCGCTTTCTTGTCTTCTCACTGAAGCGAATGCGATCGCTTCTCCCGAGCAGGTGTTCGATGCCAGATTGGATATCCGTTCCATAGATGGAGATGCAGTTGGTATCCCTCGGTACATCCTCTGGAACAGCCCAGGCAAAACGATGAGGAGGACCACCCCGGTCAGTGAATGTCCCAATGATTTGGCGTTGGGAGGTTCCATTCTTGACATCGCAGCGAGACAGAGCTGCTGTCACGTGTCCCTCGTAATTGTCATGCCAGTCGAGATATACATTCGCGAGCTCACCGGGCCGGATGAGCTCCGAGGTGGTGACGGAGACCAGCTGCTCTGGTTGGTACATCGGTTTCGAAGCTGCCAAACCGGCAGCAACTACCACCGCCAACCATTTGCCCATTGCGGAAACCATTGTTGAGCACAGAACAAGCTTTTCTCGCCGAGGAATTAGCTGCAACTATTGCTGTAGCCAAGGTCGGACCAAGAAAACATGTTCTTTATATAATCCCTTTCTATGTTGATCGACCGCCGGTCCGCAATGAGGACCTTGATCAGAACGAGTACCTTGATGCCTTGGGCGGACCTTTCAAGACAGTGACTGCCGTTTCAAGCCCGGTCAATCTCGTTGATCCCAATTGTTCTGCAGCTTTCCTACCGCGTGCAAATTAATTCCGGCCGCTATCGCGGTACTTTGCGGGGTCCACGGTGTTGTTTAGTGATGGATCAACATGGGCGGTGCAGTACCGTGCCAAAAGCTTGAACCCACACAAAGTACCTCCAGGTACCCCCCAAGTACTTTTACCTAGGTTAGAATGGTTATACCTCTTTTTTTTCCCTTTTTCTTTTCTCATCCTTCTACGTTACATTTATTCCCCGATGTCGTCGGCCTCGATGAAACTCGCCTATTCGATCTCGGCCCCCTTCATCACGGAATCTATTTACAGAAATCCACCAATCGAATGTGCGTCTGGGCCGACCCACATATCCATATCTAATCAATCGAGCATGGATTATAGAAGGACGTGGAAGGTTGGAAAGGAAACAATAATCCTCGAAGGGGTCACGGGCAGTTAGTTCTTTTTCTCACGGCGATAGATGGTTTCAAGTGACATATGTTGCGGCCAAAGTCATTAGGGTTTTCCCATATTCAGTGGATTCCTTTGCAACAGTCTGGCGAACTAGGGGCGCATATACAAGATTAGCCATTAAGCGGCTGATGTTGCCTGGTATAAGTAAACGGTTGTTGCTCTGGGGTCCTGAAAAGCAATGAGAATTCTGGAACTCCAACCATATATATCATTCGGCATACTTAGTGGTAGACATTGGATACGGCTTAATGATAGGTACGTGTAGGGAAACAAGCTTTAAAAAGTGGCTGGTGCTTCGTGATAGTACAAAAGAAGCTCAGGTCAGGTAATACGTAGGTAGGTGCCAACAACTTATGGGGCGCATCCGGATCCAACTTTTGGATCCTGATCCTGATCCGCACCGCGGTTCTACGCAGGGCGGATTAGGATCAATCCGTTTAGATCCTGATTTACATAAATTTGCCAAGACTTCCCTTTTTCGGCTGGATAAATTGATGATTCATCTTAATAAAATACTGT
>JAPDKU010000033.1:0-269226 GCA_027569715.1 Hamigera avellanea | reverse complement strand
TCTGCCGCACGAGGCCTATAAGGCTTCCCCATCTGCATGGCCCGATCATGTTTTCTTCCTTTTCTTCTTCATACTAGTTTCCTAGTGAAAATGCACCTTTTCTAGAGCTGGCACGATCATCACAATGTGCACCACGGAGCGGCTTAAAACCAAGAAGAACTTCCCGGTAAACCCAGTCTGCGTCAATGAAATAACCAGTAATAGCCATGAAAGCTTGGGAAAATGGTGATGTCCAGCAATCAAGTGCAATTGAAATCTTGGATTGTGATGGAAGCATTCGAAGGATGTCTCGCTGTCGATCCTGTACTAGTGTCTTTAGACGGCGGCGAATTGTGATAGTAGATGGGACTGAAGAACAGGATGTTGCGGACCGGGCCATTTTGATTAAGCTGATGAATGTTGGGTGCTCAATTAGGGTAAACGGAAGGCGGTTAATTGAAAGAAAGGATAAGATCTTTTCCTCCCAACCTTCTTGAGAGAACGGAATATCGGTCGGGGCAGTGTCCTAGAATATAATATTCAATATCAGTATCTTAAGGGTGTTATTATTCTAAAACGTACCCTTTTTTGTAGGAACTTAGATATTTCTCCCTTCTGCCGACTATCCGATCGTAAGCGCTAGCAGTCTTCAGATGCCTTGCCATTGTTGATAGGCCGTGGCCTGTATCCCTTCCCTTGCCGTCCTTTTTTTTGGAATAAGGATGCTCAAGGATCTGGCAGCATCGTTTGCACACAACCTTTGGTGCACCATCCACACTATATGTTCTAAATATCAGAGAGATGGTTTGAGTCCCAGTTTATCTTGCTTTTTGTTCCATAGTCCGTTTGTAACCATCACTCAACATATTCGTTATGAGACATCTCGTTGTAAAGGATGTAAGCCTTTCTTCGATCGGGCCCAACGCGCTCAAGTATAGATGGGATAGTGAGGGGAATAGCCGGTCGGAGGAAGGAAGCATCAAGGGCGTCGAAGGTATGTAGGGTTTCAGATGAGGTTGCGAGGGGATGCGAATGAGTAAGGTATGTCAGATTGTCGGTTTCCCCATCATATAAAGATGATGGCAGGTCGGACTGCTGGCTCTGGGACATGGTTAAGCTTTAACTAGCATATAGACTAAAGAAATCATCAAGATAACTAGAAAGGAGGGGATTACCTGTAAGGAGAGCTGGACTTAGCTTGATAATATGAGAGCTGAGTAGGGGTAGCTCAGATAAAAAGCAATTATTATACTAGGATCTAATTGGGTAGATATTTATAAATTGAGTGGGTCAGGCCCAAAAGGGCCCAACAAAGCCCATATAAAGCCCATATAAAGCCCATGATAGCCCATCAAAGCCCATGATAGCCCATGATAGCCCATGATAGCCCATGATAGCCCATGATAGCCCATGATAGCCCATGATAGCCCACGATAGCCCATGATAGCCCATGATAGCCCATGATAGCCCATGATAGCCCACGATAGCCCACGAATAACCAATAAAGGCCCATAGATAGCCCATAAATAGCCCATCAAGGCCCATTCCCAGCCCATTCAACCCAAGAGACCTTAAAAAAATTTCAACCAGGGACACAGGGCCCTAAGGGGCCAAGTCTAAGGTCCAACATAATACTATATACTACTCTTCCAGCCGCTATTAATCACTATATTATTCTTATTATAATAGATTTAATTCGGTCGCAAACAAGGCGAATGAAATAATGAAGGGAATCCGGCCGGGCTAGGCCTCGCCCTCACCCGCGGGTCACCCGCAACCCGCAAGTTTACGGGTTTCGGGTAGGATCCTATAACCCGTGGGCGGGTCGTAAGTCTTCGCGGGTCACCCGCGCGGGTTACGGGTGACCCGAACGGGTTATCAAACAATGCAAATATAGAGAGGCCCGTGATATGCATTAAAATAACAGTAACTAATGTATTCATCTGAATCAGCATTTTATCCATCCTAATCAGGAAAAGTGTAGAAATTTTATTCAAAAACGGGTTACTTGCGGGTCACCTTTTGATCACGTGACATAATAGCATTACTGTTTTGGGGTTAGGGTGGGACAGGGGGTGTAGGAATACGGTCAGGGGGTGTACGGGTACCGGTCCTCTATTTTTATAATTTTACTAATTATTTAATAAATCCTAACTGAGTAATAAGTATTTATAAATTAAGCTATTATTTTATATACTAATATTATAATTAGAGGTACGTGTAGTTACTATATTATTATAAATATTTTAACGACCCCTATACCTTTTAATCCGACTTAAAAAGTAGTAAATTACTTTAACTAGCTAGATTAGGAAGATAAGGAGAATTATAGAATAGATTTCTCTCATGGTTACTATTAAATAAATATATTAGTATTTATTCTCCGATTTTTTGCAGTTCCCCTTATCCAATAGGGAACCGCGATTTTCGGGGTCTTTTACACTGTTATCTTAATATCTAATAACTATATCTATTTCGCGTTAAAATAAGCTTTATATTGTATTAAAAATCATAAGAATTAAAGCCAATTTGCCTATATTATTGCATGGTGCGGAAAAGCGATGTGGTGGTGTGGTGGCTGTAGCCGCGTTCCATTAAGGGGTCGCGTTCCACTAGTGCATCCTCGACACTAATTGGTTCCTGTCGAGATCGGTTGATCCTGCTGCAAGGAGGACACATTGACGGCTATCGCATGTTAAGGAACTCCTTTTGTCTCCTCGGACCGTGCCTTGGGATGGGCTGCAAGAATCGGGCCTGGAAACAAAGAAAAAAAAAAGACGGCGGTCCGGTTGCGGGCAAGTGTACTCCGTAGATAAGTTGTGGTTCGCATTTTTTCCTCGATTTCATGACTGGACTGTCGGTTGCCTGTACCTGCCAATATGTATTTTTTTCCCATTGCGCTTTGTTTTGTTTCTCTTCCCCTCTTTTGCACGTATTCTTTGTACATGCCATGTCGGATGTCTATATCGAAGGTGCTCGGTGACGGGAACAGGAAAAAAAAAAAAAAAAGAAAAGAAAGAAGAAATCATGGAAATTCCTTTCACTTTTTCTAGATTCGTTCACCTTGTAGGCAAAGAGGAGCCAATCTACACAGGGAAAGGTACCTAGTTAGGTAGAGAGAGAGATCCGATACACGTACGCCAATCGATTCCGATATCATCTATCCGGGCCTAATCTAGCTCACTTTTTCATATACCATTCTGTATCTGGAGATAATCCAACTACAAATATCTGTTTAATTTATTGTAAGATATATATATATATATATATACATATATATACATTAGTATACATGTCCAAAGTAGACCGGTGTGGTTAATGCTAGGGTAAAGAAGGGTCTTCCCGTCGCAAGTCATCCATCCACTTCCTAGGAAATCTCCTTCTATAGGTACTGTGAAATCATTCCTTTCTCGTCTTCTTCCCACGCCAAGCGGATGATGAACGTTTATAGTACAGTTGGAATTCAAGAAGGAAGACTACTTACCTATTGTCGCTTGTTAGGTATGAAGGAGGGTCCACCACAGCCAAAGTCTACCTCCGCATAGCAAGTATCCGCATACATTTCGAACAGCCACCTAACTCGCAGCAGAACCTTAGAATACAAACGCGGAAACAGCCGCATCCTAAGGCTCCAAGTCCACGCACGCAAGACCGGCTGGACTATTAAACCGACAAGTTTGTCCATGATCGAGGAATAGTTACGTGATGCATGCATGCATGCACCATGAATCCTCCTCATGATGATGAAGGGGGGAAAAGTCTCAAATACCGGGTCAAGGCAAGCGACGAGGAAATCTTCCGAAAAGGTCAATGAGAAATGGAAAAGAGGGGAAAGTACAAGGATCAAAGCCCACCCCCGGTATCAAATCATCTCGTTATCCGAAGGAGCCACCAAGTTGATGGCTTGCATGCAGTACATGTCGACGTCTGGATAGAGTAAGTGGATCAAGACTTTGCTTTTGAACAGTGTCCTGACTCCTGCCTAACGCAGTCGCACTCGACGATGCTGTCTGGTGAATGAATTGACAACGCAATAGATGCCAGAGCACCTTCCAGATATGTACAGTTTGTTCTCGACGTGCGTGCTTTAGTTCTGCTGTAGGAGTTCCAGGAGTCTTGATGGGCATCCTATGAGGAACGTTTTACTTGGCCCATCGTCGAGAGGAGACTGGGAAAAAAATACGCCCCACCAAGGAATTACTGCAGTACTGCTCGCTGCTTGACAGAGGAAAAGAGGCTGTGTTGCTCGGGCACTGATGCAGATTGCACGGGTGTTGAATGTGCGTTCCATGGAACGCTCTTGTCATCGTCCCATGGGACACGAGTACGGTTGCTCCATGCTATTAGTGAAATGGAGCAAATTCGCATTTTTGCACGCGTGCCGGTGTGGATATCCTGAAGCTAAGAGCGGAAAGCCCGAGGACGGGCCGACTGCGGCGCGAGCAGACAATAGCATGCAAGTCAGTATAAGTGGAGGCATTGTGAAGGTGATCGAGGGTGGCTAGGGAATCCAATTGTCCAAGGCCCTGTCGATTCCCAGAGGTTTCCTACCTGGGGTTGTCATCCTTGGCTCTGGGATGGGCGAAATGGCGGTAAGGAAGAGCAGGGAATCCACCAGACCAGGTCAAGGACGGGCCTTCGATAATCGAACACGAAAGAAGGTTCCGGCAAGGTGCCTTGCTTCACAAGTTGCTCAGCCGGCGAAGACGATGAATAAATGACCATTAGATAACTGGCTTCAGAAGAAGGTTCTATATAGCGATAAGAAGACATAACCACAAAGCAGATAAATTTTCAGCGCATATTGTAAAGACCGGTGTTCGTGTCGGTTCCAAAAAAACTTGTGTTGGTTTCACACTGCTCATTCCAAAACGCGGAGGCCGACTGATCATACTGTACCCAGAAAAGAAAACCGAAATAATAAGCGACGAAACGACACATACACTGCGACTGGAAAAGATCCGTTATCAACCGTAGGTTGCTCAGCTACTCTCCTCTTGATCATCGGAGTTGTCGCTCAAATCCTGGTCCACGGCATCGGGCATGACGATGCTATTGAGATACGTAACCTGCCAATAATACCAGCGGTCAGTAATGGGCCTCTCTCAGGAGAATCATCCCCAAGATATGGATGGAAACGGTAGGCATGTCGCGGCTCGCCACCCGAGAGCACTGATTCATCTGTGCTGTGGTGGGTAACGTATGGACAGCAGACCGCTCTAGTGGCTAGGAAAGGAAAGACTAAGATGGGGAAACAGGAAAAGCCTGTAGCTGATACGGGGTGCTCAGGTCCAATAGACGCAGGCCACGGACAAGCGGAGACAGAATCACAAGGGAAGGGATGGGATAGGTATGGCTTACAAAGGGTTCCATGATACCAATAAGCGTTGCGATTTTCTCGTGCGCGTTGGGACTCATGAGGTCCGCGTCGGGAAGAGGCTTGCCGATGGTAAAGCTGCGCAGGCGGAGCAATTGGATGTTCTCGTTGTCGACATCGTAGCCCTGGGCAGGAACAAAGTTTGTCAGTACCCGAAAATGAAATTTGGTCACAAGTCGAGGACCCGCTATGAAGCTCAAGCTTATATCGCTGAACCATGGAAACAAAGACGACGGCGCAGAAAAACTCTTCCCAGGATCGAGGTTTCAAAATGCCAGTGGGACAGAACTTAGAAGCGACCCAGACCCAAGGAACGCTGTGTCGGCTCTCTTGAGCAAAAGACAGAGAAGGGGGGGGGGGACTTGGGAAATGTTAAGGGTGCGACCCAGACCCGGGTAGCACCCGAAGCCACCCGCGTGCGGCTTTCCTTCATCCGTCAACACAAGACGTCAACGGCAGTGGTCTGCACTCATCAAGACGAAAATCGCCTTGACAGTGTTGCGAGGACGTTCTTGATTGATTTTGGGCCCATCATGCTTCGACAGTGCGGTATCAACGTTGGACAGATCCCCAGCCGGCCGGTGGCGTTCGATGCCTGACTGCGAGCCTGTCCCAACGAGGACGACGACACGTCCACGCGGCGCGCAAGACAGTTATCAGAAGGTCAAAGGAGCTGCTTATGAATGTCCCCTCCCTTCTCTGCGCAATCTAATGATGAAACGGCTTCTTTCGAGCTCATCAACGTGATGGTTTAATGGATCAGCAGACGGGCGCACCCATCCTTGTCAACCACACGCTGCGACGAGTATCTCGAGAACATCAATCCAATGCCCATACACTTATCAAGCATGGCAACACATTGCTAAAAGAAAGAGGCTGGTGAAAAAACAATACCGGACGCACGAGGTTGGATGCGGCGATGGTGGACACACAATGCTGGATGTGGTGACGCGGGCACCATTGGCAAGCGCAGACAACGAGAAATGGGAATCACATACCTTGGGTTTGATCTTCAGAGCACTCTCCTTGTTCTGACTGACAAAGGCTTTGACAGCTTGCGCTTCATCGTCGGATATTCCCCCCAGAATTTCACGACGCATATCCGCCCCCCTGAGGATAGCCTTCAAGCGGTGCGAGTTATGATCGATATCCTCCCGAATCAGCGCAAGCTTCTCGGCCTCCGGCATCCACAGACCCGCACCTAGATTAGACATGATACAATATCAGCAAAAATGGTTGTCCTTATACTGGCGAAAGTGAAGTTGGTACGTCGTCGCCGGTCGTCACCGCGGAAACCCAGACGGATCCGACGAGAGATGACCGCGAACAGGTTGCACCGAAGCAACCGGGGATACAGAATAGCATCGTATCACAGTGGGTGTAGAGGTTGTGTTGGACAAAGGTGCATTGAGTCCGCATCCGCTTCACGGTCGCTTCAACGTACACGAGGTCGACGCTAGGGACAGGTGAAATCACTTACCAACAAAGCAGGCGCTAGGCTGGAGATGAACATAGTAAGCAGCGTAATTGCCTCTCTTACCAGTGCGGGACCTATGCAATATTTAGCTGACAGGTATTTGCGCGTACTATCAAGAATCTGCCTACCAGGCAGCTGAGAAATGTGTCTATTCCATGGTTAGCCCAGTCACTTGAATGACACCTCATGAATCAAGCGGAACCGGCGATTTGATAACCAGCCGGCCATCAGAATGAGGTTCCACTTATTACATACCTTATAAGGGGTAGGGTTCTTGCTGAACCTGACATCTCTGTGTATGCGGAATATCTAGCAGGCATACAAGTCAGTGCGGTTGCTCCGCATTCGATCATTCATTTGTGCCGTTGACAATAACTTACCAAGTCCTTGGCTGGTAGCTCAGGAATAGTTTCGTCCTTTTCGATGATCTTCTCGTTGAGGCTCTCAACGAAGGTTTCCCAGTCCTTCTTAGCCGCTCGATAGTCGGCGTCGTGCGCTGTCAAGACGTGCAAGCGTTAGAAATGAATTGCATGATCAAAGAAATGGACATTGGCCGCCAGATTCGTCTTACCTTTGAGCCACTCTCTGTCGTTATTTTCCTTCAAATCCTCCAGGAACAGCAAGGTATTGGGATGCAAGGTTTCGTCCTGATAAGGCGTCTTGCCCGGGTCTCTCGCCTTGGGTTTCTCGATGACGACTTCCTTCCCTGGGCCGAGTCCCGTACGGACTCCTTCCCTCCACAATTCCTTATCCTTCAGCGGGACATCGGGGCTACTGCCACCGTTATCTTCGTCTTCCTTTGTCTCCTCAGTCTTTCGCGGCCGTCCACGCTTCGGCTTGACGCCATTCTGCTTCTGGTCTGCCTTTTTGGTTGTAGAAGCAGAGGACGTGGGCTTCTCAGTGTCCTCCTGGGCAGAGCCGGGCTCTTCCACGGCAGACTCATGGTTAGATTTCGGTTCAGAATCAAATTCAAGATCTTCAGCAGGATTACCCTTGAAATACGGGCTCTTTTTAGTCGTAGACCTGACCGTCTGCTCGTCGTCGTCGGTAGTAAGAGAATCCAATTTCGGTTTCTTGTTCACGGACTTGGACATTGCGCTGACCTTGTCGGACGCGCGCTTTTTTGGTGCGGGCGCTGCAGTAGCCGCCGAAGCGGGAACGGCCCGAGTCGATCGTCGAGGAGGCATTTGGCAAATGGCAACAGTGGGAATCTCTGCTAAGTAGTAACCGTTTTTTTTTTTTTTTTTTTTTTTCCCAGAAATCCGGAGTTCTTTCCCGCGGTTTTACGTACTTTGCGAAATTCTTTCGTAGATCTCTGTATCTGCTAGCTAGGAGGACAAGAGACAGATGAGCGTTGTTAAATTGCAGCAGTCCAAGGGAAGGGCAGTATCGGATTTAAGGGAGACGTTTCTTTGACCAAGGCTAAGGAAGAATTGACTTCGATTACGGCGGACAAAGGCACCGTGGAGAGACCAGGAGGCTGGTAACTTCTGGGGCGAGTCCGCGTGGAATTGGAAGAAACTGCCACTAAACTTAGCGCACGCCCGAGCAGAGAATCGAACGACACATCGTCGATGAAACGAACATATTCCACCACAAAGGAAAAAGGGTAATTTTGGAAACGCAAAAAAAAGTAAAAAAAAGTACCTTCTCTTTGTTATACAGAGTCGGCTGAATCGCTTTTCGATTCTTTGTGACCCTTCTTTTGATTCTATTCGACCGGGTCAAGGGTGTTTTCTTTCAGATTACCGTTCCGTCCCGTACTCCTTGGACAAGAAATCGTCAGCTCCACTTATTCTAGAACGGAGGGGGAAAAGAAAGGGAAAAAAAAGGAAAAAAAAAGTTTCCAATCCAACAAAGAAGATCCACGATCACAAACCTCTCTGCCCAATAATCGACCCCTCCATCACGACGAAGAAAAGAAAAAAAAATGAATCCTGGCTCGACGGAGAAAAGCACCGAGAATGACAATAATGTCCCGGAGGTGTTCACGTCTCGCAAGCGCAAAATCCTTGCCGAGCTCTCCATTCCGGACGCAGAGTATACCGATCTGTCCCCCAAGGGATCGGTCGACGAAGGAATCCGCCATCTGATCGATGACATCAATGCGTTGCCCGGCTTAGTGACGACGAGTAGCTGCGCGGGCCGGATCAGTGTGTTTCTGGAGGGAAGGAAGCAACAACAGCAACAGCAACAGCAGCAACCGCGGCAGTTTGTACCTTCCGGTGGGAAAGGCGCCGGGAAGTGGCTCTATGTCTCCCATGAACCCTTGAAGTGGCCTTGTGAAGAAGCAGAAAAAAAAGAAAATCACGCAGGTGAAGTTCAAGCAAACAGTCGAGGGCGGGGCGTCAAGTCTCTGCATGATTTGTTTGGAATGGTTCCTGGAGATGGGAAACCTCCGAGGCTGAACTGCAATAATGGCCAAGCCCCACGTTTGGTGCGATTTCATTTTGAGCCGATGGTAAGTACTGTTTTTTTTTTCGTTACTTCTTTCTCTCTTGCGTTTTCAGGGTGTATTCGTTGGTAATTTCTTGCTGTTTGCTCCAATCGCGTAGTTTGTCGTATAGCCTCGTGGCCGCTGAAGATCTGCTATATTACAAAGCTTCTGTACTGTCTACTCTTTGATTAGATACGCGATGCATGGTTTGAATTTGATCCCATTCGAAAAGAACTGCCATTGCAAGGAGGAAACAGCAAAAACTTCAGAATTATCGAAAGAAAAACAAAAAAAGACCCAAAGAACCTGCATTCCAGAATTGACAAACCATCTCATTAGATCCTTCACATTATGACCGCAACGCTCCAACACGCTCAGCCGGTCTTAGCGGCAGCTTCCAGCTCAGGCTTTCGTGAAAGTGGCCTGCAGAGCCTCCGTTGCCTCGAGGGTGATGATGGACCCAGCCCCATTGTCGCCGTGCGCTCGGCCGGTCTATCCTTGGAATCAATAATCGGCTACTGTGATGACAATGACAGCGGACAAGAAAACGGTGAAGCTTCGCCGGACCAAGACGAGCCTGTGGTGCGCAGTCTCGTAACAGAAGAGTATCTCGAAATGTTGGTTGCAATTTCAAATGAAAGGTTTTCGGTCAACGCGGAAAGAAAAGAACGATTTCGCTCCAGTCTCTTGCAGTCGTTAGGTTCGAACACCCAGCCGCTGGGCAAAGCGAAAGCTAAGCCCGCTGGCTGGGAGGATCCAGAAGTACGGCGACAGAGGAAAAGAGCGGAAGGCCTTTTGAAAAAGAAACAGCTTGAGAGTCAGACGGCTGCAGAGAAGACGGAGGAAATGGATGATATAGGTGGCTTACCTCCAAATTATTAGTTGTTGATGATGATGATATCCATGCGACTTGACGGAGAAAGATACTGGAGGTAATCGCAACGTATGAACGCGAGAGACAACATATGCCAATCCAACCATTCGGTTTCCATGTGCAAAAGTACGTCAAATTCGTCGCATTGCTCATATTATCGTAATTACCTTCCAGAGTCTGTTCATGCATGATACGTCGCAGCTGATTGAGGGGGGGTGAAATTTTTTTTTTGCGGGCTTTCATTGCTTTTCCCTGTGTTTTTTGGACAATTTTCGCGAATTTTTGTTTCATCAAGACGTGCATAGCATTGATGCTTAGATACCTGCGTTTGGGCCTGTCTAAGGGGCCTGCTGTCCCTTAGAGAATCTGGTCAAATCGATCGCAGAGATCGGTCTCGTCCATGGCAAAGGCGCCAGTTTGAGTTCCAATAGGGGTTGGAGACTCTGCAATGGGTTGGCGACCCAAGTAGACACGAGGAGTGCGACTCGGAGTGTGGAAACTAAAAATTGAACCGCTGCCTCTCTCGCTAGCCGGAGTGTAAGCGCTGGTACGGCTCTGGGTGTCAGGATCCTGACGGGTGGAAGTGGTCATGCCACGACCGGTAGACATCGCCATTTCGCCAAAGTAGCTGCCAGTACCCCCGGGAGCAGAGCTGGATATCTGGTCGAAGCTTGCAGGCCTATTCTCATTTGAAGAGTTGGAGCCGCGCGAATGATTATGAGAATTGCGAGGCACTGCTGGCGAAAAACCCGAGATATTCGCATTGTTTGCAGGCTGGTGCTCATTCGTGGAATTGGAGTCGCGCGGGTTATGAGAATTGCGAGGCATAGCGGACGAAAATCTCGCGACTTTCCCATGACTTCCAGGCTGAGAATCATACGGCGAATTGGAATTGTGAGACATAGGAGGCCTGCGGGAACTGGAGTCACTCTGGGTGCGATTACGCCTGGGGGGCTGAGCGCCGTCCATGAGCTTCTCGATCACGCGAAGCTCGTATTGAACGGCATCGTCCCAACTCTTTCGCTTAGAGACTTCCAATTCCCACTCGAACCAGATCTTCCCGTAGGGAGAGGAAATGCAGGGATCATCCATGGGCCACTTGTTAAGGTACTCTGCGTTGGTAAGATCGTCTTTCGGGCCCATCCGGAGGGAAGCTGCGAATTCCTATGGACAGGCTTTCATCAGCGTACGTTCGGCGAGTCAAGACCCTAGACTAGCACTTACCATGAGTTTGTCGTGATCGACGTCAGGCATCTTGACCAGCGTATCAAAAGGAAACCATTTGCTGACATCTGGCAAAGCGTTTATTTCCGAGGTATCCCCTGAACTGGCACACAGGGTGAATTTCTGGCGCTCATTGAACGCAGGGCATTTCAGTCCAGCTCTAAGCAGATTGCGCAAAAGCCTGTAGTCGAGACCGACAGTATGGGACTTCCTGATACTAGCAGCCAGAGCGATGATGTGATGATTGACCAATCGAAACAACTGATCGCGATCGTGGACCGTGTACAGCGCACCAGCGTACCAAGGAAACTAGCTCTGTCAGAGACAAGCCATTGGGACAAAAGGGACAAAGAGGGTAGGGAGTTGTTTTCCAGAAGCTTACCTTGTAAAGAGTGCTGATGGTGCTTTCGTAGGTACGTTGAGGGCATTTGGCACAGAAAGGTGACTAGACAACGACGAAGAGGTCAGTCACCATGGCTCTCAAGTCAAGATCCAAAAGGAACATAACACTTACACGTTGAGGGAACTCAGCATGACGAATAGCAAGTGTGATCTCTTCATGAGTGAATAGGCCTTGGAAGCCAGTCGAGTACGGATCATCGTTGGGATCAACCCGTGGCATACCATTCTGCCAAGAGACACGTTTGGCACGAGGGAACAGATCCTTGAGAAGATCATCCTGACTGCTAAGCTCAACATCTACATGACGATTGCCGAGACGAGGAACACGACCTATTTCATAGATGCTGTTGACACGGTCGACGGTCGCTGAGGCATCCTGTGGTGTCTCAAACTCAATGTAACAATCCATGGTCTTTCCAGTGGATCGCTCCATGATGATGTGGATTGCTTCGCCATCTTCAGGACTGAGCAGTTTTGCCTGACGACCGAGAAATTGTCTGATCTCCTGTTTGGTAACGGAAAACGGGATCTTCATTGTCATGTCAGTAACTTTACAATGGGATATCATAAGGTGCAGTACGGGCGCACTGTTCAAGAAGCAAAACGGGTTAGGTTACTTACATTTCCAATCTTCACAACCCCCCAAGTTGGTGGGTCGATCCAACGAGTCATTGCATCGATCGGCCAAGCATTATCAGGGATCGTGAGAGTTGTGAAGTCGCTCCGGCTGGTTTCGCGAGCAACCATGGAGCCCTGTGCAGACGGCATAGCCTGAATACTACAGACGTCATCCATCGGTGGGTTGGAAAGTTGTCTCAAAGGATGCTGGGCTCTGGGAGCAAGGATTTCAGGCCGTCTGTGGACCGCTCCATGCTGATGGAACTGCATAGGCAGAGGGGATGGTGCAAGCACAGGGGCTAGCACAGGGAGGTGAGGCTGAGCATAGTGGTAATGACCGACAGAGTTCGGCATTGGAGAAGCCACAGGCTGCATCTGCTGAAGACGATGATTCAACTGGCCAGTTTCAGACATCTCAGGGTTGAAAGCCATCGATTGAGGGACAGTAACGCTGCTCATGTGGCCAGGAACATTCTCCATTTGCACATAGGGATTCTGCAGATACTGATAACCGGCAACAGTAGGAGGAGGACAGTACGGGGACATAGGAAAGCTCGGAGTAGGAGTACCAGGAGGCCACGGAAGCGAATCTTCACCGTCAGAACGACGACGAAAGGGATTGGGAACGTATGATGACATGATTGGCAACAACAGGGATCAGGGAAAGACGGAGTTAAGAAATGGGAGAAGAGATTGGGTGGATACAGACGAGAAGAAGATGCTGAGAGAGGAACAGGGAAGACGAGAGGGAGGAGTTGGATGAGATCGAAAGGAGGGTTGAGGTAAGAGAGTAAGTGAGTGAGGTGAGAGAGTCAGAGAGACTCAGAAGGGGGGGGAGAAGCTGAAATTCACCTCGTTGCGAGCGTACAGCAAGTGTTGCCGTGGGATACGGGGGGGCCTTCGACGATTTTGAACTCACTTGTCAGATTGAAGGTTGAATGATGGACGACCACTGTATCTGACGGGGCCTGCTAAGTGAATGCATGCGAGCGACGCGATACGAGGGTACAGTGCATCGCCCAAATGTGAGTACATATAGTCTTCAGGTCATATCAAGGAATACTTGAAGCCTATGTCGTGACTACAAGTGGAATCGATACTTACATCATTTCCTAGGCACTAACGCTGGTCTCATCTCAATCCCATGAGTTTCTGGGATAGTATCCCGTTTTAGCAAACAGTGATCGAGGAACGATGGGCAACTACTGTGAGCTTGCAGTGAAGCAGAGCTTCGTCCGACTCGTGAATCGGTCAACTATTCCCCTGCGGATGAAGGGCGTTTCCACGGCGGCTTGGCTTCATCAAAAGACTGTATCGATACTATCTGATTGTAGGAGACATGATTGGATGATTGAGCCTGATGAGCGTCGATCAGCCTTCCCAGCATTCAGTGGACACTCACCGAAGTGCTTGCCTGTGATTGCGTAGATTATGATCACACTCAATCATGGTGCACTTTAGCCATAGGCAATGAGAGCCGAGCCTAAGGTCAAGTGTACACAGCCATGCGTGTATTCGAAAACATGGATGGATCGAAGCATCTTCTCCCAACACAAGTGTCAGTATGACCCTTGTAATCTACAAATATTGACAATAATACACGGTTCTTCTCGGATTATTGGCCGAATAAGTCTCCCTTGAAGCTTTTTGAGGTAGCCTGGACTTGAATTAGCTGACATACACCAATTGTAGGACGAAGATCTCAGATTATGCGAAGAAAAACTGTTTAATGCTGACAGAAATATCACACAAGGCTGGACAGAAACGCACGACCCAGATTACTACAAAGCACCAATGCAATAATAACAGATAGTAAAGCTGTACGATTTTCATTACCAGCCTAGGTCACCTGTACAGGACTTGCTAATGAAAGGAGGAATCGAGGTCACGTATCATTCGTAGACCAGAATTTAACAGACGGTGAACCAGGTTCATTAATCGAACTAGTAGACAGGTCTGTCAGTGAAGCTCAAGATGCGACAAGAAAAGAAGCTTACCGGTGTCAAGAAAGACTCGGCAACAAATCGAGCACGAGCATTCAACTGGTAGGTGTCAATACATAACAGAGACGGTTCGAGTGCCATAGTCGAGGACTCACGAAAAGTTTCATCTCCGAGATCTCCTTATCCACCTCTTCCATGAATTGGATGATGAAGTCGACCAGCTTATGCTTCAACATAGCTTCTGTGTGGAAGTTCGTGATGAGGAAGGAGATATCGTAGCCCTTTTAGTGAGTTAGTGCCTAGTTTCAACGATATGATCGTGGGGACAAATGTATTGTCAAACCTTCACTGGCTTTCTCCGCAAGATGAAGAACGACTCGGCGCGCTGCGTCAAGAACCGGGTGAACTTGTGTACCAAGATGTGCTCGATCTCATCAGCCTGCTTTATTCGGATGCTGACTCGGACACTGTTGGCGCTAGGTTCGATAAGAACCTTCTCGTTCTCGTTACGTGAAATCGTCAGAGGATTCAGGAGAACCTCTGGGGAACTAGCGGCTTCGATTTCCGGAACATTGTGCCTCTCCGATGTCTGCGAAGCGAAGTTCGAAATTGCGAGCGCGGCGGTCAGGGACGAGCGAACACATTGAAGATAAGGTCGGAGTGATTGAGACTGGAAGATTAGCTTGAACGTTAGTCATTGGAAGTCAACCGGCTTACCATGATGAAGTGCACTGTTTACTAGGTGCTGATGACTGCCGTTATCTCCGCTGGGCAATCGGTCTACGTTCCCAGATTCAAACGGTGAGAATTGTAGATGAAAGAAGTAAAAGCCTCAACCTAGGCTTTCCAGAACCAACAGCAAGCCCACGAATATACCTGGACCTCGAACAATTCAAAGGAGACACAGTGTGGAGTTACGCTCAAGGCAGCGGAGTAGTCCCGCTGGTGTGGCTCCAAGTGGTGTCGCATGAGTTTGTCCTGTTTGCATCGTCTGCCCCACGGTCGCTGGAGCCATGACAGAATTACCTAACCAGGCTGCGGAGGTGGCACCTGTGTTTATGTCCACCCCATCAGTGAACGGCAAGGTGTTTCTGAAGCTCTTTCCAGCCTCATTTCCATCTTATTAAGCTATAGCAACATAAGCTATAGCAACATGGCTTCGATACCAGGCATGTCTCAATTTTACTTTTTTCTTTCCTCCAGGAGTTTTTGAGCTCCTTGCTGACTGTAGATCGCAGTGATCGTTAAACACCAAGGCAAACGTCATGAGGTCGAGCTTGATCCGACGTCCAACGGTGAGACCTTCAAGTTCCAGCTTTATTCCTTGACCGGCGTCGAGCCAGAACGACAGAAGATTCTGGTCAAAGGTGGCCAGCTGAAGGATGACACCCCCTTGGCTTCTCTCAATGCCAAGCCAGGCCAAACATTCATGATGATGGGTACACCCTCGGGGGGTCAGGGAGCTGCAGACTTGGGCCGACCAAAGGAAGCCGTGAAATTCTTGGAGGATATGACGGAAGCCGAAGCTGCCAGAGCAGAGGGGGCTACTCCGGCTGGTCTGCAGAATCTCGGAAACACTTGCTATCTCAATTCCACGCTTCAAACTTTGAGAAGTGTCCCCGAGCTTCACGAAGAGCTTCTACGGTACAGACCGACTACCGGTCCGACCGGTTCCTCTCGCCTTGCAGACCTCAGCAGCTTTGGCCTTGGCGGGCTGGGCTCCTCGATGGATTTGACCGCCTCCCTGCGAGACCTTTTCAAGCAGATGTCTGAGACTCAGGAGGGTATCCCGCCTCTCATGTTTCTAAACTCCCTTAGGAATACTTTCCCGCAATTCGCTCAAAGGGACAGAAACGGCCACGGTTATGCCCAACAAGACGCTGAAGAAGCTTGGTCACAGATTGTGACGCAGCTTAGAAACAATCTCAACGTTAAAGAAGGAGAGGGAGACTCCGCCAATGAGGTGTCTTTCGTCGACAAATATCTTGCTGGAAGGTTTGAGTCGATAATTGAATGCGATGAGCCGGCAGCTAGAGAAGCTGGCGAGGAACCGGTCAAGACATCTGACGTTTTCTACAAGCTCGACTGTCACATCGGTAAAGAAACGAATCATTTGAACGATGGCATCATGGCTGGCCTTGAAGAAAAGATCGAGAAACATTCCCCTACGTTGGATCGAGATGCCGTTTACACGAAGCGATCGCGCATTGCCAGGTTGCCCAAGTATCTGACGGTACACTTCGTTCGATTCTTCTGGAAGCGTGAGACTCAGAAGAAGGCCAAGATTATGCGCAAGGTTACGTTCCCTGCCGAACTGGACGCGGTGGAATTTTGCACGGATGAACTTAAGAAGCAGCTTGTTCCTGTCAGAGACAAGGTCCGAGAGATTCGCAAGGAGGAGTTGGACGTTGAGCGCGCCCGCAAGCGTCAGAAGATGATGCATCAAGGAGAGGAACAAAGCAAGGCAGGAGCTGAATCCGCAGCGAACTTGGAGCCGATGCAGAAGAAGAAGGCAGCCGAAGAGCGCAATGGGTCGGAGAAGAGCAAGGCGGCGGAGAAGGATGGAGACACGGCAATGACTGATGTCTTCAAGTCCGATGTAGATTACGAGGCAGAGAAGGCCGCTTCCATTGCCGCTGCAAAGAAGGAGCTGTTCGAGCTCATTGATCCCAAGCGTGCTACAGATGCAGGAACCAACACATCAGGCCTTTACGAATTGCGAGGAGTCATCACACACCAAGGTGCCAGCGCCGACAGCGGCCACTACACGGCGTATGTAAAGAAGCAAGGCAAGCTCTCGGATGATGGAAAGAAGAGAAAAGAGGAAGACGGCAAGTGGTGGTGGTTCAATGATGACAAGGTCTCTGAAGTGGAGACTGAGAAGATTGAAACCCTTTCTGGTGGTGGTAAGTTATGATGCTTTGATCAGTCGGTATACAGGTGGAGTCTATACTAACTTTTCTATCCCAGGCGAATCACATTCCGCATTGATTTTGCTCTACCGTGCAATTGACTTGCCCACCCCTGATGAGTGAGATGGGCGAACCCTCTCTGATAGTCCTCGCGTTACCTTCCGCGTTGGAAGCCTCTTGATTTACCCAGCATGAAAGTGGTTCTCAAATGAAAACGATGCAAAGAGTATATGATCATGTTAGACGAATAGAACCCACGAATAAATAGGAATCTACGTTCTTCGAGTTATGAAAAATACTTTTCTCCAGGTGGTGCGCAATCCGTGATGCTGCACGTAGTCCACGGCACGTGATTGGACACTAGCGGGCGCAAGCAACAACCGAGGAACCAAACGGCCGTCCCCAAAACATTCGATTGCTCTCGTCACGAGCATCGAACTGCGATGTGATCAAGATGTCTGGTCCTCGGAGAGCTTTGCAGTCCCAGCTGCGTTATAGGGTTCAATTGCCTTCCAATGTCGCGCTCAGAAGACTGCAACCTCAACCTCTGAGACATTCCAGCACCCTCACCCATCCAAATGCGCGAAGTCAACCGTCGAGATGGCCGCGACGACTCGTTTATGCAACAATATTCGGTAGCTTAGGCCTCGGTCTCGGGAAATGGATGGACAAGAAGGTTGCGGCCCCTCCAGCACCAGGATCAGAAGAGGATGCGCGAGGGCTCACGGACATTCATCGACTGTTCGACACGGGCTTGCCCATCGTGCAGGATTTGCGAAACCATCCGGACTATGTGGAATCGAACGTCTACGAGAATTACACGGAGGAAGAAAAAGAGCACAGGCTGACGTCCGGTCCGCTGAGGGGAAGCAGAGGGTTGGCGCTGCAGGTTGGTTTCATGAACCCCGCGACTCGTGTCGCTGCACCTTGCTGGCTTAGGCGGGAGGCTAGCCCATAAGCAAGCTTTACCATCTGCCCAATCTCTAAAATTGCCGATATTTTACGCGCTTGGACCTCGGGATCTCGAATCTAATCTATACATGTCTCAAATAGAGAGTTTTCTGGAATGAAAAGGAGAAGAAAGCCGTCAGCGTTGTTTTCCTTGGCCCCGGTCTCGAAGGATGGCCGACCGTTGTTCACGGCGGTGCCTTGGGCATCGTGATTGATGAGAACCTGGGACGTGTAGCCATTCGCAATTTCCCAGAGCGCACTGGGGTCACTGCGAACATGAACATCAATTATCGCGCCCCTGTCTTTTCGGACAACTTCTACACCCTCCATACGACGTTGGACAAGGAACGGAGCACAGATCGCAAGGCCTACGTTCAGACAGAAGTGCGCGATCTCACCGGGAAGCTCTGTGTTGAGGCCAGTGGAATATTTGTCGTTCCTAAGCAATTGAAGCAACTGAAGCTTCAGAATCTCGGAGACAAGTACTAAGTATCGGGTCTGATCGAAATCAAGACCTCTTTTGTGCCTAGACGCCACATTAGCCACGTTTCAATTCATGCTAAATGAGATCCAGCCTTACGCGAAGAAGGCAATGAACCGTTGTTCATTGCCGCAGTATGGGTATTTTGCCCATTCTGCCTCGGAGGAAGCTTCAAGCAATTGACTTTGGTTGGGGCCTCATCTATGGTGTACTCCGTATTCCATAAGAGGAACGAAATTGAGGGTGGGATTCTACTTTACCTCGTACTGGAAGCCATCTTGGAACGGTCGGCCAGCAAATCCGAGTCAAGTGGAGTCCAGACTAAGGGTTGTTAACTTGCCATCGCCTGGAGAATACTCTAGAAATGAGGGTGTCAGTGATAACTTAATATGCAAGGTCGGGTTCCAGGAAAGCGTACAACCAACTGATCAATCGTCAGCCCTACTGTTGAAGTTATACGGGAAAAGAAACTGGCAAGAGATATGGAAAGACTCTTCTCTACGCGCAAACAATGGCCCAATATCCCAATAGCCCCAATTAAAGAAATCTTACAATAAGTATATTAACAGTCCATAGAGAATGAAGACTAGACTAAGAATAAGTTTTTTAGTGCAGCCACAACAAGAAGTCCTATCTACTAGTGGACGTAACAATGACACCAGAATCGTTTATTGGCTTGCCTGTTATACTACAGTGATTGTCTGATCCCTGTATGGCGGAGTAACTACCTAAAAGGACGAGTGGACGGAGTCTCCGCGTTCACCCCCGCGTTTCTTCCTCCACCCCTTTCCATCAAACTTTGGCACTGTCCGAGGTTCATTCTAAATCTAAGCACCAGAAAACTTTCCAGCTTTGTTCTTGTCCATGTGGCCCATCTTGTCTTGTATGGTATGAGTCTATGATAAGCCTCGGACAAGGCCTTCCAAGGTTAGCAAGTATCTTGGCCGATCGACTAGACGCTCTACTGTCCTATTGCAATTGAGGAGGCCCGATGCCTGTCATTGTCCCAATTTTTCTACCTGTCCTACTTTGTGTTACCTGACACGATGGGCCTAAAATGCCATGCATGACCTCGCAGCTGCAAAGAGAGCGCCACGGTGAGACTTATATTATGACATTTTATCCCTTTTGCTGCCCCTCGATGCCTCATGGTATATTTATTCTATTCGTCTCTGCACCGGGCTAAAGAGGACTAATATTCTCTTCGCTCATTGCACAACAGCCATCGACCCCACGCGTTTTCCACACAGCTTCCCTCGAACTCTCGTTGTCACCTTACCTTTCTTCTCGATTAAGGTGCATCGTCAACGACAATGGCTTCAACTAATCATTCGAGTCAGTCTCTGGCTGATAAGAAGGATGTCTTTCACACAACCGAGGGCGATCTGAAGCATCACCAGAGCCGCCAGGATGTTGTTGGACTGCGAACCTACGGCGACGATGAAGACCACGACCATGAAACTCCGGTCAGAAACCAACCGCTACTGTCTTTGTGACATCCACAAGCGGATAATCATGCATTGGCCGAGAAGTCAATGATGTGCTCCTCATTGACACATTTCTAGATGAGTTTCCGCCGTTTCATGGGCTTCACATCCATGGCTTTCTTGTGGACCGGTAGCCAAATCCCTGTCTACCTATTCGGTAAGTGGAGCTACAGCCATCCTTCAAATATACCTTCTAATTATATCGAACAGGCGGCATCCCTCCCTACATTTACGGAGATATCGGTGGTGCAGACAGATGGATCTGGTTTGTGCGTGACATCTTCTCCGGGGTGTCTGGGAAATCTCCGGTAGGGCTGATGGCTTCTTGCTACAGGTCCTTGCCAATCTGCTTGCTCTTGCCGGGGTATGCCCATTTATTGGCTCTTTGTCGGATCTAATCGGTCGTCGCTATGTCGCCATCATTGGAGCTTCTCTGGTGTGTCTCGGCATGATCGTTAGCAGCACAGCAAATACAATGAACATTTTCATTGGTACGGCGCCTGGAAGCCCCCTGCCCATATCTTGAATTGATACTGAATGCTGCACACAGGTGGTATGGCGATTGCAGGTGCAGGCGCTGGTGTCAACGAATTGACTGCGCTGGCTGCAACCTCCGAAATGGCACCTACGCGGAAGCGCGGCACCTACGTTGCAGTGCTCATCTTCACCATACTGCCATTCTGTCCGTCTGTCTTATGGGCCCAGCTTATTGCATATCATAGCAATTGGCGTTATGTCGGAGCCTTCTGCGGCGCCTGGAGCGGGTTCGGCTTGCTCATCACTGTCCTGTTCTACTTTCCACCGCCCCGAGTCAACTCAGCGGGCCTGAGCAGGGCGGAGATTGTCAAGCGGATTGACTTTGTCGGTGGCTTCTTGAGCATTTCTGGCATGATCCTTTTCATGGCTGGTATGCAATGGGGTGGTTACCAGGTACGGCCTATTCCGGCCACCAATCGATTCTCCATGCAAGGTTGCTGTTACATGTCCATGGAAGGCTAACTGTGATTCAGTACAACTGGACCAGTTCTCATGTCCTTGTCCCTCTCATCCTCGGACTCGTCCTCCTGGTTGCTTTTGGCTTCTGGGAAGTATATGGCGCAAAATATCCCATCTTCCCGACACGCTTGAAGCAAGAGCCTCGCACGCTGGGCATGACGCTGATCATCACCTTCATTTCGGGCGCCAACTTCTTTTCCGTGATTATGTTCTGGCCGACGGAGTCGTTCAACGTATATGGCCACGACCCCGTTGCTGTTGGTGTCCGCAGTTTGCCCATTGGCTTTGGTATTCTGGGCGGCGCCTGCATTGTTTTATGGCTGTTGAGTGTCCTTCGAGGACGGAACAAGGAGTTGTTGATTCTCAGTAGCATTCTCATGACCGCAGGTTGGTACTAACGCTGTTTCCATTTCATAATATTAGGCACTTCCTTCTTCGTTCTGTCTCGATTAAGAAACTCCAGTTCTCCATTGACAATGACATCCTGCTAACACTATGCTATTATGCAGGCTGCGGAGCACTTGCAGTCGCGCGGACAGATAACCTCTACCAACTCTGGGGCATTCTCATCGTTGCCGGTCTTGGAATCGGAGGCATCGTGGTCCCAGCTTCTATTATGACCACCATCATCTGCCCTGATGTAAGCCTCTTTTCTTCCCCTTACAGAACCAACTCAAAACTAAACAAGAAAAAACATCAGGACCTCATCGCCACCATCTCAGCCCTCACCCTCTCGATCCGCGTCATCGGCGGTAGCATCGGCTACTGCATCTACTACAATATCTTCATCGCGAAATTCGTCCCCAACGCAACGCACTACATCGGCGGCGTCATGGTCGCTAAACTCAACATCACTAACGCCACCTACATCGCCGAAGCCATCGAGTTGACCGGTGCGTCTCTGCTGGAGGAACTGCGCCACATCCCCGGCATCAACGGCAGCGAGGCCGCGTACCAGGCTGTCGTGAAGGCGGGACAGATCGCTTATGTGGAGAGCTACAGATGGGTGTACTACGCTAGCATTGGGTTTGGGGCGGTGTCGATCATCGCAGCGTGCTTCTTGGGGAGTATTGAGGCGTATATGGATGATCATGTGGCGGTTGTGATTCACTGACGTTGCTTTTTTTTTTCCTATTGGCTGGGAGATGTTGATGATGGCTATGCAGGAGATTGGATGGTCATTTTCACTTTCTATTGTATTTTTGAGGGGTGGAATATGACAAGTCAGGTCTTATGCACATGATGGAAGTTCGTACAAAGAAGTGCTAGTAGACCTTTACGGATTCAAGTACACTCGTACACCGTTAGCCATTATGCTCGAATCCAAAAGCAAAAGAGAAGCAACAACATAATGATAATCTATGGTATCGATACATCTCAAGATGAATATACTTTTTTCCAAGAGAAAAAAAAAAAAAAAAAAAAGAAAAAGAAAAGAAAAGAAAAGCGCCCCAAGCGCTCGATCCCGAGTGTTGAATACACGAACAATGATTATACGACGAAAACCCTACCCACTTTCCCAAGTAGAACCTCGTACAGGGACATTAACATATCATAACAGCCATCATCGTCGTCATCGTCACCGTCACCTGCTCTCAACCTGACTCAACGGCGTCTTCCTATTAACAGCCGCACCACCCGCTCTGCCAGGCTTCTTCTTATCATCCTTCGGCCGTAAACCCCGGCTCAACCCGCCGCCTAGACCCCTCGCAAGACTCGCGAATGGAGATGCGTGCCAAAGTTCGAGGTCATCCTCGTGCTGACCCGTTGTAGGACCAGGACTACGGTCTGAACGCCGAGTCTTATGCTTGTTCTGATGCGGTTGCGGCTGCGGCTGCGGCTGATGAAGATGTTGCTCAATATGTACAACTTCCTTTTCCGGTGACGTCGGACTCCAAGGCATCGGGACCTCGACGACCATGTGTTCCGCACAGTTGCAGCCGCATCCACTAGGGCAGACTTGGCATTGATAGTCGTCTTCCGCGCCATCGTAACCAAGGTGTGGTGTGGTGAACCATTTCCGATGGCAATCGAAACAGCTCACGTGTCCGCAGCTCAGGCACGGGATGAGCATTCCTTCGACTACCTCGCCGCAGATAACGCAGGGGAGTTTGACGGGCTGAGGATGCTCGGGTTTGCAGTTCGGACACGTGACGGCTCCGGAACTAGCCCGAACGTGTCTTTTTGAGACTGGGTCCGTGGCGTTTTGTGTTGAGAAGACGGATATCTGAAGAGCATGACCACAGCTCGGGCAGTGGCGTTGGATGCCTAGAGCCTGAGGGGTATTGGACTCGAGTACAGCTGGAAGCTGTGTTTCTATACGTCCAGATGCTGGAAGGGAGAATGAGGTTCGAGAGCTGTGCCGATTCCAGCGTGGTTCTGTCGAACGGCCAACAACGTCACCGATCTTGAGGACTTCGCTCTGTTGGACTGATAGGCCCCAGATGGATAACAAATTGGCGTATGTCGCACGGTATGCCCTATACAGCCCTTTCTTCTTGGGGTCGAGGAAGGAGTTATGAGCATGTCCATCGTTATCAAAGGAGTCCTGATTCTTGAGTGTAACCTTGAGCTTCACAGGGCCTTTTGCAGTTTGATGAGGCCTTTCGCTTTCGGTATCGGAGTGAGTATGAGATGCGAGAGCAGTGGAGGTTGTCAAGTAGTCCGGAACTGCAGATACAGGTTTAGCAGCGAACCCGCTTGTGGTCCACACCCCAGGCCCGGCCTTCGTATTGGGACTGCCGCTTGGACTTGGTTTTTTCTTACTCAACGCGGTTGCTGGTGGAGAAGCGGAAGACGGACCAAATGTGAACGAGCGAGAAAGAGAGGATGCTAGAACAGACCCAAATCCGGAGCCACTTCGGGGCTGGGAATGTTGGTCAGGAGAGGCGGCTATTGAAACATTGTGACTGTGGAATTTGCGATCCGCGGCTATGGCAGTAGGACGAGAAGCAAAGGGAGGCGTTGTGCCCGTTGAATAGGGAGGCGTAGAATCAACACGCAGCAGCTCAGACGATGACCGTCCGGAACTGAAGGTGATTGGTGTAGTATGACTCTCCTTTGGTGTAGATGTGACGGGCGTCACCACCTGGGATTTGCTTTGAGCAGTTGAATGGCCCGAGTAGAAGTCCAAAGAAAATGAGTGCTGTTCCATGCGTCTGGATGCCGATCTCTCGTGGCGTTGGTCCTTGCGCGGAGGTCTCTCTCCAGAATTGGTATCGTGAAGAACGCAAGAAAGCATTGCTACCATTTGGACATCGCCAATCCTTTCGAAATGGTCGAAAAGAGCAGGAATTAGCCAGCGACCACCGAAAGGGTGGTCTCCCCATTGGGTAGCACGATTTGCCGCGAACTGTTGATACTGATCTGGAGTACCAATGTCGTAGCCAAAATCCACGGCGCTGTCCTTTCTCCGCATGTACCCGGCTTCGCGCTCCCCAAAGATCTCCAAAGCCTTCAGTGGAAATGCCCTGGATTGATTGTGCAAGATAAGCTTGATCAAACCCCATACTTGAGCCAGATCGTCGTAGCCTGCATCGAGGGCTACTGCAGCGTTGTGAGCACAAACGTCTGCACCCCTGCCACAAATGCGATATTTGCTGGCCAATTCTCGCTTCACTGGGAGGATATCGCTAAGATCATGGATCGATATTATGTTATGCGGAGCCTCCGACGATTTGACCGTGACAGCACCAACAGTTGACCTTTGCGAATTATCTGTCGATCGTGGTCTATGGAATCCAAGACTGCCAGCACTTCGCCAGGTTTGCGGTGCTGGGAAGCGGTTCTGCAATCCTGATAGAAGGTCCGACGACCCTGAAGAGCTGGACGACTCGTATGCCGAGTCGTCCGAATAGTCAGACGCGCCGTCATCGGTACTAGCGATTGTCCCTGTCATGCGTGACCCCGGCGAGCTTGTCTGCAGGCGGCCAAATCCCTCAAAGACTTTATCTGCTCTTGACAGCCTGGTCATATCCCTGAACCCTAGAGAGTCCAAAACAGCCGTTGACTTGTCCTTCTTGGGTGGAAAGAAGCACACAAGACGTCCATCGGGTGCCCATAAGGCACCACATGCCTTAGCAATCGGAATCATGACATTGGCATTGACTGGACGAAGTAACTCTGAGCTCATCCCTAGATCCTGGCTCTGCGACATGCCTACTTCATCCTCATCGCTGGACTCGTCGTCTCCCAATGCACCATTAATCGGAGATTTGATTGTTTCGGCTGTTTCACCGAGTACCCAAGCGATACTCTCCTCCAGGGTGCTTTCTCCCAAAAGGTACCGAACGACACCTTCGAGACAGCCTCTCTTGCGGGAGAGATACGTCTCCGCAATCTTGCGGAGCTCCGAATTCATTTTGGTAGATAATTGGTCAGTGACTGCGGCCGTTTTTTGTATGCTGAATGTAGGCACCGATGCCCGAGGATAATCGGCGGGAAACTTGATGTCAACCTTCAGAAATAGCGAAGCGCCTTCTGCACCCCATGGACCATGTAAAGATATCGTTGCCTTCCGTTGTCTAACATCGACCGACTCGAACACAACCTTTGTGAACTTTTCGCCGACGTGAGTTATCTCGTCGCCAAGCGTCTCAATGTCCCATCCCGATATCTTCACACCACGCATCCAAGTAATAGGATTTGTGTCGGCTCTGAATCTCGCCCTTCCCTGCATTCCAACTCGTGAGTCGATATTGCCACCCTGAGTCCAAGCACGGGAGTACGGCATAGAAATAGTGTTCATTCCTTTGGCTCCCCCGACCAAATTGGGATTCGAAGAACGTAGGCCCGGCGACAGAGGCGACTCCGCATCATCAAAATCTGGTTCGCGATTCTCGTCGCGGAAAGTCTTGTAAACGGCACCTTTACGAGTGACATTCAGAGTAGAGATGAATGATTTTCCTTTTTCGTAACCAACCCGTTGCAGAATGTCAGGATCAACCCGGTGCAAGCGAAGCTCTTTGTCTGTGCCCCAAGTGACCAGCTGAAACTCTCTATGATCGACTCCATCCACAACTCCCCCACGGGGTCTCCAGAGGAATTCCTTTACCTGGCCCTTGTGACCCGGAAAACTGTGTACCAGGGGTAGATCCGCCTCGGGATTGGCGCCTTCTCCTGCTCTTCGACTATATAGATGAAGATCACTATTGCCTCTCTGAGGCATTGCCAAAACACCCCATCCAAAGGGAGTATTTCGCGCACGCCAAACGGGGAACGGTGTTCGAATCAACTTTTCCGGGACATCGCCTTCGACAGTATAGTCCCAGAACTTGATCGTCTTATCCAACGAGCAAGTTACAAGAGCTCCAGGTCTAACTCTGTTCCAATCAACGCCGTAGATCTTCGTGCTGTGAGCTTCAATGGACCGGATTGGATGTGCGCCCATTCTGTCGTCCCAGATGCGAAGGAATCTGTCATGAGAGCTCGCAATGACATGTGGATCCTGCCGGTTCCATTTGACTTGAGTCGCACCAGCGAACCAGTCGGAGAACGAGATGACCGGCCGCGAAGGTATTCGCAAATCCCAACAATGAACGAAACTGTCCACGGCACAGGTGGCAAGAATATCGGGATGGTGCGCGGAGAAATTGATGTCAGTTATAGCTCGCGAGTGTGCATGTAGTACATGCTCGATGGAGTTCTGCCATGGCTTCATGGCCAGATTCCAAACCAACGCCTTTTGATTTGACGTACTGACAACCCAGTAGTCGCGTGCGGCGAACGGCGACCATTGAACGTCGGCGACCTCCCATGGCGTATGATGGGGAAGATATCGAGGCGGGGAATAGGGCGAGTCAAGGTCAATGACATGTAGACCTTCCTTCGAAGCAAGAACGACATCTCGTCCGCATGGCGATATGGACATAGAACCAACCGGCTGATCCACATGGAATGAACTGTCCTCACCAAAAGTCGGGCTTTCAAAAGCCGTCGTCAGCAGCCTGGCTTCCAAAGTACTTGGCATATTGTATGGGAGGGCTCAACCCTTGAGCCGCTCCTCCCGGAGTTTGACGATGTGCGCAAGGCTTCCTTGAAAAACGTTGCTGAACCATTCAAGGAATCGCACAGCGCGTAGAAGGGGGACCATGTACCACCCTAGGCACTGCCTTCATTGCGTTGGCTTGGAGAATGCTTGCCCTTGTAATTATGCGAGAGGATAAAATCCGGAGAAGTCACTTGTGTGCATCGCTCGATCGACAGCAGAGCGTCTGGTCAGTCGGGCATACGGTATATAAACTTGCCAGCTCAATTGTATCTAAGCAAAATGTCAAGGATTAGAATTTGAATCAAAGTCGATTAACGGAAGCCAACTTACCTGCGTGGAATGAGGCAGATCAAGAGCTCTCTCAGTCACCGTCTCGGCGATCCGATGGAGACCTCCGCATTCAATGTGGAGAAATCTCCCTTTTTGGGTTCCGGAGATTGAGCTGCACTAGTGGCTTTTGCAGACTACCTCAGCTAACTGAAGCTGACGATAGAGACCATAAGCGTAGCTCTCGTGCCCCTCTCCGTCGATTATTGTTACTTACGTCGTTTCAGTCTCCAAACGGTGCTATCCGTAGTCCCTTCTCCATTTATTTCCGTAGCAACTTCTCCGCCGATTCAGTCACCCACACAGTTTCCTAAGGGTGCAAATTGCCTCGACTTTCGGACGGGAACCATTCCTCCCTCCTCGATTGATTTCTAAGCAGTCTACAATCCGAGAAAGACGTAGAGGGCTCAAGGCAAATTCTACTGCGAGGGACCCTGGCCCCACTTGTTCGGTTTTGAACGCGATCGCGCGATTCTCTCTATAAACTTTCCAATCAATCGAGATGGCCTTGCCAAAGAGAATCATCAAGGAGACGGAGCGCCTGATGGCGGAGCCGTAAGTGACCATGATGTTCAAAGAGAAGGGGGTTCGTCGACGAACTAATTCTTTCCAGCGTCCCGGGCATTAACGCTGTGCCTCACGAGGACAACCTGCGGTATTTCGACGTTTCCATCCACGGTCCAGCACAATCTCCCTATGAGGGTATGGTTTTCTGCAGGGAAAACAGTTCATCGGGATAGCTAACACGATGACAGGCGGAATCTTTAGGCTCGAGTTGTTCTTACCAGAGGACTATCCTATGACTCCCCCCAAGATCCGCTTCTTGACGAAGATCTATCACCCCAACATTGACCGTCTTGGAAGAATCTGCTTGGATGTCTTGAAAAGTAAGTCTGTCGCTGAGAAATATCGCATAAGCGCCAACCCTGGATTGCGCTAACACTCCGAAAGACAACTGGTCTCCTGCTCTTCAGATCCGCACGATCCTGCTCTCAATCCAGGCTCTCCTCGGTGCACCCAACCCTGATGACCCGCTTGCGAATGACGTTGCTCAGCGCTGGAAGGAGGATGAGCCGGCAGCTATACAGACGGCGAAGGAATGGACTCGAACACATGCTATGACTTAGATTCTGGAAAAAGTTTAAAATGCGACTTAATATGATGTGACCATGAAGCAGCAAACCAGACATATTTGGCGGGCGAAGATCATGAGATGCCTTCCCCTAGCATCTAGGTCTTCTGGTAGGAATCTTGCATGTTATTGGAGGTTTCCGGACCGACAAAAGCCTTTCATTTCTCTACACATAAATACAACCCAGCTTTTTATAAGGCAACCTTGGTCCGTCTTGTGATGCACTATTTTGAGACCAGCTACTTAGAATTGCGTGCTTCTTTTGCTCCTTTCTAGATTTCCATCCATGCTACTGGTGTTGATGCTCCTTGCTTATAATATACCCTTTCGTGCTGCATGGAAGATATAATACTAGGTAAAACGGCTAGAGGATCCCTAGGTCGTCAATTCACTATATCAGTGAATTAAGGATACACGCAGTAGATAAAGCGGCTGGAGGACGCCCGGGTTACTAAACCACTATATCAGTGAATTATAGATAAAATAATAAGTAGGATATGAATAATGGATGAGTATAGAACGAATGTAGAATAAATATAAACATACTATAAATTCTCCTCTATATTATAAAATACTCTTTCTTTTCGCGAATGTTAAGCCTATAATTTTGATATATTTTAATATCTATATAATTTTCTAGACTAATATTAAGTAAAAGGTAGCCTAAGAGCCCTCGCTGCCTTTTAGAGTAGGAGCATCCCAAATCATTACCTTTAACTTATCGTCACATCACCTAAGAAATCGAACTATTCTCCTTCGCGAATCCTTAAAAGTCTTTATCTCGCGACTCTCTATACCACGACCCCCCATCGCGCGACCCTTCACCTCACGACTCTTCACCTCACGACTCTCTACCTCACAACTCTCCACCTCACGACTCTTCAGCTCGCGACAATCACATCGCGACCTTCCATCGCAGGACCTTCCATCGCGGGACCTTCCATCGCGGGACCTTCCATCGCGCAACCTTTCTTTGCCTCTTTCTTTGTCTCGTGCACCTTCTTCATCTCGCGATAATGGCGCGATCGTCGCACATCGACGCCAGCTTCCAGGAAGAGGCGTCGCCTGGACCTAGCAGGGTGAGGAAACGACCCTCAGTCATCCTCGAAGTCCCAGAGGAGGAAGACCTGGCCGAGCCCTTTGAGCGTTCCTTTCCCACAACCCCTTCCCATGCCAATATCTTGCCCAGGAGCAGCCATCAGGTCACTCTTGAGCAGACTCCAGCAAAGTCAGTCTCCACAAAGTCTTCTCCCGTCCACACCACAGACCTCGAGACCCCGCTCTCTGTGAGGGACGTTGAATCTTCTCCAATTCGTGACGGAGAACTCAGCGACCTCTCCAAAGTGTTGGACGAGGCATTCAAGATGTGCGACAGCGAAGATATCACTCTTAGCTTTCCTTACTCTCCGGACAAGCCAAAGTCAGAGGATGAGCTCAGCCTCAAGGACGAGACAGGCTCACAAGACCAGGCTAGCGTCCAAGATGAGATGAGCTCAGAGAAAGCAAATCCAAAAAGGTTTGAACAGACCAGGGTACAGATCGAAGATGACCCGCAGAGCCAGCATTCTCAGCTCCTCGACCTTGTCAACATGTATCTGAGGGACGATTCGGACGACCAAATGAGCTCGTGCGCGGATCAGAACGATCAAGATTCTCTCTGGACAGATGAGAGGTCCACCAGCCGACGCGTCTCGGTTGCAGAACAATCCATTGACCAAGACTCCATCTGCACTGACGACAAGTCCTTTGACGACAAGTCCACTGACGACAAGTCCACTGACGACAAGTCCACTGACGACAAGCTCACTGACGACAAGCTCACTGACGACAAGTTCACTGACGACAAGTTCACTGACGACAAGTTCACTGGCCCGGAGGAGCTGTACGGCAAGGAAGAGGACGAGCAGCACGAGCACATGTATCCTGGCGAGCAATCCAATAACCCTCATTATTACGCACATGGACAGTTCGTCAACCAGATGAACACGGACGATGGTGCGCCATCCACCAACCCGAACATGTACGCAAATGAGCATGGCGCAGACCAGATGACGAGATACGCTGCGGCGCAGTCTAGCAGCCAGGACACGCATTCAAATGAGCAATTCACTGGTCGAGAACACTGGTACGCTCCAGGACAGCGACCTTACCAAGAATCGTACTTTGACCGTTACGACTATCAACAGAACGTGCACCCCAGTAGCCCGTTCTACTCACGTTCCGTGTACAGCCAAAGCCAAGAACGCATTCCCATTCCCCAGAACAGAATTCCCAGCGGCCGTTACACATATCCAGAAGAGCTCATCGCTGCTCAAGAGCGACAGGAGAAAAACGACCAGTCGGGCATGCAGAACAATTCCAGCGTTTGGTCACCGGAAGCGATGAGCATGAAATCTAACGTTAGCACGCCCACCGTGCAGAAACGGGTCTCTTTCAGGGAAGAGGTCCCCGTCCATCCATTCGAAAAGGAAGCGTACGACTTACCTCCTCCTCCTCCTACTCCTCCGAGCTTCCAACGCCCACCATTGACAAAGCAGTCTACGTATGACTCTCAGCGCTCTCGATCCAGCATGGCTCCATCTGAAGGGGCAAGTTTGGACAGCTCTTCGAGTCCCAACAATACTCGTGACAAGAAGCAGCTGAAAAAGGAGGAGAAAGAAAGAAAAGAGAGGGAGAAACAGGAGCAGAAAGAACAGAAAGAGAGGGAGAAACAGGAGCAGAAAGAACAGAAGGAGAGAGAGAAGAAGGAGAAAAAGGAGCAGAAAGAACAGAAAGAGCGAGAGAAGGAGAAGGAAAGGAAGGGGAAGCAGGCATCCAAGTCTCCTAAGCAACCGAACATGCTTTATAGCACGGGTGGCTGTGAGTCGCTCCCAGCTCGATTGAACCTGGGCTTTGCCTTTGTTGATGCAAGTCATTCTGTGTGCGGATTCAGTTCACTGACATTGATTTGCAACAGATTTTGCCTACGTACCTGAACAGGATGATGACGAGCCCGAGTCAGCAGAGCCCCCAGTTACAGACAAGCCCGGTAGAGCTGCCGAGTCGCCCGCAACTCCTGCGAAAGTTGTTGAATCCCCTTCCCCCAACGTCAAGTCCGCTGAGAAAGGAGACAATGACAAGAAGGGTTCTTATCGCGAAAAGTCCCGTCAGCAGAGTGCATCCGGGCCCAAGTCTGATATTCTCCATCCATATTTTCCTCAATTCCAGGACTAACATCATGCACAGGATGGAGATTTCGGCCAGCAAGAAGACCCCTGTGGCCAGTCCCCTGCCTACGCCGGGTAGCGCCTCCGGTAAGTCCTGGAGAAATTGGGGCAAGAAATCCCGGCCATCTGTACTGGATCCCAAAGTTTTCGAAGAGAGACAGCGTGCTAGTAAGTGACAGCCCCGTTCAATATGTATACTCAGTCAGGGATTAACATCATCGGTCAAGGATCCAACAGCAATACTCATAAGGTGTATACTCGGGAGTCCTTCCTAAAGAAGGTGAACGATACCTTAATATCGGAAATCAAGGAGACTTCACTGACACTTTCCACAGGTCGAGTACATCCACAGGATCGTCGCCTCGCACTGCCCAATCAACGACAAAGAGGGCGATATCGAACAGAGAAGAAGGGAGCTCAATGGGAACAACTGGAAGATCAAGAACATGAAGTGTCTTGACTGTCGCGGCGACTGTCCCTCGTGCGGAATCTCATGCTGCATTTACATAGCGGCGTCCCACATCATTGACCAAGCGGGCCCAGAACAACCTGAAGCAGTCGAGGCTCGTAAAGTCATGGAATGGATTGACGCTATGGGCCCGGCGGGCGAGTACCTATGCGAATTCGGGTATTGTACCCCTCCGGATGGTTGTGAACGGTATGTGTGTCCGGATTGCTTTGGTGTCTGTCCACATCCGATCTGCCAGGATGTCAAGTGCAGGGTAAGTCTGGAAGTAGTGCCCTCATGGTGTTGATTTTGGTGTTAACGAGAAATATATAGGCGTGCAAAAAGGACCCTTCCGCTCTTTGCGACTGGCACATCGATCTCTAAGCACATGTTTTGAAATGTCCGGCAACCAGAGATCGAGGCTCTTGCGTTGACAAAGATTGGCTTTCTGCTTCAAAGGGGAAAATCGAAACTTCGAATCACTGTTTCGCTGGCATCAAGGTTTTGACATGTAGCCACTGGCTCGTTCTGGCATTCCATGGTGATTGTTATTTGCCCTCATAATTCGGAAGATTCCTCATCGAACGATGGGAGTAATGTATCCAAAGTCGAGGATTGGTAGATACAGACAGAAAAATGCCAATAACTTCTTTTCTACTTTTGTTGCCTCGAATAATTATGATGACAATAATGAATCCTGAATCTTTAGTTACGTAGCAACAACTAAACTACGCCGTAAGTCGTTGCAGTCAACGAGGTCGACGGGAAAGGGCAGGCGCGGTCACGTGGTGCACTTTAGCGAGGCTCCGCACCGCACCACAATTGTGTCAGTCTCACGTCCAGCTCGCCGCAAAGACCGCTTCGAATCAACCACCCAACGCCAACCGACAACATCTCGTCTCGACCGGCTGCGCATCTCCAGCATTCAAGATGCGTACCTACGACGATTCTTTCAGCGGTCAGAAGATCTACCCTGGAAAGGTGCGTTTTTGCCTTCCCTATCCGTGAACCCGGCACCCCGAATGAAGCCTATCCGACAACCCACGAATCTTTGAGAAACCCGCACACAATGAAGCCGACAGTCATTTCCACGAAAAAAATTGCGTCTGAATACGTTTTTGTTAACATTTTTTTTCGATATTTACAGGGTAAGCTGTACGTCCGTGGCGACAGCAAGATCTTCCGCTTCCAGAATGGAAAGTCCGAGTCCCTCTTCCTCCAGCGCAAGAACCCTCGCCGGATCGCTTGGACCGTCCTCTACCGTCGCCAGCACAAGAAGGGTATCTCTGAAGTCAGTCACAACCCAATCCATAAATTCCTTTTTGCGTCGAAACTATACGTTGCTTGTGAAGATGGGGAGTACAATAACGGAATCAATGCTGGGGACTGGCGGAGACGTTGGAAATGAGGGTCTGGCACAAAACGTTTGACGAGAGAGAAGAGATGGAGCGAAAACCGAAAGCAACTATAAGAGCGACGCTGTTGAGGAAATTGAATGCTGACGGATACTTCTTTTTTTTTCGTGATGAATAGGAAGTCGCTAAGAAGCGTACCCGCCGTGTTGTCAAGCACCAGCGTGCCATCGTCGGTGCCTCCCTCGACGTGATCAAGGAGCGCCGCTCCATGCGCCCCGAGGCCCGTGCCGCCGCCCGCCAGCAGGCCATCAAGGAGGCCAAGGAGAAGAAGGCCGCTTCCGAGAGCAAGAAGAAGGCCGAGAAGGCCAAGAACGCCGCCAGCGCCGCCAAGGGTACCGCTCAGCGCATCCAGAGCAAGCAGGGTGCCAAGGGCTCTGCTCCCAAGGTTGCCGCCAAGTCTCGTTAAACGGATTTGAGTGGTCTGGCTTGGGCTGGGGAAGAGTGATGGAAGAACTTGTGGTTTGCAAATTGGGAGGTTGATCCGGCAGCTGGAATTGTTTCCCTAAAAACAAATTCTACCATGAGAAATATCGGCGTATTGAGCGGTTGGGTTCTGCGCGGATGAGACATCCCGCTAGGGCTCTCAGATAGGCTTATCACTTTTGCGCGCCATGCTATTTTACCAGGAACACAAAAAAAATGCAATGGATGTGATAATGATGGCCTCAGGTTTTCTTTTTTTTATTCTGTTGTTTGTCGCTCTGGCCTGTAGATTCTGCAGATATGGGGGTTTACGGACTTTTTTGTCACACAGTTGACTTCAATGTCATCAAATCAGTTAACTTCACCCTCGGGTCTGTGGTCCAGTTGCCAGAGTCAACCTTCCATTTGAATGGCCGCGCGATGAAATACCCATTCAACGTTCAAGATCTTTTTTCCAAGTGCAATTAACGTAGTGCTGTTCATATTATAGAGTTCGCTTATCCAAAGAAATCATGACAGGCCTAAATTCCAGTTGATAAGCTCTAGTCTAGTATTTCTCTGTCTATCTTTCACGAATATATGATGATCCATTTCTAGGAACCGGGATTGCGACCGAATGTCTAAGTACAGTGAACGCCCACCCAAAAAATAAAGATGAACAGAAGCGACAAGCCACCGAAGCAACAGTAACTTCAAGAAAGGCACACCTTTTCCTTTCCTTCTAATAATAATGCGCCATCTCCAAACCCGCACGCTTAAACCCACACTTAATATAGAATCCCTCGTTCGCTTCCGAGCAGTCGAGAATAGACTACAGAATAAATAGGTCATCGTCAGCAATGAAGTTTTCACGAACAACGATTCCGCAACCCCAACCCACGCAAAGGGAAGACATTTACCTTGTAACACCCAACATTCGCAGCGACATAATCCAGGGCCTGAATGATCCTCAACCCCAACTTCTTCCCTTGCTGGGACTTATCGACCGCGATATCCTCAATGTGCCCCACCATGCCCAGCGAATGGATGAACTTGCGCTCCACGATCAAGCTGCCCGTTCCCACGATCCTATCGCTGCCGTCGCACACGACGAGAAGATAGTACTCGTCGCTCCGGGCAGCCATCCAGTCGTACCGGCTGTCCCAATCGGCCTCGGAGACCTCCCCGACGGTCGTCAACACGCGCAGAACGTCGAGGTAGCCGCGGTGGAAGTCGGAGCGGCGCACGGGACGGATGGTGTAGTCCGGCGGAAGGGCGGCGAGGACTTCAGGGGAGATGAGGGAGGGGGAGAAGAGGGGGGAGTCGTCGGACTTGGTGGTGGGAGGGGTGAGAGCTGGGTTGGACATGTTTGGCGAAGGATTAAAGGATCGTAGAAGTGGAATTGAGGGGTTTTGCTCGAGGCCGGTAGCTGGAGGGTTTATTTGGGTTTTTGTTTCTTGTCGCAGGGGATGGAGTTTTTAGGACCGCGGGGTTAGTTAGACTTCGGCTTCGATAAAGGATTTGAGTTCGCCAAGTTGCTGGACTGCAAACAGATAATAGCACAGAAGAAACCTATGCTCTGAAACGAAGGACTATGAGTGTGAGTTTAAGAACAATTCGGCTCGGAGAGAGGGCAGGAAAGGAGAGTTTTTGTGGACAGGTCGAGAGATGGTGAGAGCGAGGGAAGTCGGGGGAATAAACAAGGGCCACGATACGCCCGCCCCATGGTTTCATTCAGCCTATTCAAAGCCTCCCAAGGCTGAGACAGATCGCCTCCGCCACCAAGACAAAGGGATTTTCTACTTCAATTCTATTATCCTTGAAAATACCAAAAAGGTTTAAGGAAAAAAGATTCTTGCTTGTTCCATCCCCGGCATTCCAAAGAGCGGTGGTGAATGCGGTGAATCTGTTTGTTCTCAGTTCTGTGAGTTCGAAGTAAATACTGCGGTGCCATCGGACCATTGGTCCATCGGTCCACTAACTAACTATGGGGCGCCGCAGCAAATCTAGCAGTAGCTCATATGAGATGGTGCTATTTTTATCTTCGGTATGTCAAATTGTCAACCAGCTGAAAGAGTCTTCAATCATCAAATTCGCTCAATAATAAACCAAAAATACAGTGTTTATTCCTTCAGTGTACAAAGGGATGCTATCCTGAATTATTATTATTTTTTTTCCAAATATGAGCGCCTCGAGCGTTTTCTCTATTTCTTCTCCTTGGGGGCAAGCATGAGCTCGGGGCGGACGTGCTTGTCGAAGTCTTCCTCGCTCAGAGCCTTGAGCTCCATAGCACTCTCCTTCAGGGTGATGCCCTTCTTGTGGGCGTTCTTGGCGACCTTGGAGGCCATGTCGTAACCAATAACGGGGTTCAAGCAAGTAACAAGCATCAAACTAGGAGTACTTAGTATCTGTGTTTCCCAAATGGAACGAGAAAAGCGGCAGAAAATACTTACCTCTCGTGGAGGAGGGCGCTGATTCTGGCCTCGTTGGCTTCAAGACCCTCAACCAAGTGCTTCTGGAAGCTGTTCATGCCGTCGGACAGGATACGGGAGCTGTGCAAAAGGTTGCGGATCATGACAGGCTTGAAGACATTGAGCTCGAACTGGCCGTTCATGCCACCAACGGTAGCAGCAACGTGGTTACCCATGACCTGGGCGCAGACCATGGTGAGAGACTCGCACTGGGTGGGGTTGACCTTGCCAGGCATGATGGAGGAGCCGGGCTCGTTCTCGGGGAGAATCAGCTCACCCAGACCGCAGCGAGGACCAGAGCCGAGGTAACGGATGTCCTGTGCAATCTTGAAGAGGGAGCAAGCAAGAGTGTTAAGAGCACCGGATGCCTCAACGATAGAATCGTGGGCAGCCAGGACCTCGAACTTGTTGGGAGCGGTCTTGAACTCGGTACCGGTCATCTTGGTGACCTCGGCGGCAATAGCCTCATCGAAGCCCTTGAAGGTGTTGAGACCAGTGCCAACAGCGGTACCACCCTGAGCAAGGTAGCGGAGGTGGGGAAGGGTGTTCTGGATACGCTCAATGTTGCGGTCGAGCTGGGCGACGTAGCCAGAGAACTCCTGACCGAGAGTGAGAGGGGTAGCGTCCTGCAAGTGAGTACGACCGATCTTAATGATCTTCTCGAATCTCTCGACCTTCTTCTGGAGAGCATCACGCAAGCTCTGGAGAGCAGGCAGCAAGACGCCCTCAAGCTCCAGAACAGCAGCAATGTGCATCACAGTGGGGAAGGAGTCGTTGGAAGATGCAGACATGTTGACATGGTCATTGGGGTGAACGGGCTTCTTGGTTCCCATGGTTCCACCAAGGATCTCGATGGCACGGTTGGAGATAACCTCGTTGGCGTTCATGTTGGACTGGGTACCGGAACCGGTCTGCCAAACGACAAGAGGAAAGTGGTCCATGAGCTTGCCGTCGGCAACCTCGGCAGCAGCTTGCTTGATAGCCTGGCCGATCTTGGGGTCTGGAAAGAATTATCAGTCTGCGCCGTGCGTAGAACTCCAGAGACACGGAATCCCGCTTACCAAGGCCATACTTCATGTTAACTTCGGCGGCAGCACCCTTCAGGATACCGAAGGCCTTAACAACGCCAGAAGGCATACGGTCCTGGGGCTGGTTGATGTCGAAGTTGCCCAGAGAGCTATCGTTAAATCAGCATCCGAAGGTCCATCTCCATGCGATCCAAGGTATCTTACCGCTGGGTCTGCGCACCCCAGTACTTGTCCCCGGGGACCTATAGAGAATTGAAATCAGACACTGTAGAACAAGAGTCCACAGGATCGATGAAACCCACCTGGATCTCGCCAAAAGCATCGCTCTCCGTGCGGGTTCCCGAAGCCATTCTGAATGTTGTGCTGAAAGACCTCTGGCAGGAGACAGTGTTCAAGGACTGAAGGCGGGGGAATTGGAGGCGTCGGCTATTGTAGCTCAGCGAGCGACGGCTACTGAGAACTGCGGGGGAAGCAGCAAGGCCATGACGGGCGGAGTTGGAGCTGGCGACTCGGGATGCAGCATGTGTCAAAGAGGCCATCGAGCGCACCGCGGCCCGGGAGGAGGAAGTAGAAGAAAGCATTTTGACCAATGCCGTTGCTTTGTAACAATGTTGATTTCCTGCTAGCAGGGGATCTGAACACCCAATGCCTCACACAGAAGCTCTGAGAAGGGAGAAGAGTACGGAGGTTAAAGAAGAATAATAAATGAGCATCCGAGAGGTCTTTTCCGCCCGTCCGCCTATTCCCGTTCTTCGTTCTGCCAAAACTCTCCACATCCCAAACCCCATCACCCAAGCATTCCCTGCCGAAAACACCCGGTCCCCGGTATCGGATTAACAATTATTACTAGACCGTCACGGCAACTGCACATTGACACCACGTATGGTACGGTACAAATTCCCTCCAATCTTTCGCCTATTTATGAGATACTTCCATTGGAACTCGTCATCAACCACGTGTAGAGACGCTTCTCTATAAAATCTCCTTCTTCAGTGCAGCGATCACCTTCTCATTATACAACTTTCCACAGTCCAATATACCATCCAAGAGAGGGAAAGTATGAGGAGCTCCCGGGACGCGAATCAACTCTGCTCGAGATCCGGCAGCATTCATCTTCGCTGCATAGGTCACACCTTCGTCGCGAAGAGGATCCATTTCGGCAACGAAAACCAGCGCCGGCGCCAGGCCTGCAAAGTTTCGTGCTAATATGGGAGACATCTTCCAATCCTGCGCCGCCCACCAGTCAGTCAGCCATGCAACATACAACATACATCACTTGTACTTCTGGCGGTTTCGCGGGTGCTGTATAACTCACATTCTCCGACCTTTCAGGCCGAGGGACTCCCAGAAAATGCCTATGGAAATACGACATGCGCGCCATTGGTAGTGCGGCGGTGAATTCCATCTCGCGGTACGACTCGTAGGGACAGTTCTCGCGATCAAACTCGCCCTCTGGAGTAAAAGAACTGTGCATGTCGCAGACAGGAACGCACAGGATTTGCAGGCGCAATGGAATATCCGCATTGCGACAAAGATGGCCTAGAACAGCCGACAGATGGCCTCCGGCGGAGACACCACCCACTGCGAATCGATCCGGGTCCAGATTGAACTCCTCGGCCTTGTGCGATCGAATCTGTGCGGCTTATCAGCTGTCTGATTATCAAAAATCCAAGAGAACTAACCCAATTAAACGCTGCCCAGCAATCGTCCACCGGGATTGGATATTTATATTCAGGTGCCAATCGGTAATCAACATCAAATGCCACCAGTCCGCCATCGAGGGCATCGACGACGCGCTTGCAAAAGTCATGGTCGGTGGCAAGGCCTCCAAACACCCATCCACCGCCGTGGAAGTTGACGTAGGCTGCTCTCTTCTTCGGTTTCCTATCACCGTCCAGGACGGGAACCGGCTCGAAGATTCGCACCGTTATCTCTCCATCATTGACGGGGCACTTCTGCTCGGTGATACGAAAGATATCCGGTCCTGCGGCACGGCCGTATGCGATGAGGTATTTGTTAGGGTTCTTTCGAAACTCTTCGATGGGCACCTCGTGGGTATGGAGACGTCCCGCGTTATATTTGTTGTAGTATTCCACGTAGACCGGGTCAAATCGCGGGAGCAGTTCGGGAGGGATGCTGTTGTGGAGTGGTTGGTAGGCAGAAGCGGGTTGGAGGTCGTGCAAGGCCTTGTCCCCTGCCGGCTTGCTGGTTGTCTCCATTTCAGTAATTTCGATGAAAACTGTTGAGCTTCTCGATTGTATGTGAGATTGAGAGTTAGGAGAGCATTCGCTGGATCATGCGGGCCTTAGATACTATGCTGCTTCCTCCAAAAGGCAGGTGCAATGTCACACTCCCCATCGACGATTCAGTAACCAAGAGCCCCCTCACTTGCTCTTATCAATGCTGACTAGGTACCTACCGAGATAGGCGTCGGAGTAGTTGGCCGTCAGATCCCGGCATCAATCATAACCAATAGCAGTCACCCCAGGATTACTCCGTATGGCATGGGGCGAAGTATACGAGGTCTTAGGTACAGATCGGTACACGACAATACAAGTTAGACATCCCTTTCGGGCAACTGCACGTGTAAAATAGTATTCAGATCACGCAGGAGAAATCTATATATCTTTACCTCTCACTACACCGTAAGGTGTAGTAAGAAGACTCGGCCAAGCTCTGCTGGTAGTCTTTGGACATCATATAAAGCATTAAAAAGAAATTCCTAGAACCACAAGTTTGATGTATGTTGTACATTAGTTAAATGAATATTTTACGATGTCTATTTCTCGATTCCACATTTGGTGGTTTGATTGCAGAACTCGACCGTGATTTTTGTTTGCCGTGGTTTCAATGCTCGAGCAAAATATACATTCGTACCGCACACTTATCCGATAAGAATGTCATTCTTACCCCGCATCTCGCACATCAAGCCGATCTTACAGGTTGCCATTATTATTGCATCCTTGTGGAAGAAAGCTCAAGACGTTAGGATTACCAAACGCGACTAGATATTTACATCTCCTGCAGCGGCCATTGACATGCACCAATCAAATAGCGATTAGAAATAGAGTTCTTACCCCTATGCCCATTCAGCAGCAAGCTGACGTTACAGGCCAGCATTCCACTAGCATCGACATATTCTGCCTTACTCGATCCCGAGTTCTCTTTGTTTCTTCATCCAAGAGCATCATATCCAACATGATATTCCTCTTGATATCACCGCATTTCGTTCCTGATGGTGGCGGCATTGAACGGTTCTAACCGGCAAAGTCGGGCGAACCGCCGATAAGCGATGGTTCCCGGCTCGGGGCTGGAACTGGGAAGAACCCAAAAAAAAAAAAAAATCATGACGATGGCGATATCGGGCCATACTTGCCGAGTACCCAGTGGCCCTAATTGACTCCAGCCCGCAAAGGAACCACTCGATTTTCTTTGTAAAGCGTGACAGAATTATATATAGTACCTTCATCTTCAACTGATTTCCCCGCAAAATACCGATTTGTCGAAAATTTACAGTCATTATTCCCCCCGCAGATATCTTAACTATGCCCGTCGAAAAGCCGACCTCGGCGACTCGCCATACTGTCCTGAAGACCTTGGCCCCAGTTCCTCCTGACGAGATCTTCGCTTTAAACCGTGCGTACGCCGTTGACACTCATCCTCAGAAGGTGAGTCTCGGTGTCGGTGTGTACCGCACGGACGAAGGCAAGCCATGGCCCCTTCCAGCCGTGCAAAAGGCAGAGAAGCAACTGCTCGCGGAGGACGATGCTTTCCGACATGAGTACACTGCCATTGAAGGTGATGTGCCGTTCCTTGAGCTGGCTCGGGACCTTATGTTCGGCTTCGATAGCAAGAACGAATCATCAGAGCAGAAGGAGGACAAAAAGAGGATCGCTTCTGTGCAAACCGTTGCAGGAACCGGTGCCAACCATATCGGTGCTCTCTTCCTCGCACATCACATGAAGCCCAAGAATGTCTGGCTTTCGAACCCCTCGTGGCAAAACCACCTGACGCTCTGGGAACTCGCTGGTGTCCCTCACAAGACTTATCCATACTACCACGCCACCACTCGCTCGCTTGATTTTGACGGCATGATCTCCACCCTCGAGACGGAAGCCCAGGAGGGGGACGTGGTCCTCCTCCATGCCTGTGCCCACAACCCCACTGGACTGGACCCCAACAAGGAGCAGTGGGTTGCCATCGCGGATCTGTGCGAGCGGAAGAAGCTGTTCCCATTTTTTGACTCGGCTTACCAGGGTTTCGCCTCCGGATCCGTTGTCGAGGACGCCTGGGCCGTCCAATACTTCTTCAAGCACAAGCCAAACATGGAGATGTGCGTGGCTCAGAGCTTTTCGAAGAACTTTGGACTCTATGGCCAACGTGTTGGTGCGTTCCATTATGTCACTAACGTCGAATCCACCGAGTTGAGAGACACTGTCGTCAACAACCTCTGCCATATCATCAGAGGAGAGTACTCGATGGGACCACGTGGCGGCTGCAGCATTGTGAAGAAGGTTCTTACCAACGACGAACTGACTGCTCAGTGGAACGATGACTTGAGAGTGATGAGCTCTCGTATCAAGGATATGAGACAGGCGCTTTATAATGAGCTTGTCAGACTCCAGACTCCAGGAACTTGGGAGCACATCGTCAACCAGGTGAGCACTTCTTCCTGTCGCTAAACTGTTATATTGCCACGAATTGCTAATGTCAGCTCCTCAGAATGGAATGTTTTCCTATACCGGTCTCACCCCCAAGCAAGTCCATGCTTTGAAGGACAAGTACCACATCTACCTGCTCAAGTCCGGAAGAGCATCCATCAGTGGCTGTAAGTGCTATCCCGAGATTTGATTGTTTCGGTAACATTTACCGATACTGACGTATCTTTGTCAAGTGAGCGAGAAAAACGTTACATACGTCGCACAGGCTATCGACGATGTCGTCCGGAACGTCATCTGAGATGGAGCCCAAAAGAAGTAAGAGAGAAAAGCTTCTATATATTGTATATATTCACACATAAAGCATGTGCATCAGGAGAGGCGTTTTATATCCTGGTCGCGTCTTCAGATTTATGAGCGAAATTGCAAGCATGAAGAATCCAGACAACATGAGAAATGTTCCCGAGTCCTGGTGGCTCGAAAGAATCCTTGTCAGCTGGCAAGCTATCCCTTTTGGGGATTCCATTTGTTTGCTTGAGTTCCAATAATGGAAAGAAGTTCCGCATTTCAACACCGTACCGTTTGTCAGTGCGAGGAAGGTGCAAACTGCCTAGCTGTTTCTGAAGCTGTAAGTAACTCTTGTGAGTAATCACTATTACTATTGGAACCTACCTGAGGTTGCCAGAAACCTGGTTCACTGCCTCAAGATCACAATTCGTTGAAATAAGAAGAGGTCGGCATCCTAGTTCAAGCAGGATGAGGCAGATGCACATGCTATTAATAGCTTGATATGACAGTCCAGACTTAACGATTCATAATCGCCAGGCTAAGGAAGAGGAAAAGCACAAGGCAGCAAACTTATCAGCATTAGAACTAGAACTATCTACTGTACAAAAGACGGAGTGTAAAGGGAAAAGGGCATAAAGGTTATGGCGTGACAAAGGAAAAGAACAATGAAAAAGATAATTGATAAACAAAAGATTCGGCGAGCTCATTCCGCCGAATCATGGACTTGATAAGATAGTGGCTGGACACGGAATCATGGACGCGCCGGTCAGCACGAGGTATTTGATAATGGCAGGAAAGAAAAGACATGAAACCTTTAAAGAGTAACCTCCTCCAATTCTCCCTCGCCCTCTCTTTCCTTGCTCTTCCTCTCCCCATTACTCTTCGGTTCGTCCTCTTCCAATCCAGCGTCCTTTGGAGGGGCATTTTCCTTATCTTCGTCGTCCTGTTCCGGTGAAGAGCTTTCGTCTACGGGTTGTGCTTTGTGATGTTGCTCCTCATCTGGTTCCTCTTCTGAGCTCTCTTTCTTCTCTGCGGCCTCATCTTCATCTTTAGGAGGTGGTGTAGGCGGCGATGGCTCAGGTGGCATAGGCCGTTCATCTTCTTCCCTAGGTTGGCCGCTCATACCACCTCCCGGGAAAGGAGTCACTGGTGGCTCGCCTATCGAATGGTCCCGCTGGGGTGCTAGCTGAGATTGACCACTTGGCCGACCATCTGTCGGAGCACTGGGTGTTGCGGAGACCGTCGACATTGTATGCTGATGCTGTGCAGTTGCATGCATTGGTCGTAATTGCCTGGCCTTGGGGTCCGCATCCAAATAATAGCCCCTAACGCCCACGATGGTGCCCTCGGCCTCACATGCGTCCACCCACTCAGGCTTCACAACGGGGATGTTCATCTCCACTGCTTTCTCCCACAACGGACCTCTTCCTTCTGTGCAGACGAAATGCGTAGTGTCGATGCGGACGGTATCGATGAGCTTGCCTCCGATCCGGTCTAACGCGGAAGCGAGAGCCTCCTTTTGTTGCGGGTGAAGGATTCCCGCGGTGACCGTGATACCGGAGAGATCCGTCATTTTGTGAGTTCGACACGTCAGCTTCTCGGATGTGTATGTGCCAGCCGACGTGCGCAAAACCAGGTGGAACGAATATTCGGTATGAATAGCAAGACCGCTGATCTTTGTGCTCCGCGTTTCCAGCGGTCTGGGGATAGATCCGGCTTTGGAACCATTGCGATAAAGCGACAGGGACTTCAGGGATGCTGTGGCGAGGTCGATCGGCTCCCATTCCAAGACGAGTGAGGTTTGTGTAGCATTTCGAAGATGCAGTATGGGAGGAGAGGGTTGCTTGAGGCCGTAGGTATTTAGGATACGCTTCTGAAGAGCCTGAAATGCCGATGCACTCGCTGCTTCGGCGGATTGGTTGCGCGATACTGTAATGTCAACGATGCTGCCAGAGGCGATGTTGCTGGGCAGAAGGACGGAGGGAAATTCGATCTGCGGAGTCAGAGCCAATTTATTAGTGTCATGAAGCAGATGTGGTATGACCAGCAGCCTATTTTCCCACCCCTAAATGAATGAATAGATATGTGGGATTATTGGATAAGGAGGGATTGCTGCCTTTGCGACGGGAAAGGGAGCTTACGAGGCGGTTATCCTGCGTCAGAAGCACGGCGACGCCAGCGTCTACCTTGCCAACAGTCAAGGAGACCAACATTGTGGAATGTCTCAGGGAGAAATGAGTCAATAGCGCATAAACTGAGACCCAGTGATGTGTGTTAGGTGTATTTATACGATGCGGAGAAAGCAGTCAATTGTTGTCTTGTTCCCGCCTGATCGGCATTTAGCGAAGAGCCAAGGAAGGTCGCAATTCGCCAGAGAGTTGTACTGACGATGCACATTACAAAGAGTGCGAGCCAGATCCTGGCCATGCGACACAATAACGTATCTTCTTCTTCTTCGTTGCTTTCAATAATGACAACTATCTTTAAGAGAACAATTCTGTGACGAACACTTGATGAATATTTCACCTACACCTGAGTGGAAAGGAGGGAAGGAACGTCCCGTCTATATTATTCTTGCTCTTGTTTGACTCTGGGTTGCTTTTGTCCAAGCTGAGACTTTACTCCCGGGTTCCTTTGTGCTTGAGATTTATGAACCTTCTGCTCTATGTGGTCTAGAAGGATATTCAGATCCTTCTGGATACTGCAATCGTCCTGCTTAAGGATCCTCGGGAGTATCATAATGTCAGCGGTCCCCTTCAGATTGGGGCCCAGGTCTGCGCTTCCTTCTGACGCTTCGGCATTTTGCGATATCCTTCTACCCCAAGCATCATATCCTCGGTCTTTCAAAGCCTGCACGAAGCCTTTTCGTGCTTTCCTGGAACACATGGAGCGGACAACCCGCTTGTGATCCTGGAGCGGTTTGGCCACCGACATTCTCCACCACAAAGTATTCCGATCGCGGTTGGCATACATGTGTTCAATCTTTGGCGCAATGGGAGTTATCCCAGTCCCAGTCAACCGAGAAGCCACCGAAGACATGACGGCCTTGCGGGAGTACCGTAATTGAAATGCTTGTGTGACGCACTTCATGGTTCTTCTGGAGGATGCTGGTTCTTTCACGATGTAGAATTGGAGTGGGTTTATCGTCTTTGGTGATTCATGGGATCAAAAGTTGTAGGAGTTCATGCCCGTCTGAGAAAGTCCAGAAAGCCTGCTCAGAACTAGAATTCAAGAGGCAGATGAGGTTATTGCTTGCGTGTCAAGTCAAGGTTTTGTAAACACGGGAAAAGTTGTTGGTCACTGTCTTTTCACACTTTGCCAGTGGATTTGAGTCGTATTAAATCAAAGTAATTAGAATAAAAGATAGATTAATGTATCGAGTTGTCTGTTAGGGACAGAAGATTTAGGAGACTTGCTTGGATTGCGCAAAGTTATGGTTCCTGCCTCAGGTACCAACTCTAGAAACATAAGGCGGTGAGAGGCTCTGTATAATCATTGGGCGCAGTCACGGACCAAACCTTGGAAGATTTGTGGCGAGCCTAAGGCAGAGTCAGGCCACCACGCCACAGTCATGTTCTCCCCACTATATTAAAGCCTTGAAATTACTCACATCGCTTCACTCCGCTGAAGTTAACAACACCCCACTTTTGCCCTCACACCGTCCCTCGAGGACATACATTACCACTCTCAGGTCTCCCACGCATTTCTCAAGACCTTTGATCGCATACGACGAAACTTTGAGCGAGTGATCCTTCAAGATGCCCAAGAATAAGGGAAAGGTAAAGTCTCGAACCCCTCTCTCTCTTTATTTGGCAACCCCACTATGCAGACCATGCAAAATCCATTTTCACCTCGCTTTAGCCACCATCTTCAGTTTCTGCTGTGAAAGAGGTGCTCCCAATGTCTATGGCGACTAGGGAATTTTTTTTCAAGCAAAAGGCTGCATTTTTAAATCTACGTATATGATCAAGTGCTAACTGCTCAACTATAGGGTGGTAAGAACAGGCGTCGTGGAAAGAACGAGAACGACAACGAAAAGCGTGAACTCACCTTCAAGGAGGAAGGCCAGGAATATGCGCAGGTCGTGAAGATGCTGGGTAACGGCCGTCTCGAGGCTATGTGCTTCGATGGCGAGAAGCGACTGGCACACATTCGTGGCAAGCTCAGGAAGAAGGTTTGGATCAACCAGGGCGATATCATCCTCCTTTCGCTGCGTGACTATCAGGACGAGAAGGGCGACGTCATTCTCAAGTACACCGCCGACGAGGCCAGAAGCTTGAAGGCCTACGGCGAGTTGCCTGAGCACGCCAAGATCAACGAAACCGACACCTACGGTCACGAAGGTTTCGAGGACAACGTCGAGTTCGACGAGGACCGTGAAAGCGAAGACGAGAAGGAGATCGATGTCGACGAGCTCTAAACCCCTCAAATCCTTGGATTCAAACCCTGCGAGAGTTACTGGTGTCTTTTTACCAGCCCTCTACTGTCGGTCTTACGCCGTGGCCAATCCAGCCTATCCTTTCGGAAACTTCTCTACGAAAGTTCGCCAGTAGAAAGTACTCGCCATTATCAATTCCTCAACACCGCTTCCTTCCCCGAAAAGGTGACAAGAAGACCAGGCCTGCGGCGCTTCGGTTGTACTAGGGCTTCATCCCAGTGCTGCTCTCGAAACAGGGTTGAATCATCGACAAGGTGGATTTAAATGTCTGCACATGATGGACTTGGTCTTCTATTGTGATGTCATGCTTCTCATTGATGCAGGCCTTGGAATCCCTCAGAGAAATAGTTGCAACGCGCAAGAAAGGACCGTTTGCTTGTACAGCTTGCTGCGTGTTTCGTGTTGGCAATTCTTTGTCTGCTCCCTCTTTCTATTTCCGTTCCTTTTCTTCTCAAAATCGCCATGATAGATTTATGAAAAGGCTTACGAGAATACACGTCTTAACAACCAAATACTCTTCCTTGTACTTAGTATAGTCGAGTACATTACCGGTCCAGTCTGCTTCGTACATTGGCTGGATACACTCGTAGGCGGATTTCGGGTAAAAAAATATAATACTCACAGAACCCGAAAAACTATGTATACACATGGATATCTTAATTAGATCTCGCCTTGGAGCCCTTACGGGAACAGAGGGTATGATACTCTGGAGCCAGAAATGACAGGTTAAATCGTGCTCAATCCTCGAACACACTCTTGCGGAAAAAGCCAACGATCTTCCTTGCTGCCTCCTTCCCGATGAGGGGATCAAGCTGCTCAACATCCATATTTGCGATTTCATGGATATTACTCGTTTCGAGGATCAGTCTCTCAAGCACCTTAGGCGTTACGCCAGGAACCGCACGAAGCATATCCTGAGGAAGAAGGTTGAAGGTACGATGCTCAATGCCTGCAGCAGCCATGACATCACCCGTATCCGACGAGGCAGCAAGGTCCATATCGAGACCAATCTGCACTGCTCGAATGGGGTCCGGTTCGGGGCTGTTCTTCTTGAGCTCTGCGAAGATCTCAGCGGTCTGGTAGGGAGATGATGACCAGATGATTTTCAGCCGTGGAAAGGCGACAGTGAGAAGCACGAGCATGTGCTGTGCGGATTTCGGATTTGATGGATTAACAAGGGAGCTGCTCGAGGTTGTCGCTGTGCCGGAAGAAGAGAAGCCGTAATCGGTGAAGAAACTAGCACCTGGCGTCGTTGCAGATTGGAACGCATCGAATGTGAAGGATTTGTTCTGATCGAATTCTATCAGAAGAAGAGGGTTTTTGTAATGCTGCAGCATCGTTTCTGCCTGGTTGTAAAGACGGCCATTTCTGAGTGAGGTGATTAGGTCACGGACAGACTTGCGCTCAACGCAGATGTCTGGTGTGAGAACATAGTCTCCGACTGTCAGCTGGCAGGGCACGACTATCATGTTATTACCGTGCAGTAAAGATGGAAGGGCACTTCTGAACTCTCGGACATCCACTACTACCCTGGGTGGCGAAGCTGTCGCAGCCAACCGACCACCGCCAGCAATACGGGTGTTGACGGTCCGAAGGAACTGTTCTTGAGGATCTTCCATGCTTTTGTCGTGAGTGAGAGTGACGGCCATGCTCTGCAGGGCATATTAGTAGGGCTTGACGCTTTTGTGTCTGGCGACTCACACTCTTTTCCTTGATTAGCTTTGTGAATGCGTCCTTTTCTCGTCTGACAGCACTCAGGTATCGCTGCTCTTCCACAGACCCACCGTAATAGATGAAGTATACTCTCACATTTCTCCCGACATGAGAACTTCGGTAAACTTCAACCCTTCGGATAAATGCAGCGTCTGGCTCGTACATTATTATGTACCGTGGCCGGACTTCCTCCAGTATGTGCTCATCCATGTCGCCATCGTAAGGATGTATCATAACGAGATCGTCCATGTCATATAGTTCATAGTAGTCTTCCATATCCTCCAGGTCGTCCACTATGATCTCCTCCTTTCGCGTTTCCTCGATTTCTGTTGGTTGGATTTCTTCGAGCAAGCCTGAAACCTGACCGGGTAGTTCAACTTGTGTCTGCACACTGCTGTCGGGGACGCGGCCAGGAACAGTGGAAGTTGCGCCACCACCGCGTACCCGACGCCGCTTATTGGGAGGTGGTCGACCTTGATGCGGATTTAGAGGCGCAGAATCTTGAGATCTCCCACCCGATGCGTCGCTCGTAGATGTGGAAGATAAGTTTTTGTTGACGTTGGAAAATGCACTTTTCCAATTCAGATATTCACGCAGTCTTCTTCGCAACAATACCTCAGCGGAAGCTTTGTTCTCTTCCGGGCTATCTTTGTCCTCCATATCAACATCCGAATCGGGGTCAATCCTAGTATGCATCGTTGCAAGATATTCTCGAAGCTGCCGGCAGGTTCGTTGATCGGAACACATTATCAGAATGGTGCTGTTTGAATCGTCCACATTAACGGGATTAAAATACGCATCACGGTCGATCTCATCTAGCACATCTGCTAGGACGGCCCATTTTGGCTGTGGCTCCAATACAGGCTGAAGTGCAGCTGAAAAGGAAGTCGTTGAATATGACCGAGCCATGTCGTTGCTTATCTTTCCCTGGTACACCCTAGATTTTGCCGTCTGGAAGAGAACATGAGCCGCATCAAGGAACAACCAGGGTGAATAATTGTGCCTTGTCGATCCAGGCGGCGGCGAATGGGCTGCGACTATGGTATCAAGATATTTCACGAAAGACACGGCGTCATAAGTAAGTAGAGCACTATTTTCAGAGTTAATGGCATACCCTGGAGTCGAATGGAGAGCGTCAACCAACGTACTGGAGAATGGCCCGCAGGTCTGACAGGTCACTGACGATCTGCCTAGTTCTGAAGCTTACACGATGCCAGATAGGATCGAGTTGGCGCCTGATGGATATATCAAAGTTCCTATGCAAGGCACTATCTAGCGTCCATTCTTCCATGTCAAGACCGGTGTTTGACTTTTTCAACTCGCTGATACTTGTCTCAACGCACTCAAGGACGGCGTTCTGGATTTCCCGCATCTTATCACTCATTGGGACTTCCAGCTCAATGACCTCGGCCTTCCGATGCCCCTCTAGAGCTTCGGCCACGGTGACATGGAAGCGGGGCCACAGTGAGGTTTTCCGCAGGAAGAGATTGCGCATCATGTTTGCTAAAGGCGCAAACCCCGTAGTAAAAGGCTCCGGGGAGTCCGAAAAAGCTTTGAGAAAGCCAACCTTATTGGCTTGCCTGTAGATGCGGGTGATGAAGGCTTCGAGGGAAGTTGCCGCAACCCTGTTCATATTAGAATGTCTCCATGGAGTATCTAGGGAGGGGTTAACCTACTTTTCAGCGTGCAGTATAATCATCCCTGTGACTTTCTCAGGGTCGAGAAGCTCTATAAAGGTATCAGCCAATGTCAGAAAGGTGTTGCTGATGGAAGGATGTACTTGACAGTAGATCTACAACAAGGATTCTGGATGTTACACTCAGAATGCCGCCTTCCGCGTAGATCTTCTCTCTTCAGATCGTTAGTAGCGCATTTAGTAAGTCCATCTGGAATACGTACCGCATGGGCACAGAAGCTCTTTCGGTATTGATCACTTTCAAGCCCCTCGCATGCGGAGTCTTGCTAATGGCATAGTGCTCCGCCAATGCTTCGCAGAAAGTCAGCATTGCCTCGTTTGTCCAGAACGTTGCTATCTCCTCGCTTATCAGCCATAGCCTGAACGACATACCTTCACCAATCCATTCATTTTCACGATCATCAGCCCCAACAACCAGGACCAAGTTGTTTCCAGCGGCGTCATAGAAATGTAGCAAGTTCGTCACTAGGCGTAGCAGCCCCAGGCCGCGTGCAAGGATGACGAGCTCATCCTCGGCGCGTAGTTCGGTGAAGATGTCCTGCTGGTATTGCTGCGGTGGGCTTCATTAGTAGTCTGAGAGAGACTTTTAGATAGAAGTCACCTGTGTACTCACTAACGGCAAGGACAGCTTCACCGGGATATTTGGGCGTTCAGTCGGCATGAGGAGCCTTCTTGACGCGTTTGAAACGCAGCGTTGTGAACGACTCCGAAGTGATTACGGGGTCACGTGTCTATGATGCAATCGACCATTTTGGTAACCAATTGAAATGAGCTGGATACTGCGAACTGTTACTGAGGCACAATTAGAGGAACTGGAGTGTTTAAGAGAGAATTCATCATTTTGATCTTTGAGAAAATTACAATGAGCAACTAAAGTAAGGTACACGGTGGTATGAAATCGTTAAGGCTCGAAGTAAATAAGACGGGCATGCTGGCGTTGATGTCCCCTCCATCTGAGTGACAATACAGCTTGGGGGAGAATCCCACTAATCAGTTATTGAATCGCCTTTCCTGGTTATTTGGATTGACCTTTTCGGCAATCTTATTTCTGATTGAGCTCTTTCATGCGAGCTTCGATCTCTTCCCTTGATGCTTTCGGAGGCATATCTGTATACAAAGTCAAATTGCTGCCACCTTGTGCCATACCAATCACCATTATACTCACTGTCGGGAATTTGGGGCCCTTTGGACAAGTGATCCATGGCCGAAGCCTTCTTATTATCGTGGCCCTGAGAAGAGGAATTGTCTCCCTTTTGGGAGGTGGAGGGGAAGTTGGCGGGGTCAGGAATGACAGGCATGTTGGGAGTCTGGGACTTATTGACTGAATAAGTCTGGATGATTGAAGACGCGTGTGACAAACGAGTCGGTTAAATTTGCAAATAGGGAGTTAACTTGAAGCAGCGAACTGACCTGGTCAGCATGGCCATGAAGACTGATTATATAGTCGCCGTTCCGCGATGGAAACGCGATGACGTCGCTTGTTTCCCTTCTTCGATGGTCGGGCATTGGCGGCAGCGCACGAGACCTTTTCCTGGAACACAGGTATTGCATAGAATACAGTTTTGATGAGAGATTAATACATCCCTCGAGTCAAGGATCTGATGCTCATGATATCTCTGTATCTTTCAGTATCCAACTTGTTTCCTTCTGAGTCAATAAGGGGGTTCAGCCAGACATTCGCGCTGTGTATGATGATGTATTGCAAGTTCAAGGCAATACATTTGTCGTGCCAATATTTCTAACACTGCCAGACGGTTAATTCTATTGAATTATTCACCTACATAAAAATGAGGAGTACCTAATAATATACCCCGTAGTAATAAAAGAAAAACGTGGCCATGCCTTTAGACTCATCATTCTATCAGGCTCTAGTATTTACCGGCGTGGCTCTAGTTTAGGTACAGTACCTAACTAATATTTCACCCCACCGCCCGTGCTACGGAGCGCCCGGTCTCCCTCCTTCTACCTAAACTACAGATATTCATTCCCACTGCTTACTACCATTCATTCAACCCTCGCACACCTCTCCTACCTCCCTCCTCCTCCCTCCTCCCTCGTCCCTTGCTTTTCTCAGTACCCTCTAGCAGCCGGACAGAGAACTGCTAGATCGACAAGAATCGCCACTGTCCGTCTTTGAGCAGTTCGCGAACTGTATACTTCAACCCCGTATCGGCTGTTATCCGTTCCTGGGACGCACTTGGGACCTCTCTGCCTGGAGCGACTGCGCCTCCTTTTTGCAATGCGCCTTTCAAGCACTCTAACGTGAATTATTCAGTGTCTACATATCCTCCGTCCCTCTCGAAACTCCCGCAGTTCCCAGTGATTCATTATGCCGTCCATCCTGAGCGATGGTGACAAAGAAACCGTGAAGAGAAATGTGCCGAAACCTGCGAACAAAATTCTCGCCGTAGCTGTCGCGCGACTGTATGTCGCCCATCCGGACCCGCAAAGATGGACATATACAGGCCTACAGGGTGCTGCAGTACTTGCCAATGATCTGGTAGGGCGGACATTCTGGTTGAAGTTGGTAGATGTGTCGGTAGGTGGTGATGGTGTTCCAAGGCCCCGGTCAATTCCGCTAATCTTCGGACAATACAGCCTGCTAGCAGAGGAGTCATTTGGGACCAGGAAATCTACGACAACTTCTCCTATAATCAAGATCGCACATTCTTCCACACTTTCGAGCTTGAAGACTGCCCGGCCGGTCTATCATTCGCCGACGAGAAAGAGGCTAAAACCTTCATCAAGAAGTTTCAAGAGCGCGAGAAGCATGCAAGCAAGGAGACCAAGCAAACGCCCTTTTCATCAACTCGAGGACAGGGTCCTGCTCCCATTGCCAACGGGAAAGGCATGGGGCGCTCACTGTTCGGTAGCCTGTTAGGCCACCGGTCAGCGTCAGGTACCAACGCACCGCCAGCACCTGCAGAATCTCCAGCAACCTCAAGACCGATTGCTCCTCCGCCGCGTAGTCCGCCGCGCAAAGAGTCTCCTTTCGACACCAATGACCCCTCATGGAAAGGCCTCCTCGATGAGCTTTTACAGATGGGTATCACTGAAGATCAGATCGCGGAGAACTCCGACTTCATCAAGGCGTATATCGAGCAGAAACAAGGCGCTGGAATGGATGGTGCTTCAGACATCCCCTTTACTCCTGCCGAGGATCAGAGGAAAGCCAAGGCTCCTCCCCCTCCCCCTCCAATGGCGCCTCCGGCCCCGAAGGTGAGTGCTATTAGCCCTCAGAACACCGGTAGTTCCGGGGGTGGTCGGCGAGGCGCTCCTCCTCCTCCTCCCCCATCACGGAGAGCTCGCGCAGAGGGCCAAGAAGACTCAGCTTCTGCATCACCGCGAGAACCATCACCACCACGACCTAGATTCCGTGCACCTCCTCCCATTGCGGATGCTGGCAAATTCGCTCACACTGTTGGTCCCGCTCCTCCTGCACGACAGCGCGCCATGTCAGGAAGCAACCCTGGTCCTCCGCCACCTCCACGGCCTCCTAAAACCCCAATGGATGACAGTGCTCCAAGGTTTGGGGTTCCTCCGCCTTTCTCAGGCGAGCGCAAGGTGTCAGCTCCTCCGGCTCCTCCAAGCCGCAGCCCAGCACCAGGGGGTCCTCCACCTCCACCTCCCCGCACAATGAGCCCTGCATTGCCACCTCAGCTTCCTCCTAAGGTCCCCCATGCTACTGCTCCTTCTGCTGTCCCTCCACCACCTCCCGCTAGAAGTGCAGTTTCGCCGCCCCCTCCACCACCAGTACCAGCTGCCTCTCGACCTGTTCCTCCTCCGCCAGCTGCTTCTAGTATTCCACCGCCGCCGCCTCCGCCTCCCCCTTCATCGAGCACTGCTCCTCCACCCCCTCCGCCCCCTCCTCCAGTACCTTCAGGCTCAGCACCTCCTCCCCCGCCCCCTCCACCTCCACCGGGAGCTGGCGCTCCTCCGCCTCCTCCTCCACCACCACCGGGAGTTGGTGCTCCTCCGCCTCCCCCTCCGCCGCCCGCTGGTCCTGGTGCGCCTCCACCGCCTCCACCCCCAACAGGTGGAGCTGCTCCGCCCCTGGCTCAGCCTACGGGAGCAAGAGACGATCTCCTGGCTGCTATCAGAGCTTCTGGAGGCCAAGGAGGTGGAGGATTACGCAAAGTCAAAGAGTCAGAGAAGAAGGATCGAAGTGCGGCCCTTGTTCCGGGTTCTGCCAACGAGTCTGCTCCGGCAGCTTCGAGCGGTGGAGCTGGTCCTCAAGGCGGCTTGGCAGGTGCTTTGCAAGATGCTCTTGCAAAAAGAAAGCAGAAAGTCAGCGGCAGTGGTAAGTGAAACACAAATGTTGTCTCGAATTCCTTATGGTTACATGTTCTGACTCGTATCACAGATGATGAAAAAGACGACGATGATGATTGGTGATCCGTCAGCCATGTCCGTATTGTCTTTCTGTTGGCATTCCAGCATTTTTTTTTCTGGTTGGGGCGGAATTCTTCAAGTTCAATTGAGACCTTTTGCTTTTAGCTCATATATCCGGGGGCGTTCATTATACATTTCCGTTCAATTTGCCCCTTGTTTTGAGAAGTTCGGTTCGGAACCTCGTCTGTGGCCAAAGCGATGAGCTCTAGCATTGATGTTATTTGAACATATTTGAATTCAGCCTCAGTTTCAATTCCCTATATCTTGGGAAGGCATAGGGATGGATTAGTTTCGGGCTTTCCTAAGACAATTCAATCCGTTCGTCGCAATGCAGCACCTAGTAGAAACTGTAGGAAAAGCAAATTCGAGCATCCTTTGCAAGCTGATAGATCTGAGAGAATTATCAAACCCAGACTACCTATGGTTAGCGTACGTACAGTAATATCGCGGCCATAGATAAGGGATGTATGCGGAACAACCTTGATCCGGCAGGCCTTGTCCACCCGCGCAGCGCAACTGGACTCCGCCCAGGCTCGAGAAAAAAAAAAGATGGAATTGAATTAATTCCTCCACTGTCTCTTGCAAAACGACAAAGAGAGACGGCTAATCTATCAGTGGGCGCTCTGATTGCAAGACAGAAATGCTGTCTCCTTCGCCCCTCAAGCCATCTGCCCCGTCAGCGTCGCTTCTCCGATTCCTGCGTTCTCAGTCCGACTCCCTCTATCTCTTCGCTGCAAGCCCGACAACATGCGCTGGCTCTGCTAGGGAGACCTCACTGTCTCCTCATCGACCTTCACAGTCTTTATCGCTGCGACAATCATCGATTTGGGAACAGGCCAATCCAGCCCCATGTCGAACGACTGCGAAAACCAGACTTTTCAGCATACCCAGTCTGGGATCCAAGAGCCCGAGCTTATCTCGACCTCGAGTAGCATCCTGCCAAAAGCCAAGCTCCACTCTGTTGACATCGCCTTTCCAGCCTTGCCGATATGCGTCGACTAGGACCCGGCCGCTCCTCCGTCGACTTTTCGATTTGAGACGCAACAAGGCGGCAGCTACAGACGTCAACAAGTCGCGCACCAGCGGCGGCCCAGCGTTTCTCGATGATGGAACGGAGGGGAGTCTCTTCAACATCGGACGTAACCTAGCGGCAAAGGCTACCAACGAGCCACGTCTGCGGTGCACGGAGTTCGATATGAATGGGAATGTAACGCTTGTCAACGGAGAATTTAGGAAGAGTGAGCTGATCGCCAAGGTCAGTAGAATCCAACCAACACCCGTCGAAAAAAAAGCTCTATCAGTTAACCATTCGCAGTACGGTCTTCTTCCTCGAGATCTCCGCAAGATCGACTCGTCTACCCTGCCTCATATCCTCGTCCGACCCAGCGCTATTCTCATCAACCTATTACATCTTCGGGTACTCATCAAAGCAGACCGGGTGCTTGTCTTTGACGCATATGGATCCACCGACTCATACATGCAGTCCCTATTTGTGTACGACTTGGAGGGAAAGCTACGGCAGAAACAACAGGGCGCCGGTGCACTTCCCTACGAGTTCCGCGCTCTCGAAGCCGTCTTGATCAGTGTCACGACCGGCCTAGAGGAGGAATTCAATGGCATCAGAGAGCCGGTCGTACGCGTCCTCCGGGCATTGGAAGAAGACATTGACCGGGACAAACTCAGACATCTTCTGATCTATTCCAAAAAGCTGGGTACCTTCGAACAGAAAGCCAGACTCGTGCGAGACGCCATCGACGATCTACTCGAAGCCGACGACGATCTGGCTGCAATGTACTTGACGGAGAGGTCGAGCGGGATCGAACGGGAGGAACATGACCACCAAGAAGTGGAAATGCTGTTGGAGTCTTATCACAAAGTCTGCGACGAAATCGTCCAGGCCAGTGGTAACTTGGTCACCAGCATTCGCAACACTGAAGAAGTGTGAGTAAATCATTCGTTTTCATTACTGTCACATCCATGGGCGCAGCTTTTGCTAAGTATGAGAACCAAAAAAAACAGTGTCAAAGCCATCCTCGACGCGAACCGCAACTCCCTCATGCTTTTGGATTTGAAATTCAGCATCGGAACCCTTGGTCTCGCTACGGGAACGCTTTTCTCCGCTCTTTACGGCATGAACCTGAAAAACTTCATCGAAGAATCCGATTTTGGATTCGGTGGTGTCTCCGCTGTCTGCTTCGCAATCAGCGGCGTCGTCTGCATCTACGGTCTCGCAAAGCTGCGCAAGCTTCAACGTGTTCGGATGTGGGGTGAATCGGGCGTTGGAGGAGCTCCTCTCACTCCCCTCACTACTCGGAGCGGTTCCTTTGTCGGCGGCCGGGCGAACTGGCGAGCTGATTCTATCGAGCCTGTCTGGGGCGCCATTCCCGGCGAAGGACGGGTCGAGAGGCTGAAGCGCCTGAAAGAAGGTGCGGCTGCCGCTGCTGCTGCCAGATCCGCAGCGTCCGACGCGGCCGCTCAACGAGCGGTAATGTTGAAAAGCATGCCGGGTACTTCCACTTCACAGTCGCAGAGTGCTGGTTCGCCTGCTGAAAAGGACGGCGCTTCGAAAACCAAATCGGCTCGCCAGGGCGTCGTTGCCGATAATGCGTCCACCGTCTAGTCAGTCTCCTTTGAGCTTCTACCTACTAATACCTGAAACTTTAATTTTTTAGCTATGCGTCAAGCAATCTCAGCATTGGAAAATCCTCCAATATGTTGAGTTGAAAACCCTGGCTTGAACCATTTCAACTGTCTTGCATATGGCGTTTCTCTTCAGCATTTGTATGTTTCTAGACGTGTACCGAGGGGAATACTGCGGGATGGTCATTTTTGTCTGCAATTCTCGCAACACTGTTGATACCACAATCTCCTCTTACTCCACTCATGTGGTTCGTGCATGTTCTTTTCTATCTATCTCACTTCTCTCATTTGTTCTCAGCAGGTCAAGAGTTCAAATACACTACATGATGTGATGTGATTCGGCGGATAATGTCATATAGATAGGCAGGCGTGAAATATCGAAAACTCCGTAATCTTTGTTTTGTATGTACATGCTTCGTTTTCCCCCGTTCTGCTCGACCCCATCCACCGAGGACTCCTTTATCCTCACAACTCATCTTGGTTCTTTTGTGCTCGAAGACGAAGCATAGCCACTCCGTGAGCCTTGACGTGTGCGGTGACCGTACCACTCGCCTTGACAGTTCCCACCTTCGAGCCCATCAAAGCCTTCGACGACGAAGGCGGCACTTGAGAGTACACCTTCTTCGCTCCACCCATAGCAGTCATATTGAACACCGTCGCATTCGACGATGACAGGTTACCATTGATAATCGCCGTCGCAGTCTCGTTGCTCATCCGGTTCGCCCAAAGGTCATAGACGTCCCAGTTCTGTTTGATCTGAGAAGCTGTACCGCCGGGGCCACTCGCCCAGAAAACATCCACTAAGGTGGCGTTCATACCGCGGTCCGTACTGCCAGCGTTCAAGAACAGAACGAGCTGATCGCCACCGCTCAAGCCACCACTGTACATCTGGATCTCACCCTTGCCGTACTCATCAACGTCGTCGACATAGTACCGCCACATGCGGTTCGCTGTGGACGCCAAGGGGTCCTGCGAGACAGCGAGGACGGCAGGGTTTTGGAGGATGGATATTGTCTGCGCATCAATCTTGCTCATCACATTCGTCATCATGAGAGGAGACTTAAGAGCGGCCCAAAGGCTGAAGTGTGCAATCGCTTCGTCGTCGGAAAGACCGCCGTTTCCAACCTCTGAAGGCGGAGAGTTAGCGGCAAAAGAACAGTATATACAAGTTGAGGCAGGACTGGGGAGATATAAACGTACGCAGCATATCAAGATCGTTCCAAGCTCCCGCAATGCCCTTGGATGGATAATACACGGCCTTGTTTAGAACATTCATCACAGAGCAATGATATCCAGGCAACTTGCAGTCAAGGCCCTCAAGCTCTTCGCAGGGGCAATTGACATCGTCCCGGTCCCAGACATTGAACAAGTCACCAGCAGTCCGCCAGGAATTGGCGATCGTAGGGGCGAAATTCCACGGACCATCCACACCCCAGTTGCAGAGGGAGTACAAGATGTGTCGTCCGGTGGCATTGAGGGCCTTGCCCATTGCGTTGTATCGATCAAAGGAGAGTTTTGGCGTACCTTCTTCTCCTTCATTGTAGCAGTTGTCGTATTTCAGGTAATCGATCTGCAGGTTTTCAGGTCATGTCAACCTCTGTTCCATTCTTCCCATGACGAAAAGGGTTAGCTAAACGTACTCCCCAGCTCGCCCACAAGGCAGCATCCTTCTCTTCATATCCCAGGGAGCCCGCGTATCTCGCACAGGTCCACGTTCCAGCACTGGAGTAGATGCCGATCTTCAATCCCAGCTCATGGACCTTGTCCGCCAAATGGGCGATACCGTTGGGGAACTTCTCCTTGTCGGGAATGAGGTAGCCGGACGAATTCCGGCCAGCGGACCAGCAATCGTCCAGGACAACGTACTCGTATCCCAGGTCTTTGAATCCAAGGGAGACGATTTTCTCCGCTGCATCGAGGATGACTGTCTCGTTCAAACTACAGGCGAAGGAGTTCCAGGTGTTCTACCAAGAAATGACATGGGCCAAGTTAGCATGTTGACCCGTTGTGCTTGGTAAAAGGCGCTGTTCATTCTGCAAACGAAACAGATGCCAAAGACAATGGCAAACAAGAAGAGAGAAAGAACATACCCATCCCATCTGCGGTGTCCGAGCCAATCCATTTTCCAAAGCAACGGCCCCAAGAGAGTGAAGTCCTACTGAGAGTAGGAAAGCTGATACAGCTTTACCCATTTCAGAGGAGGAGGAAAGACGAAAGGGAGAGGAAGAAAGATTGGAAGTCTCTAGACTAGCTCAATTGAGCACAGCGTATTCTGCACAGAAACAGAAGGGCCTCCTTCCTCAACGGCTCAATCTCACGCTCTTGCCTATTTATATATACCATGGACAAGTCTACCGAGGAGTGGTTAACGATAGAGAAAGCGGGGTAAACTCCATCAGCAGAGGCACATAGCAATGGGGCCGTCTGCAATAGGCTCGAAGATGGAGCCATTCGCAGTACAAATGCTCAATGAGCAGTGCAAGAGAGAACGGTGAGCTGTATGGCGGAGGAATGTCGGGGAATTATTACCGCGAAGTATGGGGTACTTGGAACATACGAAGGTAAACCCCGCTTTTCCCAACAGCTTCTCCAGGAACAATTCTATAAGCACCTGATAATCCAGGAAGGGATCTGCAAGGGCGACCTGGAAAATGGTTTCCTTGCTCCGGGTATCGAAGTAACCTAGATGTATGCGATGACGTCGATGACTCGATGCAGTGGAGAAGGGCACTGGCACTGGTAGTAGAGCTAAATTCAATTAAGTGCTATGATGAGAATACATACCTACTCTAGTCAATACTACCGCTGAATTAATTACTAGATAGTTTCTCCGAGGATAACACGCTGGCAAAGGCAAGTCATTCTATAGAAAGCAAACAAGGTTCTCCAGCGTCAAGTCAACTCTTGTATACTCCGTTGCACTCGCATTCAGAAGAGATTTGTCGAAGTCATCAGCCAATGGCATGTCTATATGCTTTTATGGGTATCTCTTACATCCACATCGTGTCATATCTCAACATCGCTCGCTTCATGTATCATGACTTTCTTCCAACACTGACCGTTCTCGTCGATCGCGAACAATCAATAGCAAGCCTCAACTATCAGGTGGAAAGACTTCAATGTCCAGATCCTCCTCGCTGAGATCCCTTCCCCGGTCCCGAATGAATCCCTTTTGCACGCTCAATCCAGATCTTCGCCGCAGCTTCAATTCCACCTTCCCTCGAACATTCGCGCTGGACAACCTCCATAGCTTTCTCAACGACGACTGCATCCTCTTTCTTTTCATCCGATGGTTTGCGCCTTTCCTTCCACTCCTGCGTTACCCGTTTCCTTCCACCGACGACTCCCATATTCCTTGTGCTCGGAATGCGCAGTAACGTCTTCTCGACCCCATACCCAATCTCGTCGGCAATGCTCATAACCTTCGCAGTCAGGGAGCCATACATGGAATTCAATTGTCCCTCCTCGGTACTCTTCTCCTGCTGCTTCGCGGCACGAAGAGCTTTCAAATCCCCGCTGGCGGGTTGGGGATTTTGCTCTACCTCGTGCGCGTCCGTGGGTTCCACCAATACTTTACTCGTAGAACCTGACTTCTTCCCTTTCGGCTTGGGCGGTGGATACCGAAATCGAGCCCCCGATAACGAATGTGAACAACACGGGATAGCCAGGAACGGCGACGGAGACTCCGGGTGCGAAAGAGCAGCCATGAGCGGCGTCCACACGGTAAGTTCGTCTGCGTGATTCGAGATGATAAACGTGTCTTTGGGAAAGACACCCGTGTGAGTCTCAACTCCAAGATCAGACAGCAGCTTCCCCCTGCCAGATTCAACTATTGCCTCCGAGAAGGGTTTGGGAACGTAAATCGCCTCCTTCAGACGTTCCTGTACCGATGTTGGAAAGATACTCCACGACTTGCGGCGACGAGCGTCAAACCCCCAGCCTTGGTAGCCTTCCATCAAGAGCACGTAGACGAGCACACCATTCCCGCACGCGACGTCGACGAAGCCAGGGAAAGATTTGAGTTGTTGGCTGCTCTCTTTCTTGGTTTTTGTTTCTTCTGTCTCAGCGGGTGGGGCAACTCCGTACATATTTCTCCATAGTTCAATGAGGAACGCGGCGATGGACAAATCTTCAAACACATGTTTGGATGGTTCTGTCTCCTCGACCCATTTCTCGCAGAGCTCCGCTGCGTACTTGAGCTTGAGCCGAGAGTAGGTGTTTTGGATCAGATGCTGCGGAATGACATTATCCTTGGAAGGGTTGTAATTGCCGCCATCGGCCGTGGTCGACGAGCGCGTACCCCGAGCAAGTCGGACCTGGGTGTTGATAAGAGCCAACAATGTACGTTCCAGACGGGTCGACATTGGCTCTGTCGGAAAGGGTGAGAAATGCAGTGACATTGTTCCCGAGCCAGAACCCGACGTCTCCCATCCGTCGTACTCGAAATCGTATAGAAAGGCCAACGAGCGAATCAAAGGGTGATACCACGGCAACTCCTGCTTCTCCGTTACATGAGGCGTATAAACGACAAGAAGCCGTTTGCAAGACTTTCCTCCCTGGTCAGCAGTACCGGGCACCTCTGCCTCGTAGAAATGACAAGTCTGCTCCAGCGGTCGATCCAATTTAGGATTTCTGGGAATCAGCCTCCTGACAATCGTTCTCTTGAGATCGAATCCAGCGACCTCCTTCGCAGCCAAAGGCTTCACCTCGTCCGCCGAGTCTGGTTCGTCTGCATTCATAACGTCACCAGCGAACGATCTTTCTTTTTCCTGTGGCGTCTTCAACAACCTCATGCTGTCGAAGAGGATATCCGCACGGAAGAGATGACTGGAATTCATATTGGGATTCGCCAATACGAACACCGTCATGTTGTTGATGACATCCGGCCTGAACGGGAGATTCCGTTCAGCCAAGTCGGTGGATGTCAACCATTCCTCTGAGTCGACTTGTAGAGTCGATGGCTCCAGGGTCTCGGCGAGTGGCTTTCCAGATAGCTGGGTTATGTCTCTGGCGTTTTTTCCAGTGCGAGGCATTTCTCTTCTTGAAGCTCAGATATAATATCACAAGCTTTGTTGTATATTCGAATGTAACAATGGATCCTTTCTTTCTTTCTTTCTTTTTTTGTTTCCCCAGCACTGAGGTCGTTTTAGGTAAGAATCCGATTTTCGCACACAGAAAGCGGCAAGTAGATGAGAAGGAGAGTGGGGAAAAAGAGGAAAGAAAACCTTCCAAGTGATACCTCCTGTTCTATATCATCCTTTTTTGCAGAAATTTACCCAACAATCAATATCAAGAAAAAAAATACTTTGAGGTGCGTTCTTCCAGTCCAGCGGAGAATCTACTTCTGAGATGTGATATCGTCGGCAGCGTATGCGCCTAATTGCTCGGGTGCGCCCCCTACTAATTTCCTTATAGAGATCGTTTCTCCGATTTTTATCCTGTATGTGTAATAATATATCATTAGATCTCTAAGGATTTTATTATAAAACTCTATATTAATCTTTGAATATTTACCCTGAATTAATCGAATTATAAAAGAATATCCATTAGATCCTTTAACTTCTAAGCTTAAACCCTAAGGCTCAGATAGTAGTCAATCTGGCGAGTGACGTTATGGAGGGGCTTATCATGGCAGAAATAAGTTTGGAGATACTACTACTTACAGTACACTAATCAACCCCCACCACAACTAAGTAATGAGACATGACGCCATCATCATAGCAATCCTTTTTTCAAACCTGCATTGATCCCACTTCCTCATACGCATATGTTCCTATAGAATAATCTTCCTTGCCCTCTCTTCCCCAATTCCTTTCTACCCAAATACAGTAAAAATGACCCCACGCTGCTTCATCGTGCGCCACGGCGAGACCGAATGGTCCCTCAACGGCCGACACACCGGTAGCACCGATGTCCCGCTGACGGTGAATGGCGAGAAGCGCATCAAAGCAACAGGCAAGGCGTTGGTTGGCGATGATCGCCTCATTGTCCCTAAGAAGCTGGTTCATGTGTATGTACTCGGAATGTCTGTTTTATTAAACCCTGCCCAAACGCCTTCAATTAACTCCCCACGGCCGATACTATAGTTATGTCTCCCCTCGCACCCGCGCCCAACGAACTCTCGAACTTCTCGAGATCGGCTGTCGTGAGAGACTCCCATGGAACGAAAAGAGGAAGCCCGAAAATGAAGAACCCATCCGAACAGAGGCCAAGGTCGAAGTCACGGAGGCCATCCGGGAATGGGATTATGGCGAGTACGAGGGATTGACCAGTCAACAAATCAGAGAACTGAGAGCGCAGAGGGGTGAAGGACCATGGGATATCTGGAGGGACGGATGTCCGGGCGGAGAGTAAGTTGTGCTTTTCATTTTCCAGAATCTGTGCTATCAAGTCGAGCACGCGATCTCTACGAAGCCAGATGGATCGCAAAGACATGACAGCTCGAACAAATCAATTCTTCATTCAAACTCGGCAAATCAAGTCGCTTCGATAGACTGACTCGTTTCCCTCCACCAGATCCCCCGAAGATGTCATCCGTCGGCTCGACGCCCTCGTCACAGATATCAGAGAAAAATACCACAGCAGGTGCTTAGATGGATCCAAAGGCGGTGATGAAAAGGGAGATGTCCTTATCGTCGCACACGGTCATATTCTCCGGGCCTTTGCAATGCGCTGGACTGGAAAGCCCCTCACGGAAACCGCTCTCATTCTGGAAGCCGGTGGTGTGGGCACACTCAGGTGAGCAGCACTTGTTCGCTTATGGAATGTGCGAACTTTCAACAGGAATGGCGCTAATCATCCCCAGCTATGAGCACCATAACATTGATGAGCCAGCCATCATCCTCGGTGGAGGTTTCGTGGTCGAGTGAATGTGACTGGAATCGACAGGACCGATGAAAGAGCATCTCCAATGTGATCGGTGGGATTGCACGACGGTGTACCCCCGAAGATAAAAGTGACTCGGATCCAGACTTATATGGAAATTCAGGTAGACACTCTCATCAGGCAGCAGGCTGCCAGATTTCATAACCCGCAGATACAAAATTCTTGGCATTCGTAGAAGGCGTTCAATGCAGAAAATGCGCAACGGTAGCTAGAAGATCGGATCTGTGGGCGGTAATTCCTTTCCATCGCAAGTCCTACCGAACCAGGTCAGCTGCGAAACCCAATGACGCAAAAAGAACCAGATGAGAAGAATCCAAATGGGGGAAACAGATCAATCAGCTAGAAAGACTCACAGTGAGACAGCAAGAGGTCACCACAACCCCTCCACCCCCCTCACTCCTTCTTCTCCTCATCCTGTTTCCCCTCCTTACTAGCACCATCATGATCATTCTTGACCCCTTCCTCGCCCAACACCTTTGCCGAACCCATGAACAAAGCCCCAACATATCCACCCAGGAAGCGCATATCCTGAGCCTGCACGGCCGTCATCCGCAGCAGGTTCTCCGTATCGGACAAGTGCGCATTAAGCTGCGCAAGTTGGGAGTGCAAATGTGCGTACTGGCGTGATTTGGCGGCCGACATGGACGAGGAACCGGTCAACGAGGAAGACGAGGCAGAGGGTGGAAGGATCGAGGGGCGGGGGAAGGATCCGGAGTTGGAGGGATGGTGTTGGTGTGACATATGCGCCATTGTGGTTCGCTTTGGAAGAGATAAGTTCTCTTGCTTTCAAATTCTGTCGACTCGAGTATTGATTGAAGCTTCTCAGCAGTCGAACTCGGTTGGTCTCCGTGGGTTGATGGTCGGTACTTTGAGATTATTGGGGATTCTTTGTTTATGCTCCCGGGCAAGGCGGTCAGTGAATCACGTGATGCATGTGCAAGGTATCGAGAAAGGACGCAGCCAACAGCACTGAAGACTGATTGCATGTACTGCGAGGTAGAATGCGAGCATAGGTAATTGACGTATATAGTATTGATTCACAGGCTCTTGGAGTCTCATTTCTTGTTCAAAGGGTATGGTTCTAATCAAATGGGCAGCAGCCGTCCGGCTCCCTTCATTAATTCCCAGCGAGAACGCAGCCCGGCCAAACCAAGTCAAGTCAATCGATCAATAGAATAAATCCCCGCTCTTTTCATGCGCCAGAAACCAGACCACAAAATCAGAGATCACCCATGCTGGACAGCGGTCACCTCGCCAGCCTTGTAAACAGGACAGAATGAATAGGAAATTGGGAAATGAGGGCATAACATAGAACAAGGAAAGATGGCAGGGCAATGGCAAAACAGTGGCGTATGCGGACCTCAAAGAAGTAATGCACCAATTCAGATAGTGTACAGTCTGCCATGCAGGGGAGATTGGATGCTTGACGAATGCTTGGTCAGGTGATGCCAGAGTGTTTATAGTTGTATGAGCATGAGAAGGTGCCTCGGATGGGCTCCTTGCTCGGCCCTATTAGAACTAAACAATGCGGTGAGAAAAGAGAAGGAAATCAATGCACGCGCATCCAATCGCTCCGAGGTAATCATGGATAACAAAAAAAGGAAAATGCCCCTTATGTCCCTCACGTATATGTAAACAGCAGAGAATTAATGAGAATTGCTCCCGCGTTTTCCTTCTCCGGCATGTCATTAGAGCAAATTCCCTTTGAAGAAACAAATAGCAGTGCAATGCAAAGGGTTCACGAGCATGGTAGACATTAGAGGCGTGCTCATCCAAGTCGAGGAATAGATGGGACACGAAGGGAATCGAGATAGAGCCGGAGTGCAATAGACCATTCAAGACTCATGTAACATTTGAGTTGGAAACTCGATAAAATTCATTGTTCACCGAACTGGCATCGCAGCCTGCTGAGCGCCGAGGCTGATTTGGCTGCTGTGAGCCGAGTTCTCGGAATCGATGTTGGCGCTGGCTCCGCTATCACCACTCTCCGCGCTGCCGCTCGCACTTCCGGTCAGACTTCTATTCTTTGGAGAGCCTTTAGCGGGATACGAGTTGCTCACCCCATAATGTTGCTCCACCTGCTGCGGCCCAACCGCGTTACCCTGCCCTGGAGGATACCTCGGAACGGGTGCTCGCATGTTTCCGGGCGGCGACGGGTGGCCGCTGAGGGGGTGTCCGTTGGGCGGGCCTAGATTCGGATCCTGGGCGGTCCCCGGTCGACCCATTCCGCGACCAGGGGGCCCACCAAATGGAGCTGCAGGGGACTGGCTGTTTCTCCTGCTTTGCGGATAAGGATGTGGTGGGAAGTCGCCCATACGACTGGCTGTCAGCGAGTTCGCCCGCGATTCCACATGCATCTGATTCCTGTCAACAGCGCCGTATCTGTTGGACGAGTATCCCATCATGGGGTTGTCCATGAGAGAATCGTGTAAACCCGGGATTTCTTCCACAATCCGATCACTTGTGCGTTTCCTTCCGAGGAAATGCCGACTAAAAGATGAACTCGGTCTACTGTTAACGGACATTTCCGGGTTCCGGCGCATCTGACTGGCATTAGGGGCCTTCCGCGTCCTTCGCGATGTAATGCTCATCATATCGACGTTGTCGGGATCAATTCCCGGAATTGGTAAGGCGTCCATTGGATCAAAGTAATCATCTTCATCCTCCTCATCGAAAGCAGGTTTTGGTGGCGGACCTCTGCGAGGACCTCGTCTCATGCTCATCTCTTGTTCTCTGATTTGCAGCTCACGTTGGCGAAGCGCCAACTCCCGCTCCCTCAGTGCAAGATCCGCTGCCGCTGGAGGCATATCCGCATATCCATTGTTACCATTCTGATGAGGCATAGGCATTCCACCTTCAGCTACATCGTCATAGAGGACAAGGTGGCTGAACTCTTCGAGTCCCTCCAGAGAAGGATCGCGAGGCATTCTTCCAGATGTGAGAGGAGGTTGCGCACTCGGTGGTCTGGGCATGCCGCCCATAGACGGTCCACGTCTGCCCGGGGGTGGCATCATTCCCATTCCGGATGTCGTTCGGCTGGAACGCATGTTCCCGTTCATCATGGGTCGCTGAGACGGCGGTACTGAAGACAAACGTGGGGGAGGTTGGGCCAGTACAGGTGGCGGTGAATCGCCATGTCGCGGTTTGCTTTGATTGACAACGTTCACATGATGGAGCATGGCGTAGATTGTCTCAATGCGAGGAACACGAACACCCGACTCGGTCGCCAATTTGATGGGAGAACCCAGGTACGTCTCGACTTCCATCGGGCGTCGTGCCTGGAAGTCCTGGTACATCGTGCCTGGCGTTTCTGATGACGAAGTCATCTTTTCAATCGTTTTCTCGCGGTAACCGCTCGGGAAAGAACAGCCTTGAGCTGATGCAAGCTCAATGAGTTCGTCAATGACGTCGGACACCAGCTGACGTACTCCGACCTTTTCGAGGAGCTGTGCGTGGTTGGGAGATTCGAACAGAACACTGGTCGGATGGAAAGCGATGGGTCTGTAGCACATTGTTAGTCAGAATGCATTCCAAGATCCTTTTGTAACCGTGATTTCCGGATTCTCACCCTATCATGCGTTCGAATTGTTCCTGTCTGATATTCTGGGACACCTTGCAGTCAACCTGGCCGGAACTCAACGTCATGGCCAATGCAGCTGCCATGTCATTTTGTATTGAAGCTGGAATGGACGAATTCTTGCTCGTTGCCCCGACCCAAATCTCCGTAGAGTTGAGATGCTCAAATTCACTGGCTCCGATCTGCGAAATCTCGACGCCCGAGACGAGTGAAAGGACGACGTTTGTAGGATATCTTTGTTCCAAGTGGGACTCGACGCCAATGGTGCTCGTAGTATTGACAAGAATGCATGTATGCTGGGGCGTGACAACGGACTCGATGACTGCTGCAAGGTCGTATACATCCGGCAAGGCTTTTACACATAGGATAACATAGTCATATGCATTTTCTCTGGATGATGCTTCTTCCGGAGCGCGGACAACTAGAAAGGGAGCAGTGTATTAGTCTTGCAATGCGACCGTGAGAGATTCGACGAGAGTGTGAATCGTACCATGACGAGGCTTGAATCGTTCGTTGCCGAAAACTTTCGATCTGATAAACGGATTGTGTCAGTGCCTTGTCGTTTTCTCGGACAGAGATCGAGGATTGCGTACTTGAATGAGACACCGTATTGAGCGACCGCTTCGTACCCGGACTTCCAGACGAGCGTTACATCGCAGGAGGTTGTCGCCTGGAGCCTCCAGGACAGGAAAGCCGAGATTGCATTGCTGCCCACTACACAAGCCCGCGTTAGTTGTGTGCACATTCTGTCTCGAAGTAATTTCTGGATGTTTGACAAGTGGCTGGATCGAGGAGGCAATTCACAAGTGGAGAGCAGGAGATGATCGAATGGAGGAGTTGAACATCGAAGACGGAAAGATTGGCACCAACCTGATAAAATGCGCAGGCGCGGCGGAGGAGCCATTGCTCGATTGTTAATGAGGAAGGAGTTACCGCGAACCGGGGTGAACAACCGTACGGTATTGTCGATAGAGGAAGCTCCTAGGTCCTGGTATACCGGGTCGTCCAGAGGACGACGAAAGCTAGGATGGACGAGCCAAGGCCAGACTGATTGATTAGTCCAAGGCAGCAAATACCGTCAATGACGAAAGGGAAAAAAAAAAAAGATGATAACGAAGGTGATGAGAACTACAACCACGCTCGATAACAAAGAATAAAGAAAATAAAATAAATAAAAGAATGAACAAACGAGAGGAATGGGAAAATATGATTACTATGCAAGAGTGAGGGAAATGAGGGAAGCGAAAGGGGAGAAGGAGGGGGCGGAAGGTAGGTAGGTAGGAATAATCAAATGGCCGTAAAAAGGTTTCTGGGCGGAAAGGGCCTTTCGAAGGAGGACAGCAAGAGTGGAAGAAAAGACCTCCAGGTTATCTCTGACAATGAAAGAGGGTTGCTTCCCAAGGCTTCCAACGGTCGTGGATCCCCGCCAGGCTCGATCCGGAAACGGAGGCAGGGGAGAGGCGATAAGAATCCTCGCTGTCAACGGAGGGGGGGAATGACCCTGCGCGCAACAAATTTCAGTCAGAAATAAGAAAAGCAAAGACACACCGATGTGCTGGAAAAGGACAGCCAAAAGAAAAGGGAGTCTGTTAATTGGAAACAGACAAAAAAGCGAACAAGACCCTCGACGCTTGTACAGGAGCGGGCTGCTGTGGAATTCTACACAGATTGGTTTGTTGTTTCGCGGCCAATTGATTTTTCGTGGACCATACACGATTCCACGCAAACCACGATGCAAAAGAAACCTACTACTACTTGGGTACCTACTCGTACCTAACTCTACAGCATCAAAGGCAAGCTCATTAACTTCCAGCACGCGTTCTGGGATCCAGTCTGCTAGTCTGTCAGTCCGTGCACGACTTGGTTCACGACGGGCTTCGATAGCTTTGCAGGATACTTGGAAGTTGGTCATGATGGAATCTATGCGCACGGCTTGGGGATTGATATCCTCGTTCGTTGTCGTAAGAATCGTGATGGTGATTCACAAGACACGACATCCGCCCACTTAAATCGAGCCAACCACAATCCAGGTCAGCCAAATCGGCCGCGTCTGCACATCTTCCCGTAGCGAATCCACCCGTACCCACTCGCAGTATGGGTCGTGGAAGTAATAAATGGATTACAATCGTACCCGGTACTAGGTAGTAGGTACGGGCAATACCTAGCTGCTATTAGTTCGGAACTTCGGATCACAATCTGGCGCCGGGCTGGGTAGAGATTCTGCATAAGCATCAGTATGAAACGGATCTTTTCGAACAATAAACTTCTCAGAAGAAGATCATTATTCAAATGACAGTGTAGACCTCATTTACAATGGTACTTCAGTGAGCTCTACCGTGTTTTCTAGATTGTGCAGATTTCTTACACATCCATACTCATAGTATGATCGTTGACTATTGTCGAGGATCACTGACGCCAGAATTGTGTCAATATTTGACTGTCTTAAAGTTGTGCAAATAACGATCTCCTTTCGATCGACATGGGCAGCCATTGGCAGCGCAACACTTACCATGTGCGCCTTGGATGCAAGGCATTGCATTTGGATGCTATCGGCCCATGTATTGATAGTCGACATAGCCTACCAATATCCGGAGATTCATTTCTTGCTTGCTCGGTTGTCCTGGATATCAAGCGGATGATGTTGTATGCACTTCAACTTTGACCACCACTCCCTAGGTACTGGGTCGTAACTAATACAAAAATTACGGGCACCACGTGAGAGGTTCTCGACTTTTGACGGGGTAGCGTCGTATTGTTTCAGCCTTCACTACAACATCACTTTACTATGTCCTATCTCTATTCATCTTTTTTGTTTTATTCAATCATCTCGAGCGATCCTTTTCCATCTCAATTTCTCAAGGGATGCTCACTACTACTTTCTGATAGGGTCCATCCTTCGAAGGGGGAGGCAGTGTTTGCTCTGGTATGTCAGAAAGGTCGTCTGGAGTAATGATCGACCCAAAAGCAACGCTGTTTGCAGGGTGACGGATCGCATACCCAATCTAAATTGGCTCGCCCGGTTATTTTTGGATTCTAACGATCCTCCTTTTGACCGCCAAAATAGAAGAGAAGAAGAAGCACATATCAAAGTGAGTAATGCGATATGGACCATTTGAATGGCCTTGTCAACAAAATATCATCGTCTCCAGGTCAGCGTATGAAACGAGTTTGGAATCGTTGGGGCAGCCAGTTGGCCTACCACGTTTGGAATCAATTGGTCGGTTAGAAAGAAGTGGAGGTGGCGTCAACTAAAGGATTTCAATTGCAAACAAGCGCAGACGCGTGTGTCAGCTAAGATGCAGAAACTTTGAAGCAGAGAAACAGCCAAGGAAAACAATTCTAAGCTTTGAAATCCTTCTTGTTGTATGTACGGAGTATAGAACCGGTGGTGGATGTGGACATGTTCTAGAGCTTTTCAGCCGTTACAGGTCCCTATTGGATGTTGGATTTGTTGAGTCCAGACCTTCTGGAATGGCGATCTTTCCTCACATTCACAGGGAAATGTGGGAAAGCCATCGAGAGAAAAGAAAAAATAAAACAGCCGATAATTTCTGTTGCTATCTATGGTACGCACTACGCAGTGTGGGCCTGCAATGCCCCAATGCCTGGACTGTGCTGTTCGGGACAATTACCTCATACAAAACAGCCATACACCTTGTTGTTTGCAGTTGCGCCTTCCCGCAGGAACAGGTGATACATATTCAAGGCTAGATCCCGCGTTCCTGCATTCAGAAAGAAAATCCTCCTCTATTTGTACTTTTGTAGGACTTGGATTGCCGAATAAGCCATCGGCCTCTGCTTTCCAGTGTTTTTTTTTTTTTTTTTTGTTCTTGTTTTCTTGTCGGCTGCTTTTGCGGATCCAAGGTTTCGGCCTCGAACGTCCGGTTTGACCCAGTCACCCGTGACCCAACAACATAAATCAAATCGGCCCCACCAGAGGTCCGTCAGTGGCTTGTTTGGAGAGGATGAGAGTTTCAGAGAATCGAAATAAAAGGACGCTAAAAGGGACGGGCTGCGGGCATTGGATTAGGTGGCTAATAATAAATGACCCTAGCAATTACTGATGTCAATGATCCTATACATACGAAGAACCGTCCTCCGTACGAAGTACGAGCCTCGTGGGCAGACAATACAATATCAAACGCTGATTACGACATCCCGGACTGCAAAACGCGCTCTGTCGAAACGAAACACGAATGAGAAAGCAAGAGAGCTCTCCAGAGCTCAGCCACGATCGGCCGTTCCGAAAGCATATACTGAAGGAAGAGCAGCAGATCATGAGTTCATATTAATATTATTGATGCTCGAGCCACTCAGCTAGGAGCACTAGGTACTGTGTAAGTCCTGCCAGGTTCCTTCTGTTCCTGGCAACGAGAATTGAGAAAGCTGCCTGCTCCGTTAGAGCATGGCTCTTCTCCCGCCCAGACTCAGAGTCCAGGACCCACTCTCACAGGGTCTCTCAGACTCAGAGTCGCCACTCGCAGTGAGAAGAGGACTTCTTTCTGCCAGAAGAGAGATGATACCACGGAGTCAAAAAATTTTTGAAAAATTGAAGAAATTGAAGGAGGGAATAGGGGCAACGAAAGTAAGTAAATTGTCGTGGATGTCATGACTGAATAGTTAGGAGGCAGTTCTAAGACAACGATCAATGTTCCTCGCGTGGAGCTGGCAATGAGACGTCAGAGGCTTCTTAGAAGCCGAAGCGATACTTCTCGACGAGTCAACGACTCAATAAGGATGAACAACAGATCAGTGGTTGAAACTTTGGACTCAGCAGGACCCTACAAATTGCTCTTTTGCTGTTGGATTTTCATCATACAGACTACACAAGTGCCCCTGTGCGTGAAAATCACCAAGTTCCATGGTCTGTCATTGCGATCGGGCTGAGCCAACGGTCCAAGTGGGCCAACCTGTTGAACCTGGACGGCCTAAAGTTTTCTGGACGATGATGATTGAACATGGGGAAAAGCAAAGCAAATCATTCCCCTGGGAACAGACAGCTAACGGACTGTCTTGGCAGCCTAATTCCTTGAAATCTACGGGCACGATCCCGACAAAACATCTCCGCTGCCCTGTTTTCTCAGTCGGTGCTCGGACTGATCCACTCTCATACCCTGGAAAAGCTGGCAGTCTCCATCCTGGCATCCATCATCCGTTTGGTGATGTTGATCGTTCCGGTGCCTGATTTAATTTCTCTTTCCTGTTTTGTTCGCTTTGCGGAGAGCTGTCATGTCATTCAAGTTGTTCGAGGTTATTTGACACCTCGCCTGAATTGGTGGCACACAAAGTTACAGAACTTCGATTCGCTTTCTACTGGTTTCTTCATTGTGGCAATATAAATATATATGTTTCCGGGATGAGGAACAACAGGGGAATGTATACATGGGATACCAAACGAAACGGTCGCAGACATATGAGCCTATTTCTGCTTGATCACAATTACTCGATCAACAGCTTCTACTTACCGAACCTACTCCCTACTGCGCAAGGACCCCAGCCGGAGATCTTCAGACTTCAACTCTACCAAATTACCAATGCCGTCGACTGCTTGTCCCATGCAATATTTTTTTCCCCCGAGCGACTGGCGCCGACGGAAAGAAAGGCCTCCAGTTAAAGTCGGGTGCAGGTACTAACTTAGGTACGGAGTTTAGCGCCTTTCGCTAATTCCCTCTGCCTTGGACCAAGCACTGTTGACGGGACTCAAATCAGGAGCTCCACGACCAGGTTAGATTGAGGTAGCATTGTGGCATGTGCTTTCCCGGAGAGTCAGACAGCTTGGTTGGATTAGATGAATCATGAAGGGAAACGGCCAAGAAAACCAAAACCAGGAGATCCCAACAAATCATGGAAAAAAAACTAATCTGCACTGACTAGGTACCTGACCAAAGGAGCCAACAACAGTGATATGCCATAGCCTTCTATCAACTCTTATCTTCCCATGAGTCTTTCCGCATCTTTCAACATGCGCCGATGATCAGCCCCGAGATCTCGTACCTTGGGCAAGATATATATTTTTGTGAAATTAGATGTTAGCGGCTTAGTCTACGGAACTTTCCGAGGCCACGAGCTGGGAATTAAACATCATTGACAGATCATACGAACGACCGCATCCATCTGTCGACGCCTCATTTATATACAGCACGACACCGTCTAGCATGCATTGGGAGGAGCCTGATGGGAAATCGAAAAAAAGGGACGGGAGGTAATAGTGGCTCTTCACTGGCCAGAGCTTGCTCCTGGATATAGTATATTCTAGTTGATTCAGTCAAACATGGTGGTAGTCAAAAGAACGCAACGTCATACAACCATCCGACTACTATCGACTCCTTAGTTAATTCACCAAAACCAAAGCACTGAAGAGATTCATCTCTCAATTCACTCGTCATCTTAGGGATGAAGGTCACCGCAAATATGTTAATGGGAACTCAAGAGGTTTGGGATACTGGATAAACCCGACAGTTCCATGAGAGATCTGATAATACACACCAGCAAGTATCTAAAGGGCACGGAAGAAGACATCATTTACGGGGTTCTGAGAATGAGCTTCATAGAGAAATACATTGTTGATGAATCTTCTTCGGGATGTCTCTGCCTTTCACACCACGGTTCGACTGATTTCGCTCCTTATGAGCGAGGAAACAAGACACGGAAATAATTTGGTAACCGAGCCATCACGCCAAAAAACATTGAAACTGATAAAGAAAAGAAATCCTCGGAGTATTGACCTGGGAGAGTGCATAAGAATTTTCAATCACGTAACCATTCGCCTGTTGGCACCTAGGCCATGTAAGTGCTGGAGTCAACGCCGCCCTCGGGGTATTCACTGTTCAGAACGTTAGTCGGGGCTTGTGATATGTCATTTTGGATGTCACATACGGAAGAGCGACTTCGAATCGCTTTTCGATCTCCTTGAGCACCTTCTCGTCGTCTTCGTTGCTAACGAACGAGATCGACAAACCCTTGGTACCGAAACGACCAGCACGACCGACACGGTGCAAGTAGGAGTCAGCGTCGGCGGGAAGATCGTAGTTGATTGCAAGGTTGATACGTTCAATATCAATACCACGTCCGAAAACGTCAGTAGCGACACAGATGCGCTTGTTGAATTCCTTGAACTCCTTGTAGCGTTTAATACTGTGGTTTGTTAGCCATTGTGTCTGTTGTTTGCCCGAGCGATTGTACATACCGCTCCTCCTGACTGACACCAGAGTGGACGGCGATACTGGGGAAGTTGCACTCTCGGAGCAGCTTGTCCAACTCGTTCGCGCGAAGAGTACTCTTGACGAAGATAATGACCTGATTGAATTCCAGGTTGTCCAAAAGTTCATTCAGCTTACGGTTCTTCTCTGCCTCGCTGAGTTTGATGTAGTACTGTTGGAGGCCATGGAGGGTAAGTTTGGTGTCGTCATCCACATAGACCTCGAGCGGGTTTCTCATGAACTTCTTGCAAATCGGTCTGATCTCCTGAGAAAGGGTGGCACTAAACATCATGACCTGCTTGTCGGCGGGTGTGGCGCGGAAAATCTCTTGAACATCGCGGCGCATGTCTAAAACGGTATATGAGCATGAGAAATGACAAAACGTAGAGTTGCCAGCTGAGACTCACCAATCTGGTCCAACATCTTGTCACACTCGTCAAGAACGAACGCCTTGACGTTGCGCAGAGACAGCTTCTTATCGCGCACGAGAGCGTTCAGACGACCAGGTGTACCAACGACGATGTTGGGGAAGGTCTCTTTGTTGGACAGAACTTCGATGTCCTTTTGGATGGGGGTGCCACCGTAGAAAACCGCAGTCTTCACGTCGGGAAGGTACTTGCTGAATCTGGCATACTCGTTCTTGATCTGGTAGGCCAACTCACGGGTGTGGCACATGACAAGAACAGAGCACTCGCCTGGAACAGGCTCGAGCTGGTGAAGGGTGGTCAAGACGAAGACAGCGGTCTTTCCGAGACCAGACTTTGCCTGACAGAGGACATCGACGTTCAAAATTGCGGTCGGAATGCACACTTGCTGAACTGTAGTGAGGCGGAGCGGAATGTTAGACTTGTGTTCCATCCATAACTTAAGAAAAGCAGTTCGCGTCGCAATGTCCGTCCATCTTCCCGGTATCAGGATACTAAAGTCAAAGAGCCGATACGACGCATTTCCACCACCTAGACTAAAAAGCCGTCATGTGTAATCGCAAGCAAGACTCTAAGCCAATGAAGAGCCTTCTGCAGTCGACACGAGGACGCCGACCATACAAAAATTGGCCGTAAACATCCCCATCACACACAGCACGTTGGATTCCCCAAAAAAATTGTGGAAGCAGCTTTCCCGATGGCTTTGACACGGTCTCGCGATGAGTTTCACCGAAGCTCAAGACTGACGGGAGGTGGCTGTGTGAGCGCTACTGGTGTAGCGCAGTGTTTCATTGTTTCTGAGAAACCCTCATGCCCCTGCAGGCTCGAAGAAAACAGACGGCCAAGCGACTATAGATTCCCGCGGAGATGGACGGACGTTGCACATGCAGTAATGGAGGGAGGGCTTGTGGGAGAAAATGTGTTAACTAACCCTCCGACGGATGTTCGAAACCGCAATCGGTGATGGCACGAAGAAGCTCTCCCTTGAGCAAAAAGTCGCGGAAACCGGTCGAGTGAATGCCGACATAGCTACCCTTCTTGTCGGGACGGCCGCCGCTGACAGTCAGATCGCCCTTCTTGGCTTGCTCTCCATTTGCGGCGGGTGCGGCAGTTGTCGCGGCCGCGTCAGTAGTCTGAAGCTCCTCGTCCGAGTAATCGATGAGATCTTCTTCGTGAGACATGTTGCCGAGAAACTGCGGGAAGAAAAGGTGTTGAAGAGTGAAAGTTAAAAAACCCTGTGGTTGTCGCGACGCGCGTGCTTTCTAGGCAGCTAGGCCTGGTCGATGTGGTATCGGTAAGTGAGGTGAGTCGGAAGTTGGGAAAAAAATGGGGGAAAGGAGACTAGGTAGATCGTAAAACACCCCTTTGATTCACCGGAGATGGAATGGAATAAGGAGCGGATGACGGACAAGATGGGAGGAGAGGATGGCAAGGTGGAAGCAGAGGTCGCAGGCGCGAGGGATGGAGCAGAGATCAAGAGGTTCACGGTCACGTGCTTCGTGCTGAGTCAACCATCAGCCCTTTCAGTTTCCCACCGCTTTGGGTTAGCCCCAGATTGCCACTTTCAGCTGGCTTATCATTCGATCCATCCAATCCATCAACTCTTAGCTTCTACCACTTTCCGCAACGGAATTTCTGACCTACTTCGCAGCCTCCATCCATAATGGCAAAAGGGAAAGCCAAGAAGGGTACTTCTGGAGGAGCACAGAGCCATCTACGAGCGCGCCTAGAGTATCTACATAATGTAGCTGCCTATCTACAAAATGCAGCCACGTCTCCCAAAGAAAAAGATCGCGTTGTCGCTCAAAACATCGACGGACAGAACAACAAGTCTATATCGAACTCAGCGCACACAGTACCGCAGATCATAACACCTAGTGACGCCTCGGAAAGAGACTTGTCTGTCGTTGATCAGAAGCCAGCCGGAACTCATCTGTCTAACTTATCTCGGCAATACATCTCGCACATGCGCGGCGTATCTTTAAAGACTCAGCTTCGCCTGCCAATCGAGGTAAAGAGGTCCTTCTGCAAGCGATGCGACATCCTTCTTACTCCTGGAATCAATTGTGTACGTGAGATCCAAAACGCAAGCAAGGGGCGCAAGAAGCCATGGGCAGACGTTTTGGTCCTTCGGTGCACTGCATGTGGAACGGAAAAACGCTTCCCTCAGAAGCAGAAGCGTAGCAAAAAGCTTTCAGAACGCCACAAGGAGCGAGAACAGCCAAATGAGCAAAAGGAGAAGGAGCATAAGGAACAAGCTGCATTGCCTTGAGAATCTCTCTCGTTCTGCTCGGATACTTCCTACAAAGACTCTTATGTAGTCACCTCGGGACCTGGCGGTGTCAGGAACTCCTGCCTGCTTTCCCTTTCAATGTTTGGCTAGATTGCTGGAGATCATGCGCATATTGAGGACGAGCGCAAAACGTTTCAGAGATACTAGCATGCTCGGATCGTGTTCTGTCTGCAATTTGCAGCGGCAGCACCACTCACCGAACAGCGCGCCTAAACATCATTGCGGAAGTCTCCTCAATCTCCTCCCAATCCATACCCCCTCAGGAGAAAAGCAGAAAGTGCGTTCATCTATTGATGAACTCGGTAGAGGAACGGTCGGCGCAACTTGCAACAATGGTCACAGCAAGTCGGTGCTTGAAATACCTCGCCCTTTCATACTTTGGCCAGGGATCGCTAATGCTTGGGAGGAGCCGTACTCGCAATTACAAAGCGACCTCATCCTCAAGTTATCATTCAATGGACCTTCCATTGTTACAAAGCAGGGATGGCTCCGGATTCTATCCTGCAAAAAGTCCACCTTCCCGGTGTTATTCCAAGAGCCAGCTGGGTATTGAGAAGTACATAATGGGAGGCGAAACAGCCGAGAATTGAACGAAGACGACAACGACCAGCGACCGTGGACAGGAGATCTCTCTTGAATCTCGAGTGTGCCGCAAGATTGAAGGATACAAGGAATCAGAAGCAACGCAATAGCAGAGATATCGAACTCGAGTGTTCATCAACAAAACATAAGGAGAATCAACCAGGACGGACAATGGCAAAGTTGCATAAATAACAGGACAGGATAAACGCACAATGGACAGAACATGATCTTCGTAAATCAGGACAGAGTCATGAGAGGAGTCATGTATGTATCATCAAACAATGAAAACCAATGGTTCACACAGAAACCATTCCAGGGGAGCTTGAGAACCCGCACTATTAACACTCCGCTGTCCCTTCATCAATGTAAATAGTCCAGAAAAGTTTCAAACTGGCCGCGAGGCAAAAACCCAATCTTTATATAACAACAACACCTTCTCGAATCTTTTAAACGAAGCAATCCTTCCATACCCGTTTGGTGATGAGCATTAAAAAAAAGTTAGTATGTAATAAACAGCATGCAACAGCTATGAAGAACTGTTTCAGAAAGGTGTCCGTGAGGACAGAGGCTGTATACCAACAGCACCCGATTCTTATTTTGTGCTTTTTTGCTTTTTATTGCGCGTGCATCCTTTCTCTCGTGTCTCCAACAGATTGACGAAGGTAACTAAGGCAACGTCGGTGAGGAAGTAATGTGGCATAGAATAGGCGTTAAGTCAGAAGACCATCCAGCAGTCGATCCAGAAGCATACAATATCGATACACAAGGCCTCCAGGGCAAAGGTGTAATACGTCGTCGAAGAAAGCAGTAGACAGCAAATATGGGGGATTTCTTTCCCGCAAGCACCTCTGCCCTAGATATCAAGGCCAGGGTGACGATCTCACGGGGGTCAGTGTCTCCGACGGGAAGCCTGGTCCAGGCGATGATCATAGCTTTCGATCCTGGCACGAAATGATTTCACAATATCCCTGATGCGCGCGATCTTCGTAAGCTCGGTTTCCAAGTCATCAATCGAGGCCAGAATGGAACGAGTTCGTGCAATTTCCGCATCTGCATTCCCGATCACGTTGCCTGCGCGGTCATAACTATTCTGAATAGAGAGTTGCATTTGTTCCTCCAGCTACTTTACGTCAGAAATAGCTTCGTAAAAAAAGACGTTTCGCCTTTTGTGGTAATGATGAAATGAAAAAGACCAGTTTGCGGTAGCTTTCGCATGAGCGCACCGCGCACCGCGAGAGGCAAGCGACTACATGCATCTCATGACATGAGACGATTGGGTCGCCGCAGCAATGTCAGAATGCTGCTTTGGCGAACCTTTGGGAAAGAGAAAAGAAATAAAGAAAAAAAATTGAAATGGCACATACGTAATCGATACGGCTCCGGATCTGTTCCTGCAGACTGTCCAGCTGGTGCGAGAGCGCTCGGAGGCTCATCGGATCGAGTAGCAATCGGCCCTGGCTGCTGGCCGCGCTGGTGGCCCGGGAGCTTGAGTTGCTGTTCCTTCCTGTCCCTCTGCCTCTGGAAATCGCACTGCCGGTATGGCCACCCTGAAGCGCAATCTGCTGCTGTTGCCGGAGGATCTGGATTTCGGAGGAGGTGAGGCCAAGCGAAGTGTCGGGGATCGAGGACATTTGGTTCCGGCAGAGACATGCTCCTACCGCGACGAAAGTCTAGGAAGCGCCGGTCGATCTTGTTGTAGGGAGACAGATCGGACCGCAGTTCATGATGCCGAAAGAAGGAGCGACGGAGAAGGGAGACGCGGAGGGACGCAGCGAGGAGTTGACCGATGTGAGGAAGCGGAAACGTTGGTAGGGAATGGATCGATCTGGATCGCTAGTTGATTTTCTCCTCTCCCCCTAATGCGAGGAACCGGGGCATTGGGGAGATGGAGGAGGAAAAGGCGGAGGACCAAATCGGAGGTGTGGTCGTTAGAAGGCCGTTTGAGGTAAGAAAATGGTTCGTCGGCGGCAAAAGCAACGGCACGGCGGCTCCTCGTGAATCGGTGTGAGTTACACGGTGAGGTATGATTGCTTGCTGGGGGGATTTGATAGAGCTAGACAATAGTCATATGGCGTTTAAGCAGCGTTGAGCGTCCCAGAACAATTGATCAGGGATGCCTCGGATTACTTCCAGCACTGGGAAATTACAAACAGGGAAAAAGAGGGGCACTAGCAGTGGAGGGAGTTCAAATCCCCTCTTTGAAAGATGGAGAATAAAAAAAGAAAAATAAAAAAAATAAAAAAGGAAAGAAAAGGGCAGATGACCGCAACGGTCAAGGATAAGCATTTGAATTAACCGGATGTACAAGGTATCTTGTCCCTGACATTCGTGATCCTTTTCCCTGTATACTCCCGTACCACAGTTGCCTTTTTGGCAGACATGATCGATGATGGTTATGATGATGAGGATGACATCCGCCGTCGCAGCCCAACGCAGAATTATATCATATCTACATAGAAAAGCTTGAATATATTGAAGAACAGAGTTTCAACTTTCTATCCATCATATAAATAATTTATGACATTTGAGTGTTTGGTTGTTGAAGTGCAATTGGACGCCAGCCACTCAGCCTACCTAATCATTTCCCCGCGCCCGCTCCCAATATCTTCTCCCTCGTCTCCATGATAATCCGTCTACCCCAAATTTGGATCAGACATTCGCTTACTGCAGTACAATACCTGTGGAAACCCCAGGTTGAGAGGAAAAGTAGTTCAGCTTGAGGCTCCTTGAACAAAGCAATTGTTGCCGTCCTATCAACCACCCTGTCGTTTGCACCGACCGTGACGAACCCGGGGCCGTTTCTCTTCTGCGTGCCCAACCTGTGAGGCTAAAGCACTGCGACATTGCTGCTATTTTCATTGGACTCGAGGGAGTGCTGCAAAAGGGTTTGGCATCCCGGAGAAAAGCTCCATGCTTGTGTGAAATGCAGGTTGAGGTGGTTTCCAGCCTGTGAGCACTCTCCAATCCGCCTTCCGCGGGTCCAGTCCGCTGCAAGAGCTTGTTCGCCCACCGCCAAAGCGGACTCCCCGAAGCTCTCCCATCCCATCATTATGATGCCTGGAATGAACCACTGACCAGACTAGAATCAATCAGAGCAGCCTTACGAACCTTACGACTCGTGATTTGCACCTGATCATACCTTACCCTGCATGAACGAAGCTCTTTCGCCTCTCGCGAAGCTCTTGTCAAATCAAACCGGAGCTTGGACTTGAAAAAAAGAAAAGTGGTGAACTGCGAAACGAAAACCCATTAGCCCAACATTACGCGCCAACATGGCTAAGGACAAGGAACGCGCAATGAACCCTGCATTGGCGCAGCGGAAGCTGGAGAAACAAAAGAACTTGAAGAAGGGAAAAGCTGAGGCTTTGGCCCGTCGGAACGAGAAACTGGCGCGGCGCAACCCCGAGCGCATCCAACGACAGATTGATGACCTCAAAGGTCTTGAAGAGTCCGGGCAACAATTGCGACCACGTGATAAGCAGATCCTTGAAGCTCTAGAACGCGACCTGCGCGCAGTCTACAAGGCCCGAGAAGCGTTGGGGGACGAGGCACCGAAGTTCGACCATGGGGAGTCGAGACGGGGCCAACACAGCCATAGAGGGCGTGGTGATGGCGTACTAGGGAAGAGGAGAAGGGATGACCAGCAGGGGCGGTTCGGACACGAGAGCGATAGCAGTGATACAGATGAGAGCGTGCGGAGAATACCCATGCCTCGGGATACGCCCCCGCCTATCCCACGACAATACCAGAGACGCAGAGGAGCCGACGCAGACACAGAGCAAGCCGAGGGTCGAGGGCCACACCCTCTACCGGCGAAGCCCTTGGCAGAGACGAAGACGGTATATGAGGCTGCCCCGGAAATTCGGAATCTGCGACAGGAAGCCGTGAGCAAGTTCGTTCCCGCAGCTGTCCGAATGAGACAGGAAGCAATCAAAGGTCAAGGAAAATTACTGGAGCCCGAAGAAATGGATAAGCTTGAAAACGCCGGCTACACGGCAAGTTCGGCAGCAACAAGCAGAAGTCAAGAAGGCAGTCAACCCATCGCCCATGCTGACGATGACAAAAAACGACTAGAGGAGGAGGAGAGGCGATTCGACCAAGAGCTTAGATCGGTACAAATTGAGGAAGTCGAGGATGAAGAGGCATAATATATTTACTAGTAATGGATTCTTGGGACTGGGCTACTTATCTTTTCAGACTGGGGCGTTTTATCGGTTCAAACGCGTCAATTCGCAGGGTTTAGCATCATATGTACCTAGGAATGATCTGGCAAAGCAAATCTACCTCGATAGCTATGAGGGCTATTGCCGTGGTGACAAATTTTGTTCGAGTACTTGATTTAATTTTTGTTCAGGGCTCTCGAGAAGACTCCCATGTGCTCAAGTACATGTCCAGATTCTATTACTGATCTCTTGGGTAACGAAACAACGAAATCGTATGTACGGAAAGTCCCTTCCCTATCACGCCCAGTACCCAAAAAAATCCTCCGCTGAAACGCCATTAACAATCCAGACGGAAGGAAAAAGATGCAAAATATACAGGTCAGAAAAGAGAGACAGAGCAAGATAAACTCCAAAAAGGCCGCCGAAAGAGGGAATCTAATATGGTCAAAGGACAGCGCGTGTGATGTCCACCGAGGACAGGCAAAGACAACATGTCAGCGGTGGGTTCTTTGAACAAGAAAAATGTGTACAAAATCCCATGGTAAATTGGAAAAGGCATGATGACGTAACAAAGGAAAGTTCGAAGAGTTGCAGTGTATGTGTGGTGAAGTTCACCATGCGACGCAGGCGGCAGTGAAAATGCATCGAATCTCCATGTCTTACATGGCCAATCTTGCTCCTGAAAATGCATAGCATCGAGCTCTGAACTCCAGAGCATTTGAGTGAAGAAGGTATTCGAGTGAAAAAGCAACGAATGGCGCCGGTCAGCCCAGAAAAACAAAAAAGTTCACTCTCAAATGCGGTAATCAAGGGATATTGAATGTCTGTCAACATAACGCCTCCAAGATAGAAAATGAAGCCCGCGATATATTTAGTGGAGCTGTGACCTTTCATGATCGTAAGATGTCAATGTCCAATTCTACCTGAGGTTACGGATAACCTTCTTTCCGCGGGCAAGGAATGGGCTGGGCATCTCATCTTTTTCTGGATCCCACACTGCTGGAGGCTCCCGTTCGGAAGCCTTCAACGAGACGGTTGTTGTAGCACGCGAATCACTGGCACATCGTTTAACCTCATCAATAGGGCGACCACCAGCTCTGGCTTGTGCGAGCTCAACCAAAGTCCTGCCACCCATATTACGCTGCATGACAGCCTTGAACATTTCCTCGCCGCCGCCATTGGATTTCGATGGGAGCTGCTTGACAGCAGACTTCCGAGTTGGAGATCCTGCATCGGCAGCAAGATTTGCAGAAGATGGGATTTTAGACAGACGGCGGTGGGGTGATCTCTGTTTTTGCTCGCCGAACCCGTGACGGCCATCCGAGGACCCAGTAGTGCTGGTCGGAACCTGAGGCAATCTAGATGAATTGGAAGGAAAGAGGGGAGGCTGCGTGCTTAGTTTCTGCATTAGTGCAGCGGTATTTTGGCGGAGCAGTGGACGGTGAGGGGCCTTGAAAGGATCGGGTTTAATTTTAGGACGAGTAGGAGATGGTAGATCCGGAGTATCGTCTTCGTCATCAGAGTATGCCAGTGTAGGTTCCCATTTGACTCTCTGCCGTTCTGCCTCGGCGAAAATATTCTTGCCAGAAGAAGACACCCCTGACGTGCGCCGCGGCGATAGTGAAAGCGACGCAATCGACATTGGAGAAGGCTCGGCCATTTGTACGTCAACAGGTGATTCAACGACAGTTTTTGAGCGACTGAAGGGTGTGCGTGTCTCCTTTTTCAATGGCTTGGTACCATTTGATGAGGGGGACTCGAGAGAGAGCTGACTGATATCAGTAGTTGAAGGAAAGTCAGTGTCATCCCCTGTGGTAGCTGAAGACTGCGATGCGTGACCACTGGTTCGAAATTCATCTCTGCTAGCGGTTTTCTTCAGCCTTTCGAGCTCCGAGGCAACTCTGTCCTGGACCTCAGACTCGAATCGTTTGCGTAGTCTATCAAGTTCCATCTGCACCTGACGGTCGATTTCCAACCGTGCTTTGACTTCCCATTCACGGCGAACAGTACTCTCGATCTCAGCCTTCATCTGCTGCTTCTCCTTTTCGAGTTTGGCAAAGCCTTGTTCCATCTCCTTGACCTTCTGGATAGCGGCCTCCTCACGCTTCCGTAGCGTCTTGCCGAGATCAACAACTTCTTTCTCTTTCCGCATCAGGCGGATGATGGGAAGATTGAGAAGGGCGGCGGTGTCAGGACGGTGATCTGGGTTGACACGCAAGCAGCTGGCGATAACGTTCTTCAACTCCGGCGAATAGAAGTCAGGCAGGGATGCAAATTTTCCCTCTCGAATCTTCTGTACAAGTTGGATATGTGTCCTCGCGTTAAATGGAGGCTCCCTCTGGCAGAGTTCATACATAATGCAACCGACAGCCCAGATGTCCGATCGAAGAGTGTATTTTTCTGCCGCGCAAATCTCAGGTGACATGTAAAAGGGCGTACCGACATATGTGGAAGCGAAGTCATGCGAATGCATGAGCTTGGATAAACCAAAGTCACCGAGCTTGACGGTGTTGTCGTTACCAAGAAAAATGTTTTCGGGCTTTAGGTCGCGGTGAAGGATCATCACCTGTGCCTGCTTTCCTTTCAATCCAGAGGCCTTAGGTGCTTGGCCTAGGATGTTCGATCCCACTTCAGGCGCATCGACACCGTAATGGCAGCGGTACAGTGCTGTGACTAGCTGCGACAGTATACGCCAGACAAAGTCCTCCTCGGCATACTTGTTTGCCTTCTTCAGGTTCTTTATTACCATACTCAGATCACCGCCACCACAATATTCCATGTATAGATATAGGTCTTGGCTAGCTTTGAGATGCTCTCGGTGGTAGTACGCGACGATGTTTGGGTGTCGAAGGGAGCTTAGGATGTTGAATTCGGCAGTGAGCTGCTCTCGCTCTTTTTGGGACATCTTAATGTAATTGATTTCCTTGCGACATAGGATCTATTTTCTGTCAGCAGGTTTCTCGTACATTGTCGCATTGAACTGGTCTCCTTACGAATCCATCGGTTTTCCGCTTGACCTTGCGAATGACCCCAAAGGAACCACTCCCTGAGTAACAATATCAGTCGTGAACAATGACAGATAATGAGAACGTATGGATAATTTACCAATCTTTTCCAGCACCTCATACTTATCTGACTCGGCCAAGGCAATTGCCATTGTGACAGTCGACCAAATTGAGCCGCCGGCGACAGGCTCACAAAGCAGGAGTATAGTCGGGACAGGAGGCTCTGAGCTGACGAGAGAATGCTAGCTCATTGACTGTCTTTGTACCCGGAGGAGAGTCGACCCTGTTTGGTTAGTAAAAGTTGAGAATGGAGAAATGTACATGAAGCAAAAGTCGCAGGTCAAGAGGAGTAGACTACTATGCAACGGGATGGATGTTTAGTTGAAGCACCGTTGCGCAGCAACGCCTTTCCACATGAACAATCCTCCGTATTCGGTAGGCGGTGTCCCTCCCGAGTGTGAAACAGTAACCTACATCATATGCAGGGGGACTATTGTTGATCATCGCGAGTTTGCGATTATGAACTATATTGTACTCCAATATTCTTTTTGCTTATTATCTCAATAGATTTGTTGACTATTCTCCGAAGTCGTATACCCTTTGAGAACCTCACCACCCTCTCAGGGCACCTCAAAAGGTTTGATGGCCGAATGTTTCCCGTGGCGATACTTAAGATCATGTGATCCTTATCGATAAGATGATAGCTCCAACGGCTTTTTGGTCCCGCACTCGACCAGGGTGGAGATGATCCCGACATCCTCCAGGCTTCCAAGTGACGACGATAACACGACTCAAAGTTCCCTCGAGATGACGGAAAGGACGGTTCTCCGCAAGGATGAACTTGAAATCAGTCTACACAATGAGAAAAAATTGATCAAGGAAGGCACAATCAAGGACGATAACCCTCTTGATCTTAGCGAACCCTTCCGGGAACTTTGCAACGCCTGTCGCAAAGGCGATTTGAAAGTGTGTCAGGAGAAGATTACCGAAGGAGTCAATGTCAATGCTCGTGATCCATTTGATTACACACCTTTGATCTTGGTGAGTCCATGCGTGTCCTTTAGGCGCACCTCTTGCAGTGTCGCCACAATGCAACAGAAGAGGCGGGTGTTGTGAGTATGGGGGGCATGTACTGATGACGTCGAATGAATCTCAAAAGGCTAGTCTTTGCGGGCATTTCGAAGTTGTACAACTTCTCCTTGAGTCTGGTGCGCTGTGTGAACGAGATACATTTCAAGGCGAGAGGTGCTATTAACCTATTGCTTCCGGGATTCGCATCATTTTCACTAACCTGGAATTGTTTTTAGATGTTTGTACAACGCCCTCAACGATCGCATACGCAATCTACTCTTGGAATATGACTATTCTAAGTCCACGGATCCTCTCCAGCCCCTTGCTGCTCACGTATCCTCGCTTCTCACCAGAAGCCATCCTGTTACGTCCGATATTGTCGTTGCAGCGTCCGACGAATCCCTTTTTCTACACAAATTCATACTCGCTGCGCGATCTCCTTACTTCCGGAAGAAACTTGCAGCAGCCCCTGAGACTTCAACATGGAAACTCCCCAGCACGATTCCGCCTCAAGCTTTCGGTGCAGCCATCAAATACCTCTATTTCGGAGAAGCCCCTCGCGAGGTGAGAAGTGGGCCGGGAACAGGGTTTACCGAATCAGAAGTTTTTGCCGGAATCGACAAGATCGCCAAACATCTGGAAATCCAGAGTCTCTTGGACAGTATAATCGACAGTGCCGACCGGAGGCTAGCCAGGCAGAGAAGGTCAATGGAGCTTTCTAAGGGCCGAGACCAGCTTGAAGAATGGTATCGAGAGAATGTTCTCCGAAACAAGATGGTTGTCGAAACTTCTAAGGTGGATGATGTCAAATGGGATCGCAACAACGCCATATTCGCGGACGTCTTACTCAGGGCCGATGAGCTACCCGAAGACGCGGATGAAGTCGACGAAGTTGCTCAGAATATGGAAAACGCCCGTGTTGATTCTATTCCAATCGGTCTACCATCGTCTAGAGTCAATACTCAGAAGAGCCTCGGCAAGAAATCGACTCTGTTTCCCTGTCATCGAGCAATGCTTCTGCGGTCTGAGTTCTTCCACGCCATGTTTTCGTCCGCTTTCCGTGAAGCGCACGTGAAAGAGCATCTGAATATCATTCCGGTGGATTGCTCACCCGAAGTCCTGGAAATCGTTCTGACTTTCTTGTACACGGAAAAGGCCGATTTCCCTCTCGACGTCGCTGTTGACGTCCTGTTCGCAGCCGACATGCTATTCATCGAAAAGCTGAAGACAAAGGCTGCTGTGGTCATCAGTACGTTAGGTAGTGGTAACATGTCGCAGGCTGAAGCTGCAAGGACCAGAGGCACGGAGGAGGAAGAAGATATAGATATATATGCGATCATTCGTGCCGCGTGGTTGACGCGTGTGCAACGACTGGAAGAGTTCGGGGCTCGATACTTGGCATATCGGTTGGAGTCGCACATTGACTCGCCGGAATTTGCTGAACTCATTCGTGAGTCAGCAGCTCGTATCCAGGGCAGACAGGAAACCGATACCATTGAGTTGTTGGATGACATCCGGTTTTACCTCGGCGAGCGCTACCGATTGAGATTCGACGATGCCGGGCTCGAGGAGATGATGGAAGAAGAGGTACCAAAGGAGAATGGTGATGAAAACGTCATTCCCGACGATATTATCAAAATCACCAACGGAGTCGACGCTCTTGACATTCCAGATTCGGGTACCGCAGCAGTTCCGCCGGCTGCCACAGCCGCCGCGGCTGACAAACAGCCAAAGGTACATGATCACGGCCCAGTTATCAGGACACTGGATGGTGAAATCGTGGGCGACGAATTTGACAGCGATGCTATCAACTACCAAATCCTGATGGAGAAGTTAGACAAACTTCTAGAGGACCTCAACCTGGAAGCTTAGAGGTCATGTTCATCTATATACAAAATATCCTGCAGCAAGTATCCACTCACATATTTCTTTTGGGAACCAACTCGTTTTTAGGACCGTTACTAGGATGACTCACGACTTGGAAAGAAGACTACATCACGAACATTCTGCACAGAGCATCAATATCACCTTGAGTATATACAAACGGCAGATAACATAACACATAGAGAAATCGACAAGAAGGCGTCTTTCATCTACGCGGTTTCAATTTGGTAGTATAGCACAGTGGATGTCAGTCTTGATCGGACACACAACAGTACAATGATTTCTATGCTATATGTTTCGGACGTGTTTGACGCTTGCATGACGACGAGACTGTTTGACAGCAGCTAGACGTTCAAACCTAGGTCGCGCCTATAAACTCGAGACCGCGGAGTCATCATGGCAGGTAGAACCTTTTGATCAATAATAGACTAATGTGAGCTAGTAGGGCCCTTAAACCATCGACTCCTCATTCGAATGTCTGGGAATTCCCACATCGGAAATGGTCCCTTGCTTTCCAACAGACATCGATGATGCCGAGAAACTCGACGAAAACTCGGAAAAGCACAATTCATGATTTAGGTGATGCGTCGGCGCGCTATTATGCAACAAGGTTAGCCAAGTCCCCGGACTCCCGGAGCAAAATGTCCAAGACGTTAGTTATTATATAAGGTTGGATCCTGACTTGGCACTATTATTACGTATTATCAGATGATCGACCGTTGGGAACGCATTAGTCTATAGGCCAGTGACCCGTAGCAGTAAGCAGAGAGGGAATCTGACTCAAAAACCAGAATGAATCAAAGAGAAGTTTGCAGTTAACAGTAAACATTCTATCAAGAGCGAAAACCTGAGAATGAGCCCAACCCGACTTGAGGAGTCATACCCGCTACCAAATGGCGGCATAGGCCCCTTATTGCCCGATAATGGATCATTTGCGATCGTGCCAAAAAGTGAAAAAAAAAAAAAACCTGCGAATTCTGTTCCTGATTCTGCGTCATCAACTGCGCATCCATGGATACTTTAATAACCCCTTGGAAAGTTGAGTATGTGCTAAATGTGACGATTGGTTGCGCTGTCTGAAGCCGTTGCAGCAACACCCACGCTGCCTCTTAAGGCCATGGCGCTGTTTAATCCGATGGATTATCTCCAGGCTTGTTGCCACCGTAGAGCAATAGGTGTTGAATTCATCGAAAGTCTGTGGTCCGATGTGTAATGGCATTGTAAGCTCCTGCAGCTTGGGGGTTAACTTCGAATAGACCTCCCCTTTGAGTTCATCTGGCGGAATCTGTGCATCACCGGCAAGTTGAAGAAACTCCGAAATAAACTCCTGATACTTATCTCCGTACTTCATTTTGAGGTTCCTAAACTTGAATTTCGCATTCATAATGCGATTTGGATCCTGGTAAATTTGCTCGAGGTGTTTGAACATGTCCTCGGCGTCCTTATAGGGGAGGATTGAATCGGGACGGAGACGAGACGCAACGTGCTCTCTTGCCTTGCCGGTTAAGCAGCCGTTGACTAGCGCTTTCCGCGCCTCTGGTGTGTTGTAATGATCAGCGTTTACCTGCAAGATTTGTCTTATGGCGATTAGCCATGTATCAAACTTGGGATTGATGCCATTATCTAGGGGGGATGGTTTATCCAATTTGGAACTCTTTTTGTTGGAGTTGGAGGAATCAGGGGGCTGTGAAAAGCCTCTACTCAGCTCGAGTGCCAGTCTGGCCAGAGCATCCTTCATCTGTTCCTTATCGGCCTCAGGTCTTCTAATCTGTTCGTCTTTGCGTTGCACAATGCTGTCTATGGCGGTCTGGTGAGCCTCGTGGATAGTCGCTATAGAATTTTCAAGTGCTTCGATCTGTGCATGGAAGTTATGGGTGATCTCCACCATGCTTGCAAAAAGGCGTTCCAGGTCGGCGGTGGTATACTTCACGAACTCTCTCTTAGAGAAGCCAGGAGCACCTGGTTGGGTGATAATGGTGAGTCGTCTGGTGAGGTCCTTGTCTTCAGGATGCAGCATTCGCTCTTCCTCGGATGGTGCATCTTCTTTAACTGGTGCTCCTTCCTCGATTGGTGTGTTCTTCTCAATTGGAGCATTTCCCCCAGTCGGTCTTGGAGAGGCGTCTCCTTCACGTGAAGGTCTTGCCATTGTGTCTTGTGTATCGTGTCTCGTGTTTCTCGTTCGGTTCTCGGGGTTCGATCGTTCGGTGCGGTTCTTTTCAGCGGTGAGGTAACGCGTCGCTGAGACGCGGTGGGGAATGATCAAATGGAGGCGCTGTATCACCTGGGATGGGTGATGTTAAGCTCGCTCCAGGATCATTCAAAAAGGAAAGAAAAGCGATGCAAGAATAATGTGATGGAGACCATTCATTGCATATGGAGCTATGGCGTCTTATGTACTCCGTACGAAGATTCTTGCATGGCGGGGGGGAAGAGGATGAGAGTGCAAGAAGCTGAGGGGAGTGAGGCCTTATGGGACGAGGCGGCAGAATTCTCGAAGGCGGTGAGAGATGCAAACAAGGCAAACAAACAAAGAATGTAGGCCTGAGGCCACCACCTGTGATGTGGTCGTCACACTAAATTGAAGTATCAGAGGGCCGAACCGAGGATACTAGAGTAAGCCCCAGTATCTACCTCTTGCAGGCATACTGAGATTCAGGGATTTTTGCGTCCAGGCTTCGACTACAGTGTTCAATATATATAGTCCCGAGAAAGCAGACATCTACCCGCAGAAAAAAAAAAGAAAGAAAAGAAAAATAACACTAGAAATTCAGTAGCTTTGGGAAGGGAATCAGTCTCGATTGTCTATTTTCAATGGATTGATCAGCGAGAGCCGCAGCCGGATAATAATTCCATCTGTATACATGACATGGTTGTCCCCAATCAGGATGATGGCAAGATTGAAGGGAGCAGAACACCGAAGTACAAGAATGTGGTAAGGAAAGAGTCATATCACATCAGAGGTACATAGGAAATATGATGACCACAAAGGAAAACGAACAAAGGGAAAACACATAAAAAAAAACTCCGCTATATCCATGCTGCTCCCACGAGTAGATCCAAACTTCTTTGGTTGGGATTCACTTTTGTGTTGTTTCCCATGAACCCGCCCTGTGTACCCTGAATGATGAAGACCCAAATCAATCGATCCGTCAATCAATCCCCGTTCCGACGCCTGCTGGTCGCCTTTCGACTCAGCAAAGGAAGAAGTGATGAAAAAAAAATAAGCCACGTAATATGTACACATTAAGAATGGAATAAGCAGGTCATTTTCTAGGCGTCGAATCCCGGAAAGCCTGAGAGTTGGGCGGTTTTTGTCCGGCAGAAACAAGGAAATGCTGGCATAAAGGGTATCATCTGAATAGAATGGAAAAAAAAAGACTTTGCTGTTTCTTTTGTTGTTTTTTTCTTTTCTTTTTCTTTTCCCTTTTCTAAACCATAGCAGCGGCGACTGCTCGTCCAGTATGGCAACCCCGCTCATGGCGCTTCATGTTGCTTCGCACGCTGAAGGCCTTGCCGCAGCCTGCGTGGGTGCAGCGGAATGGTTTCTCGCCCGTGTGACTGTGGGAATGGATGCGGAGGCTCGAAGGTCTCGAAAACGCCTTGTGGCAGGTGCGGCAGATGTAGCGATCATGGTTCTGCTGGTAGGGAGCGGTGGTGGATGGAGGGAAGTAGTGATGATGCTGCCAGGCGGGAGTGACGGGAGTGATCACTTGCGCATGCGCCGAAGAAGCAGGAGCCGGAGCCGACACGCTGCTTGTCGAGGCAGGCGCTCTTTGGTAGTAGGCGGCGGATGACGCTGGTGGCTCAACCGGGGAGGAAAAGGAAGCCACACTGGGTGCAGGAGAAGCGTAGGGAGGGCCGGAAAGGCGCGAGCTGGAACCTTGGCTCGAAATGGACGACCGATCCGATGGGCTCGGGAGCGTCACATGAGCGGCCGTCTGTTGCTGGTAGATCTCGCACTGAGAGAAGGAAGTCGAGGGAGAATGGCCGTTGCTGTGGAATCCCGAGCCAGGACGCAATGGTGGCGTAGGCGGCAAGCGGACGTGAGAACCATGCACCATCACCGGCTCGTAACCTAGCGACGACCTCCGCGATTCCACTTCTCTTGGGGCTGGAGGCTCGGTTCTTTGACGTTCTATATTGTCTCATTAGCGATCCGGAATTCCAATTCTGGACTTGATTTCCGGGGGGAGATATCGTACTGGCTGCGTGTACCGACGCACTGTCTGCGCCTTCCAAAAGGCTTGAGATGGACGGGAGAGAGCATTTGGGCTGGTCCTCTACTGGAGGGGACAGTGGCGGCTGTGGAGAGCGCATGTAGGATGTCGGGACACAGGCAGTAAAGTACGAGCCCGCTGCGTTTTCGGTTGCTGGCTTATATGCGCTGGTTGGAAGTGAAGGAGGCGTGTGAATGGCTCGAGGTTTAAAAGTTGTAACGGGGTCAGGCCCATGGTTTGTGATCAAATTGGCGAGGTCCATGATGGTATGCTTGGAGATACGTTCAATGCCAACGATATGCTCGGGTAGATGTGTTGTATACAATCAGCGTCCTTCCCAATAGCCTGTTGGAAGATGTCCGAGTCGGCAGGTATGTGATGTGACAGTGTAATGTCTATGCGACAGATAGGTGGGAGAAGGGCGAACTGGCAATGGCAAACGATGACACAATAGATATGTTGGGGGTGGGAGCCTGGTTTATCTTAAGGAAGACCGACAAGGTAGTAGTGGGGGAAGGGAGGGGATGATGGACGGTTTAAAGGACAATGGAAGGAGAAGATCCAGAATGAGGAGAAGGTGGAAACCGATGGATATGGACCCGAGCAACGGGAGATGCCGATGTGAACTGGTACCGTGATATGAGAGCAGTGATCAGTATTAAAATTATTTATTCTAAGTATGGATTGATTCAGCCCGAGGGCCAGGTGGCCAACGGGGCTTCGATTCGCTTCGAACAGGATTGATACGCCTAAGGAACCCCCGTTCGAAAGCTTAATTAATGACCAGTAGGTTGGTAACTTGGTACAGAGAAACACGGATCGTTAGACTTTCGGGGTTGGCATTGGCAAGTTGAACCGCCACGACGTGGGAAGTCAAGGACGAAGCTAGAACGTGCCGTCGTCGTGTTATTCCTTCCCCCTGTTTAGCTGTCTCGTGGTAAAAGGAGAATCCGTTCTGTAACTTAACTAGTGCGAGTCGAACAGACAGATCGTCGCCGGCCAATCACTTCTCACAAGGGTAACGGTATTTCGGGGCTCGGCTATAGTGGTTAGTGCAGATCCACGGACGCCATCATGGGACGTAACTCATATCAAAAATAATAATAAAAAGAAAAAAGTTATTCTGGGTCCTGCGAGCCAATCTCAAGGCGGGTGGATAAGGCTCCGGTCCTGGTCTTACCTGTCACAACGATCCATGCCCCATAAACGGCTGATCGTTGCCGCACGATCATGCGTTGTCGAGAACCTGATCTCATGTCCGGTGTCGATCCTTTTCTTTTTCGTTGTCTCCTCCGTATGGCTTCTCTTTTTTTGTCTTTGTACTTTGCATTTTTCTTTTCTTTTTCTTGGCTGAAGATTCGGTGGTTCTCACCCGAGGGTGGAGGTCATTATTTCCTTCTGACGATGTCGAAGGATGCACGCCATTTCCATCTCCACCGGTTTTTGTTCGCTTTGTCTTTGTCTCTCTCTGAGTCTCTCTCTCTCTCTTTTTTTCCCCCGTCTGGATGTGGATACACGTAGAGATTTTCCGATGTACATTATGGAGTAGTACGGAGTAGAGTCAAAGAGACTGAAAGGCTGAGAGGCTGAGAGCAGATGCCGGTGGAGAGTTGGCAGGATCGATTCCTGGATCCATCATTCTTACTTTCTTGGGAAGAAGGGGCTGTCCGTCGGAGATGAACATACCAAGACTCGTACCAAAGGTACGCCAGTCACCAAGTGCCCTGAAATTGGGAAAGACCCCGTCTCCCACACTGGATACGGAGTAGTGTCCCAGGAGACTGAATTTCCCCCTTCATGAATCCATGCCCAAGGGCTTGGGGGAGAGCCTGGAGCAGTGGGGAGGGGGTCGTCATGTCAGTGAGTCGACGGGTAGGTGGAAAAACCCATGCCCGGGCGGCTGCCAACCCCGATACGGGCTAGACCAGACAACCAGGAAGGGAATCTGTGAACGATTTCCATCACCCGCTTGGGGGCCAAGAAGCAACGTCTCTAGTGCCATGAATGAACCGGAGGTTAATCGTGGCGCCGACCAGCAATTAATTTTTGCCCAGCAAAAAAAAAAAAAAGAAAAGAAAAAAAAAAAAAGAAAACACATCGTTTTTAAATAAAAGCAACCAAGAAGGCAAGCAACTAGGCGTTTACCAGCCACGGCACACGGACTTGACAGTGGATTTCGTCAGTCTGCCGGTTGATCGGTCCTTTATCCGTCCTGCAAGAGACACGCGAAAAAGAAAATATGCTGTCGAGGGCCTAGGGGTTGGATACCAGGAAAATCAAAAGACCAGGAAGGTGCATCGTACATCACGGCCTACTGCATGGTCGACATGAGATGAATTCTCATCATGGGCTGAGTTGATCGCCTATGCAGCATTCATAGCTTTTTGCCCTCGCCATTGACCGGTAACTGCGAGAATTCGACTTGTTTACAATCCGAGAAAGAACCTATATCGTCAAGAGAAGGGAGAATAATGCACGGTACAATCATCAAGTACCCTTGGATGATCGCCCTTCAGGCTTAACTACCTTTTCTTATTTTCTTATTTCCCTTTCTCTGTGTGTTTTGACTTTGCAGTGTTGGGTCATATGCTTTGGCAAAAGTCAGTTGGAAAAAGCCATCCTAGTACGGAGTATCCTGTGGCTCTTGGCCTCGGGCGTCACAGCTCGGGAGACCACGTCTTACTTCGTCCACCGATCTCCGGCCGAATTTCAATCTCACCCTTCGATCGGACGGATTTTCCTAAGCAGTAATTCAGCAGCCCCCATTCCATTGTTCCTACTTTCTTCCTCATTATCATGAAGAATGATAGAAAACTGTACTCCCTCGGCCAGCGTACCTCGTACCCGAAAGTTTGGTTAAATGAGGATTGCCAGAATAGTCGGTTCTCGAGATCTGGACCAAAAGCAATTCAGAGGGGAATTATTACGGGCCTCGGCCGGTAGAAAGCAGGTTGCGGGTCGGGTCACTCAGCACTGGCCACTGGCCAGTCACCAAATGCCCAAACGGGTCATGGAAACGACGGAGGATCACCGCTAACCGTGGATATTAACAGCATTCTGGAACCAAGATCACCAAACTTCAAAGTGCTTGGTGAAATTGACTTTCTTTTTTTCCGTTTTCCCCTTCATCCAGATGATGACGTTGAGACACTTCGCGCACAATACGCTGCCTGTTTCTTTGCCTTTTTTCCAGAATTTTTCCGTTTTTGCTTTTTGTGCCATTCTCGTCAAGACTGTCAGCATCTCGAAGCAACAATTCGGTGCCAGCGGTTGATTCCGCCAGAGCTATCTTAGACGGATCTACGGTCTTTCCTGCACACGCGGTCAGACTAGTCGGGCAGTTATAGCTAAATAGGGACATATCCCCGACGGGCAAAAAAAGAAAACAGCGATACTCGTCGACAATCATTCGACGCCATGAGTCTCATGCATCAGGGAGCGACGGGAGGATCTTCCGCAGGGAAGCGAGGGATGGCGCGGGACGGCGCTTCGAGGGACGGCTAAAGTCCTCGTGGAAGCGAAGCTTACAGGGGCCATGGTTGGCCTTAAATTCTTAGGCCATGTTTCTCCGCCCGGTGCGTTGCCGAGCAGTCGATCCGACCAGTCAAGGACCTTCCCTTCCCTGTAAGACCCACGGACCCCAAAGTCGCAGGGGGCTCCCGATATCTCAAGACAATTTCCACGGCGATCCCAAGAAGCTGCGTGAGGCTTGAGCGTCACGATCCACGGAGTCCCGCGACGGGGCTGATGATCCTCCTGGAACGATGGCTGATCATCAACCCATCACTCTGGAGTCTGGAGCCTGAAGTCTGGGATCCTACCTGATGATTCCAGACCCAATGCCGGCAGATCGATTAGCGGATAACTACCTAGGCACAGTACGTAACCTGCACAGCCTCGTCCAGCACCCAATATGGAAGGTACATAGATGCACAACAGTTAAGGTTGAAGAGGCATCTGAGAAGGGAAAGTCAAATCTGTCGCAGCAATGTTGTTTCGGAAAGCAGAAGCCTAAGGATTGTCACGCACTCTGATCGAGAATCCTTCAATCCCCTGGTCGACATCGACTGGGCCGAGCGGGTGATCTGTTGCAGCAGCTGGCGTGTCCAGGCTCCAGATCCTATCGAAAGTCTTCTGGACGAAGCTTCGAAAGGGCTCGCACAAAGAAGGATTCACCAGTCTCCTCACCCCCTTTGGTTTGCGGTCGCAACATTGACGAAGTGACGAAACACCACAACAATGATGCGCCTCGGTATGGGCACAATCACTCGATTCAGAGAGCGCTATGGACTCCTCATTCTTCTAGAGCGGCAAACTTCAAAGGCGTTCTTTTCCGCTTGGCTGGTGGGCTTTCTGAGATCAACCTTGATAAGGATTGACAATGATGTGCGGTGATCATCCGACGCTTTCAACGTCTCTTGGGCTCTGCAGACTCCAGAGCTCTACGTAGCACTTCTTAGTCACGGACACTCTCCGCAGGACTAATCGAGCCTCTTGAATAGTTCGTCAAATGGACTCTGCGGCGGAGAATTCTGGCTGCAGAAATGGCTGCCTTTCCTACGGAGTAGATTTCCCAAAATAAAGACGCGACGCAAGGGGTTCGCCGTTCGCGTCCTCGAAAGTTTGCATCGAGAGGTTCCTTTGGCAAAGAGCATGCTTTGCGTGGCACATGGTGATCAGAGCGATGCGATGCGAAGCGAAGTTGCGACCCCGAGCCCAATAACGCCCATCCCACTCAAACTCGATTCTTCCAAGACGGGACACTTATTGGCAGTGGCAGAGCCACATTCTCGATTGAGATTTGGGATTTCGATGCTTGCTGATCAATTACCAAGAGATCGAGGCAATAATCGTGACATGGTCAATTCACCCACGTTCTGGCCATCGGTCCTATAGTATTCCAGCCACGCAGGTGTTCGGCATGAGCAGTAATTCAATCGAGTATGCTAGACGTTACGGAGTACAATATCGCTTTCGTCTCCCGAGGCAACCTGGGACAGGGGTAGGAAACACATGTGTGTTGCGTACTTGGAGAATCCTCTGATGGTGATGCATTGTGATGCTTACGAGCACATGGCATCCGCGTGGCGTCCACACATACACAACGGAACTGCCAAGTACGTACTCCGTACTCTGCCTACTCGGTAATATCCCAGCTGCATTATTTTCACTCGACCCTCCAAGGAAAACCTGGGAGTGTGAACGATTGAAGAACACCACGGAGATCTTTCGGGCTTGAACTTCTCGGAGCCAAGCAAACGAGAAACTTGAAAGCAAATTAATTGTGGTCGATTGAACTGTGAACTTTGAAGTGTGAACACCGCTAGACTTGGCAGATGCTTGCCATTGCCGGAGGCCATTGGCGACGGAAGATGTCATCAATAACTCATAATCATAAGAAGGTTGTCGATGGTGATGAAGCGCGCTGACCTGCCTATAATGACGAGGGACCGGCTTCCCAGACCGCCACGTTGGCTAGTCCAGTCGACGGCCGCAGATCTTCATCAGGGAGCATTCTAATTCTAACAAGGGGGGACCGAAATAAGTTCTGAGTGGGTTCGTGGAGCACTGGAGAAGCAAACACGAAGGAGAGCCGGGAAGTAGTGAGAGTCAAGAGTGGTTTGTGCCACTGAGCTGGTTGTGGGGGTTGGAAGTTGGAAATGAGTGACCAACGAAAAAAGGGGGAAAGGGAGAGCGCAAGTTGATCTCACACGATGCAGTCGTCAGCAGCCAGCAGCCAATAAAATCGAGGCGACGACATTACAGCAGCTGGCGCCTGCCCCCTTTGTTCCGTGGGCTGGCTTGTGCTGGGCCCAGGAAAGGCAAGAACCCCCTGGTCAAGTCAAAAAAAGAACCGAGAACTGCTGGTGCGGGCGCCAAACTCTTTTCTTCCAATTTCCCCGTTCGCTAAGGCAGATCACACGTCCAAGCGTCTTCCAGCTTTTTGCTTTTCTTTTTAATTCTAGCGGCCCTTCTGGACCCTGGTCCTTCACGTGGCAGACGTCCGGCTCCGCTGCACTGTCACTCGGCCCTTCCCGAGTTTGGCACCAAAGCCGATGCACCGCATATCGTGGCGTATCATATCGTTATTTTACGATTTTCTCGGCACCGGCTGCCTTTTCTCCTTCCCCTCTCCCACTTCCCTCCTCCAGCCTCCAGGCCTGTACTCCGTAACTCCGCTTATGTCCTAAGTTCCTAACTCCCAAGGCTGCCAGCCTGCCAGGACCTCGAGGCTCACGGTTCATGCCTGACCGCCCATTTCCCCATTTCCCCCGTTCTCAGCACATGGCTGCGCCGCAGAACCTAAAATAAGGCGGTACGGAGTACTCCGTACTGTACGGAATATACGCGTCTCTTTTTAACTACTCGGCAGCGGCCATCGGCATATACTCTTCTCACGGACGGAGTGCTAGAGGTAGTTGTTTAGTTTGTACAGTACTTCATCATCTCCCATGGGCTGTACTACCGTGATTATCCTGGTTCTCATCGCAGTCCGGACGCTGCGTATCTCCAGTGTCCACCAGTCGTGGCTGCCAGTGCAAAGTACGGTACAGTACTTGCTGATCCATATTTTTCTTTTTCTCTTCGGGTTCGGTTGACGTTGACTGGCTCCCATTACGATTAAACTTGCCGCGATACAACTCTACACAGTACACGTCGTATACGGCGCAGTGCGTACATTACTACACTTCGCTGATACGGGATGGCGTCGATTCTGAAACAGACCGTCCACATTTCCAACCTTGAAGATAGTCCATCGCTCGAGTCTTTCACAGACCTCCAAAACCTGATTCGACATGGTAGGCAAGCCGCTGAATGGCGATAGGCAGCATGACTCGTCCGAAATGACGCCAAAACGCTGGCTGGAATACAACAGTGCCGTAGCATGAATGACAAGGCCGTCGGCGTCAGGTTTATCGCATCTTCAGGGGTCTCCACAGTACTCCGTACGGCTCGTGGTTGTCGATGGGGCCGGCCCATTCCTTGATGATCGCTTCGATTTTCCACTAGGGCCGTGGAGGTGGCTCTGTCTTGATCGCACCTTCCTAGTTCATCTTAATACCCCCTCGCTCGTTGCTCGCCGACTCTGACGCTCCGATCGCGCGACGATCGTGGTCCATGTCTTCAATCTTGAATCGAGATTTCCACCACTACGGAAGCTGTCACCTAGGAAGGGCGTCCTGTCGATTGGAGGCGGAGTCATCCTCCTTAGGCATGGAACTGTAGGCTCCGTACGATAAACCCGTTCTGATTTCCGAGTTCTAACCCGCAGCATTCTTGTGAATCAGGAACGACAGCGAAGAAGCAAGCCAAGATATGAGATTATAGTGCGAGCTCGCATAGGGGCACTACTGTACACTACTCCAGAGTCCATGATGTTCACCCCGGGACACGTCAGGAGTGATAACATTACTACTGTATCCTTGTGAAACCTTACATGTCAACCCACGCAGCGCATCATGACGAAGGAAGTACGGTAATACGAAGTACGGGGGAACTACTCCGTACCCAGAGGAATATCTGTCTAGACCCTGCGAGTACTGTACATCTCTTTTGCTCCTGCTAGATATGGAGAATCAAGTGCACATCAAACGATCGCGATCGTGATTTCGAGGGGGCTTCGAGAGAATAGTCAATAGAGTGAATACAAGGTTCCAGGCAAGCTTCTCTCACGGTTTCACCTTTTGGTAGGATCGGCGGAGGGCAACTGCTGGCCATAGCTCCTGGGGTTACTAACCTGTTAATTTACGTATCTAACAGCGCCGACTGCTGTGCTTCCGAGTCGGGAGTGACCGCGTAAGACCGTAAGTAATAAATAAGCAGATCCCCGATGACGGCATCGGCATCAGGCACTATCACAGTGGAACAAATGAAAGCAGGTGATGCAGATCCAACGCTTTGCGGAGCTCGTAAATACTGCGTATCGACTCTAAAACAAGGTTCGATACCTTACGACATCAGGCTTAGAATACGGTAGGAGCTACCTACATAATTACCTTCCTATTAAGTCAGGACGCGAAACCCTCTTACTCTCGGCCGTGGGCCGAGAATACATACTTGGTCTTGAAGTCTTGAACAATTGACAACCGGGTCCCACGATCGACGTCCTTGGCTGAATGATGGAACAAGGAGTGGAGGACAAGTTCAGCGGGACTAACTACCACTCGGACTGGGAATTATTATTATTATTATGCCCTGATATTGAACTGGAGTGCTTCCGTTAATTTCCAGCATCGCGTGTCGGGTAACTTGACGAGGTTTGAAACCTTGTTTCGGAGACTCCGTGAGTCTATTGCCAAAGACATACGTACTATTTCGTATAACTCCCACAATGGATTGAAACTCAAAAGCGAGAGACCAGAAAACCAGAAAAAAAAATCATCGCTCGATAATGAGTCCCGTACCCAATAGTCAAAGAAATAAGCAATTATGCAGTCGAACAAAGAAAAAAAAAAAGGGTGACCCTCGGGCAATGTCCACTCAGCACCGGAGTTAGTCGTCTCGGAAAGATACCGAGGGCAGTTTCTCTCCGCCCTCTCCAGACTCGACTCCGTATTCCGTACGGAGCACCACAATCTTACTATCAACGGAGGATGACGATCTTCACAGATAGTTGTCTATAGTCATTCAATTTCACCATGCAGTGTGCACATCCTGGTCGTCTCCGCATAATAACTTATCCATCATCATCATCATCATCATCATCATCGATCAAAGGGGAGAAACACTTCCAGACACTGGACGCACACTGGGACATGGAAATGCACGACTTGATCGCCCATGGGCCTGGGTTCCGTACTCCGAGATTCCCGTCTCCAAGTCCATAGTAAACCTACTCCGCCGCACCACGCACTCCAGGCGCCAATCACGTCGATGGAGCGACATGCCAGAGCCTACCTAACTCACTGGACAGAAGTGAGAACTGTCGTCTCAAACGTTATTATTACTATTATTGTAGTTCTTTCCTTCTCTGTTCTTTCTTCGTGATTATTTCATCGACTCGAAAAGATTGGCAGCTTGGCAAGGTATTCGAAAGCAAACTAGACTCGGCATGCGATTGCTACAGAATATGCCGTATGCCAGGCCGTTTGCCAATACACCCCCCCCCCCCCCCCCCCATCCCATCCCCAAAAAACAGAGGGAAAAAAGGGACAACAAGGAAAATATGATCACAAGATACGTGATGAAGTTAGTAGGGTAAAAAGTCAAAGTTAAATATGAGAAGTGGTATAAATGCGTCATAATAATATACAGGAACTCGGAGAAATATATACATTGTTGTGCATGCTTATAGAGGATCTTTTTTTTTTTTTTTTCTTTTTCTTTTTCTTTGTTTTTTTTTTGTTGAAAGGTCTAACGCTGGAATGTTGACCAGACACTCTTTCAAGGATAATTTCAGAAGCGGTAGCATAACCGACCTAAATCTACTTTATGAGGACTTCGTGTTGTGAACTGGGGAGATGTGATGGGGAGCGCATGATGGCTGTTTCAGCCATCTGCCGGCGCTTTGCAGGCACCATGCTCGAAAAGCAACCCACCGCAATTGGAAAGTGATGTATATTGCCGCAGTGCTCTCGGGACATGTCAAAAGTAACAATAAATCAAGCTGGTGAGCAGTCAACGGTCTCTCCAATCACCGGGCACATAACCAGAAACTGTCCGACGGAGAAGATCATGGAGGAGATCACCTGCACCTCGTGTTGGAGACTTGCTGTAACGCACGTTCACGTAAAGATTAGGATGTAACATACTGCTGACCACACAATGAAAAGAACGTTGGGGCTTATCCTGCCAGAGACCTTACTTGAACGTACACCGAAGTCTACCTAACAATATAGTCCGTAGTCAATCACAGACTCGTGACTTTATCTCTCGTGCGAGATCAAGTTGGCCACCGCTCCGAAGTTGCCTAGCGCTCATGATTTACAGATCTGCGGATCTACATCCGCCGTAGTGTCTCTTCCATACTTCCAACTCTCGAGTATGGCTGCGATGGACCTCGAGAACAACCTGTGTCACGACGACGCCCATCATGATTGCTCGACGGCACAGATCCCAGACAGCCGTGACGTCCTGAAAGAATAATAATTCCTGGTTAGTGGCGATGGGTTAGCACGGAAGAAAACAAATCCCAACCATCAAAGACCGTCGACCGCGTGGAATCTGGCTTCTCTCGTGGACAGCACTACTGTACAACACATCAAACGTGTGGCGGCAAAATTCTCCTAGTCTCCACTGTCTGTGCCAATTACCGGTCTGTGCAAATTCAGAAGTCGTTTAGCGACGCCACTCTCCGCTATGGCTGTGCCATGCATTTGATACGAACCTCATTTCTCTCGAGGTAGTATTCTGTATGGATGTCAGGATGGGCTGCAGTACATCCCTTTGATCATCTATCGATGCACCAACCGACTGTTCTGGATGGGTTGACCTGCGAGGGAAAGTCGAGGGAAATGATTCGAGATGTAAACAATGGTTATGGCTTCAACTGGGGCTCATACGTGCATAAATTTCATGATCATGATCCGGGTGGATACGATGGATTACGATCCAAAGTAGCCATGAAAGAAAGAGATGTAGCAATCACACCTCCTTCGATCAAGTTAACTTCCCTGTCAGCGTGGCCCCCCCCAATCTACGGAGTGGCAAAATGATCTACTCACCGACTGTCTGCGATTGGGAAATCCAGCGCGATAGAAGTCAACCACAAACAAACCCAGTTGGTGAACACAAACTTTTCTGTAACAGCTCGGACACGCCGATAATTGCCGGACAAAGAAAGCAAATGATATCCCTCCCTGACGCGATTTTTTGCCGCGAGATCCTGGGTTCGTTCCGAGGGGTAAATCGAACTCAACGGGTCAAGGGTCAAGGATCGATTGATTGATCGATGGATCGATCATTATTGGCCTCTCAAAGATCCTCTTCACCTGCATCTGATGCGCATCACCTGGTCCAGAATATAATCGCTGGGACGAAGAGGGCGTGGGATACGCAGGAGGAAACAGCCTCGAAGGGTACCTTACTAGTTACTACCTGTCAGTTGAGGAAGGTTCCATTGGAAGTGACCGGCTATGCCCTTCTTGGATCTGGGAAAAAAGATAGTAGATCCTGTGCGAAAAGAGCAGGAAAAACTGGTAGATAAGACGATGACCTTCCCATTCGATCATAGCAAAGAAGGTACATCTGAAACGCGAGTATCTCCCAGAGCGGCAGAAATTACGACAACCCCGCGGGCTGAAGCGCCGATCACCACGCGGGGATGTGCGGGATTGATTAATTGATTAATTAATTAAATTTAATTTCATTGATCGATTATCATAGCTCATTCCTCAAACTCAAAACGCCAAAGAAAACCAACGCATTTATTTCATTGTTATGAATTGATGACAGAAGTAAAAAAAACATCGCCGAATATCGCGCCAAACGCTCCCAGAGTCCCAGACTGTAGACACTAGACACCCCCCGCACACCGGATCCAGGACGCTTCCGTGTCGATCAGCGTGCATCTCCGAAAGGCCAAGATGGACGAATAACGGCCGAGATGCAATCAAATAGAGTTGGCGATTTGACTTTCACGTAGCGAGACTGGTGTGCAGCTTTGACGCCCAACGCTCTCTGCTCGAATCAATCTCAAACGATTGGCATGTAAAAACTCCGAAAACAGGCCATGCATGGAACCAAGGCAGCGTTGCAGCAACGAATCCAAGCCAAGGGGAAAACAAATGATCCGCAACGGAAATGCCCGTAAGCCCAACTAAGAAGGAGCTTATGAGCCATCATCCAATTTCCACGAGAATCGTGGAAGGTGTGAGTCCAGCGTTGCATCTCTTGAACGATCTTTTTTTTCTTATGATGACCACGTTTCCATGGATTGCTACTGGCATACCTTTGTACTGTAGTATATTTCCGTTGTTGCGGGGGCCATGGATTCGAATCCCTCGAGTGACCCGGATCTGGAGGAGCTGAGGGAGAATAAATCTCTGTCTAGGACTGTTGCAACTTGCTGGTGGTATAGATCATATGTGATCCTCAATTGAATATGCAGCGGTGGTGATCCCTAATCCATGGATGCAATACACAAGAAAGTTTCAACATGCGGGATGACCTGACCATGTCCTCAAACACACGGTCCTTACTCAGGATTTGGTAAGCCAGAGGACAAGGATGAAGGCAGACAAGAGAAAAGAGGCTTCCATGCACTTGATACCCGCCTTGATCGCTGGAGCTCTGGCCTGATTGATTGGTTCCTAATGCATGCAAATGCATCCAAGAGGGTTCTGTATCACTTAACTCCGTACGTCGTACGGATCCGTGTGTATGCAGCCATCGGAATTGCTGCTACCAATGACTCGACGTGCTGTACGACGAACTGTGGTTTACCTTTGATTGGCGTGTCATGAGAATCATCCCCGGGGAACGTGACCTTATGCGTTTGCCTCTGTCTTCACCGATTCCTTCAGAGTCAGGTATGTCTCTTCCACCCATGCTGTTAACAGATGGCAATGTGGGTAGATTATTGATATAGATGAAACTGCAGATGAATCCCTTTCGGAGGATAATGTTGTAGTTCCTGTAAGACCCGTGTGCGGCACACAAAGCTGCAAGAGATACCTCAAAAATGATTCGCATCGACACGACTACACTGTCCAAACACTGTTCATGCAGAATTATAATGAGTAAACCAGGTTTCCACCCGACACGGTAGGCCATGTAGTAGTATGTCGTTCCAATATGTCACACAGAAATAAACCTCGAAAACATCCATATTCCCAGCGACAGAACACCGCCTTCATCAACTTCATCGGGTATCGACAAGCGGTAAAACCAATATACTGTATCCAGTCCAGAGAAGCAGATAAAAAGGAGACAACCTGCAACTAGGTATCACACAGAAAGCAGAAGGAAAAAAGAAAGAAACAATCAAGCGCCGACGTCAACTTCACCACTGCTGCCATGAGCGTGTATGCCTGTACCTGACAAGGCCCTCGCCTTGCCCTTTCCCTTGCTGCTCGCGACAACGTCTTTCATCTGCCTGACAGCGCGTCCGAAATCGAGCAGATCGTAATCCTTAGGCATGTGTTCACCACTGACAATACAGAGGACTTTCATGCCGGGTTTGTAAACCAAACCGCTGAGCAGCTTTGGCGTGATGAGGAAGTATTGACCACCGCCGCCACCTCCAACATCGTCTGCATCGCTTCGGCTGTCTTCTCCAGTAGCACAGGCGATGTCGACCAGGCGCTCGTGCACCATGCGTTCATTTCTTGGGTCCATACCTTGATTGATCTCATCGACAACGCGGAAAGGTGACGCCGAAAGCGACTGAAGCGCCATCAGATAGAAGATCGTGCTGACCGCTCGCTCTCCACCGGATTGACGATGGGAGTCGAGCAGGGACAAGCTCTCATTCTCACGGAACTTGACATGGATCTGGATAGACCATTGGTCGAAATTACTGCCGCTCGACTGGCCATTGGGACCGGGTTCGTCTTCTGCTTTGTCCAGAGAGACCTGTCCAGCACATCCGATGCGAGCGAACGAATCGGAAAAGGCATCGCTGATTTTCTTGACGAGCGCCTCAAGCTTAGGTTCCCACTGCCCTCGGATCTCGTTGATCGCATGTTCATAATCAGAGAGCTGACGCTCAAAATCGGCAAGCTTCGTACTTAGCCTCTGGATTTGCCGTTCGCGGTCTTCAAATTCTTTGACAATGTTGGCACTGCCTCCGTGGGTGAGTTCAAGGCGTGCCTTTTCTGAGTCAATGTCGGCCTCGAGTTGATCCACCGTATGGTTAGTTAACGTTTTCAGCAGCTCCTTCAAATCGGGTTCGCTTCTGTTGGAACGTGCCACCACAGCTTCGGCCCCCTTGAGTAATTCCTTGCCTGCTTCCGATAGAGATTTGATGTGGGTAGACGCTTCTTTGACCTCGCGACTTTTTGCTTCTAACATCTCACGGTATCGAGCATTGCGGTCTTTCAACGTTTCGAAGTCGGACAGCGCCTCGATATGTCGGACCTGGAGTTTGAGGAGCTCTTCGTGTGATTGTCGAAATTGTTCAACGGCATTCTAAGTCATATTTATTAGTCTGAACTTCGACGAAGACGTTATGGTAACACATACAGCATATTCGGCAGTTGCCTCAGCCTTCTGAATCGAGATCTGATCCTGTTGGCTACGGATATTCATGACCCTTTCTCTGATTTCGTCAAAGAAGTTCTTGATATCCCTCTGTTTGGCTTCCTGTTGATCTGTCCCAAAGTTAGGCTTCTCCCAACAGAAAAAAGAGTCTATGACAAACGTACTGATCTTCTCAGGGATAGCTCTGTAATTTGTGAGTGCTGTCTGTTTTGCAGCCTTTTCCTGCTCCAGATCGTTCTGTAAACGCATAGTCAGCCATATGCTATATATCGATACAATGTTAACGTCCAATAACGGCTTACCCTTTCTGCCTCAAGCGCCTCATAATCCTTCTTCAGTTGAGCAACTTTAGCTCTGTCAGCATCTATTCTCTCCTGTAACTCTCGCTGCTCTTCCTTCCAGCGTTGAATGCGAAGTTCCAGATCTCGCTTTGCTGATACATCCACCGGCTGGGAGGTCCAGACTCTAGCCGGCTTGATCTGTCTGACTCGAGTGGAAGTGGCACCGGGCCCATATTCCCGTCGTCGAACGACTTGGTAGCTGTGCTTTCCAGCAACCCAGGAGCTAATGGTGCCATGGCTCTCCATCCGAGTGAATTCTTCGTCGGAAACATCCCGAAGAACGACGGGTGTTTGGTGTAACCGGTTCTCGCTGCAGAGCATGGCTAAAACGGGTTCTGGGCCACTGAGAAAATCCTTCGCCCAACCGTCAAAACCAAGCTCTCCGAGTTCGTCGTCCGACAAAGGGGCTCTCAAGCTGTCCAGAGGGATTGAACAGGTTCTAATACTGATATCGTGCAGCCTCATTTCGATGCTTAGGGCCTTTTGCAAGGTTCTGAAGTCATTCCGGGTCTGCGTCGTAAAGGCCATCAAGTCTGTCCGCTGGAATAACGATTCAACGGCATCGGCGTATTTTGGGTCTCTGATCGAACAAGAGACAATGGGCGGACCGAAAACTTCCTTCTCGAATCTGTCCTGGTTTTCCAAAACCCATCTATAAGCCTTGTATGAATCATTTGATAGTCGCTGCAGCTTTGACTCTTGTTGTCCGCTTTGTGACTCCAAGTTGTTCAACTGCCTCTCTTCTTCCTTGATGCGATCCGTCCTGTCTTTGAGCTGTAAGAAAAGCGGCTGTCGCTCCTCCATGATTTCGGCGGTTTTCTCCTTGATCTCCCTCACTTGCACTCGGATACTTTTCTGCCATGGAGATCAGTAGATTATCAAGATTTCGTTCCCGTATGCACTCACTTGCTTCTCGCTGTAATAGTCAAGGTCAACCTCCTCGGGTTGTTCCTCGTTCAGTTGGCGCCTGAGCTTATTTATCGTCTGTTGGACCTTATTCAATTCCTGCCTGTGCTGAGAACCGCTCTTCTTCTCAGCGTCGATCTGGTTGTTCAAGTCTTTCATCTGGTCCTCAAGCTGCTCGATCTTCTTCCCTTTTTCAGAAGCAGTAGCATCGGCCCTTTCCACTACCTGTTTCTGGTATTGGATGACTTCGTCCAATTGCGAGGTATACACCTGCTTAGCATTGACTGCTCTCAAAGCGGGTTCCAAATCTCGTTTGAGCTGTTCAAGCTCGCGTGCGAGCGCCTCCCTCTGCGCCTTAGCCTCCATGAAAGCGTTGTGATGCGCCTTGTATTTCACGATGGGTCGCGCAGTTTCCAGCATCTCGATTTTGCGCTTGATCTCAGCTCTCTGTCGCATCCTCTCCACGTCGGCTCTCTGCATTTCCTGTCGATTTTCGAGGTTCGCCAACAAATCCGTATCGCCCTGGTTATCCGTCTGCAACTTCTTTTGCTCGGCCCTCAGTTTCTTCAGATTCTCATGCATGTCGACCATCTCCGGACCCGCGGCTGCTCTCTCCGTCGACAGAAGTAGTTCCACTGGAGTAAGTGCAGCGAATTCGCTGACTTTGTCTTGAGGGAGAAACTGGCACAGATTGTCGATCTGGATGGCGAAAGATTGAGCGAGCTTCAACACTTGAGCCCGAGACGCAGTCTTTCCGTTCAAGGTGAATGTGCTTTTGTTGCCTTCACGTTTGATGGTCCGAGAGATGACCGGGTTTCGACGGAATCGTGGCGCTCCCGCGAGCTCAATCTCGATGGTAGCCTCTCTGCATCCGTGCTTCACAAATTCGCCCGGGTCTTTCGCACGTCCTAGATGCTATTTACAAGGGGACAACGGTTAGCAACTATAGCATGTGAACTCCAACGCGCACTTCCATCGTATTGTCCCCCACTCCCAGAAGCCCCGGGATTGTCAACATCATACCTGCGGACCCCATCCTAGACCAAGACATATCGCACAAACAAGCGTACTCTTTCCCGTTCCATTCGGACCGATCACCATGTTCAGTTTCGGCCCAGGAAAGAACTCCGCCGAGGTGTAAGTCACGAAATCCGTGAGCTTGATCCGCACAATCGCACCGGGCTTATAACCATCCTTGTTGAATCCGCTCGCAAGGCTGGCTGAAGGTTTGCGCATTGATGGCGTCGGCTGGGGTTGCGACCGTGTCGCTTGCACGGAGTCATCTTGCGTCGAGGATTCTGCGTCGCTACCATCATCGGCAGCGCTTTCCTCCTCGTCGTCATCATCATCTTCTAACCGAATGCGTTTGCTACCGTGGGACGCTTGTGAGAGCGGGGTGGGCTCTCGCGAGACGTTTGACGTTTCTTCATCATCATCGGGCTCTTCATTCCGTTGCCGGCGACGCGGCACTGTCAGACCAGGCATTTTTTTGAATGTGATCTGTAGGAGCCGACGAGCAGCTATAAGTTGCCTTTTGGCCTTCGTTGAGGTTGATTGATAAGTTGAAGCGTGGACTCCATACCCTTTTGTCTTTTGTTCCAAATCTATGGAAACGCGGGGCGACGCGACCGCGCGCTTCCCGACTAAGAGCTCTGTTTCTGTTAGGCGGTCAAAAGCAGCAGTACATTCATTTTTCAGTCATGTCTTTGACCTGCAAGATCAACAGTTGTTCTCGCAGAGCAATTGAGAAACTTCTGGGTTTTACACCTTTTCCAAGGAAAACGAACATCATGGCGAACCCTCAGAAGGTGCGACGAATTGTATTAACCGGCTCGGTTATTTGTATTACTATTGCCGGGACCCTGTATGGTGCCGGACTGAAGACCGAGCGAGAGGCTACTAAGGTGAGAACGGAGCTTCGCCTACTTTATTTTCGAGGATCCTGGATCTTGAGACTCTGCTCTTGAGTCGACATTATCAATCGAAAGAATCCCCGCTAACTTATTGATTTGAATACAGTCAACCCAGAAAAGCCGCGAAGCGACAATCGACGAAAGAATACAATTTCTTCAGGCGTCCCGGGCCAACTTGACGGCAAAAAAGCAGATGGTCGAGCGACAGATTCGAGATCTCGAGGCCAGGATTGAAGACAAGAAACAGAAAGGTGTTGATACTGCCAGTAGGGAGCGGCCACGTGAAGGCTGATTGAAAATCGGAAGACGGGGCGGGCTTCCAGGCCCGAGACGTTGCCGGAAGCACCAAGCATACTGAATGATCGATCCGACCAAGGCTCTGGACCTGGGAATAGCATTCCGAGCTAGCTGCGCTCGCTGGGGTATGTTCCAGCCATCGCAAGCTTTCAAGGAGCGGCAATTGTCTCCCGACAAGTAGTCTCTTATCCCAGCAGCTGTCGAGTCCACAAGTGCGTGTTCAGTCATGCTCCAAAAGCCCTATGGAACTCGCTCAAAGTCAGCTTCGCCAAATCAGTGCACAAATTCTTCAGCACAGGTCTGGAGGTGAGGGGTGCCATGACCACATGGACGACATCAAGCCTGTGATTACAGGAGGAAGGCCGATCGCAGATCCGAAGCCAGACGAGGGTCGGACAGCTCAATTGGAAAATGATATTCTATGACGCTCATGGTCGAGCTGAACTGTCGAGATCTCACACAACTGATGCCTCAATGTGAATGCAAGCTAGCGGCCAATGCGTTGCAATTTTATACGATGAAAGAAAGAACGAGTGTATTGTATCTCTATGTATTCTATCCCAGGGTCGTGCATAGGATTCGGCTATATCCCACGTGTAATACGACCCTGAGAACCCAAAAAAGCGCCACAGCTTTGCTCCAACATTTTCAACTTTAGCCATCCGGTTCAATGAGGAACCCAAAGTCTGGTACCATTCTGCAATTAAATGCCGGTAAGATTGCCAATTCTTATCGTATATGTCATGAAGTCCTTTCGATCATAAGATTTAAATCGCATCATCAGTCAATCGTCCAAGACGCCTCGTGCAAGCGCAGCGAGGCTCGCTTCATATCTTACGGGGTTGTGATCACTCAACATCCCTGATCCGAATCTCACCTCCCCAAACCAGGCCTCAACGTCTCGAATGAACCTCAGCTGCACCCTGGTAGCAGGACGTCCAAGTCGTGGATACCCGTCTCCGCTCGGGTCGGATGTGAAAGCGTCCCGCTGTAGCACACGCATGGTGTCAACAACAAAAACCTCACCAGGGGGTACGAGCTTGGGAGCGCGCATCTCTTCTCGCAGTAGTTTGAGAGCCTTCCAAGCCCAGGCATCTTCGCCGATGCCGTCGCCAGCGTGCACGAGAATAGGTGTTTGATCAACATAGAACTTGTTGATGACGCTCTGCCTCAATGCTTCCCAAACGCGCTGTCGCACATGGGATTTTGCACCAGAAGCGTCACTCTTAAAGGCCAGGGCGACAGCGTGCAAGTCGTGCAAGATTCCGAGAGAAAGACTCGGAACCACATCCTGACCATTCACAATCGTAGTTACCAGCCCGCGTGTAGCACGCCGCAAGAATGGGGACATGACCGAAGGCGGGCCGTATGCATAGACGTGAATGGGGCGACCAGGGGGGAGAGAGTAGTATGTCCGCTGAGGTTGAGGGCGGTGCTCGTAGTTCGCTGTTAAGAGCATCGGGCGTGCAGCAGGTTGATAGGATGCGGTGACAAAAGAAGGCCCAGAGGCTTCACTGTTAGGTTCAGAAATCATAGTTGCGAGAAGAGCAGCAACTCCACCACCCAGGGAGTGGCCACATAGAATGACTCCATAATCGGTAAACTCCTCTAATGCAGCTTTGATGGTAATCATGACTTTTCCACCCCCGCCCTCTAACAGACGCCGCGCAGAAGCATGCATTCCCTTATGGACTTTCCAGCTCCTTCCCTGCCACTCAAGATCGTCGTAGTCACAAGTCATGTCAGTCAGGACATCTTCAAAACCCCATGTGCCCCGTAATGTTAGGACAACAGCTTTGGATTCGTGATCGATGCAGAGGTAATGGACTAGAGGAAACCCTGTATCAGTCTCTCCAGCAGCGTTTGAACCACCTGCGGGGTCAACGTAGGAGGAAAGAAGGATCGTCGATGGTGGCAGACCTGCGTGGTCCGAGAAAGCACTATGTTCATGATTACATGATTCCTCATAACGCAATGTCTTGGTCGTCTTTGGTATACCCATCACCTTGAGAGCATTCGACCCGTATGATGCTGACGAGAATCGACAGAAGCGTCGAATGTTTTGGACAAGATGCCTTTCCGGAAAGATACCAGGAACACTACCGTTCCGATTCAGCGCTTGTATGGTTGCCATATCTTCGTAGGCACTTTTCCGTGGGCGATGAGCAAGTATCAGAGACGTCTCGGACCCTGCTGCTGCTAACGAATATATACTAGGCGAAAATGATTTGGACATTTGATGCATCCCTGAGGAGTTTGGGCGCCAATCACCGTTAAAAGATACGGTCTCCTCCGCTTCAGATCTAGTCATAGACATAGAGCTACTGCTGCGTAGATGTGTTCTAGTAGCCGAAGGTGATCCTGGCCGCATATTCACAGATCGAAGGGAGTAGGAATCCGTCTGTGCAACAAATGATTCCTGATTCCTCTCCCTCACAGAAAAGGAATCTGTTCTTGAGCCTTTCCCCGGCTGCGCATCTCGCGGGTGGAAATGGCGCGCAGTGGGGGAAGGGCTGGCCCTCTGTAGGGGAAGCCTAGGTAGAACCTTATTCGTAACAGGGGACGATATCCGAGGATTGAGCAGAGGAGGTGGCTCGCTTCGCTTCACCTTCGAGTTAGGTCTCGTACTAGGCCCCTCTGGCACAGACTTGTTTTCGGCTGTTGGAGCTCTCGGGGCCTTGTTGAGTTGCGATAGGCTCGCTCCTGAAGATGAAACAATGGATCTCACTGAGTGTCTTTTGAGAGAAGGCCTTTTGCTGCTTTCACTCTTTTCGGTAGAAGCTGGCTTCACCTTCTGTGCAATTTTTGTGAGCGAACCCTTCCCAAACGTACTCTTGGGAGTCTCTAAACTGCTATGTGAGGAAGGGCTCAAGCTCTCGCGGTTACGCTTCTGCGAGACGGAGACGGGAAGCCTCGTCTCGGTGTCAGGGTCAGCCGATGGCATCGGTTCACTTCGGTGGATGTCATTATTGCTCTCAACGTGCTGCACTGGCAAGGGCCTGTTATACTTTCGTCCTTGCGGTGCCCCTGGCTTCTCGTTACGAACCTCCTCGACGTTGGAGGTTTTGTCAGATACGTGCTGAGGTTCAGCCATTATCATCGAGTCCTCGTCCGTAGGTTTTGATTCAGCTAGGGTGGTGGTGGCGGCGTCACTTTTTCTTCGAGGCATCACGTCAGCACTTTGTGACTTATTGAATGCTGTCCTGAACACAATGGTATGCTTCGGAAGACGCTGCATGCCGCCGTGAGAATAATCTTGGTCGTGGTGAAATCTCTCCTCAACAATCATCGTGCCAGGTGGTGCTATAATGTCAGCGGTATCGTCATCGAAGATGTCCACTGTAATGGTACGTGCTGTGACCAGCTCGGATGCGATCGAGGCACGGCAGCCTTGCGGGAGTTGATTCATGATGTACAGGCGAATGTCTTCGTCTGAGACTTGATGTTGACGTTCAGGTGGAAGCGACAGATGGGGCGCTTCAACGGAATCGATAATGCTCGATCTGCGTTCCACGGCATCAAAAGTGTCCTCATCTTTCCCAGGCAATATGAATGAGGCCGCACGCTTAGATCCATTTCTCATATCATCAGGAGTGCTGCCAGCATATTCATTCCGGTGTGTTCCGATTACATCGGCCCTCATGCCATTATCCAAAATAACAACATCCCATATCGTCTCATCTCCACCATTCTCATGCATATGCCTTTCTGTATTCTTTCTTCCCCAGCGCTGTAGCATGGCAAAACCGACGGACCCAACGAGGAGATCTCCGACACCAATCTGGTGGGCCCCGTTTCCAAGGTCTGGTTTTCCGAACTCTCTGCGGATGAGCGTGATGATTGCCGCAATAGCTCTGGAAGACTCTGTAGAGCCAAGTATTGCATCCAGCGTAGATAGAAGCGTCTGGGATAGATGAGAAACGGACGAAAGAGTTGCAGATGAGAAATGGAATGTCGCAGCAGCGAAGAACGATGCTGAAGTGACTGTTCCATGCAGAGTTGCCAGCTGAGCATTGTGTTAACTTCACCATAGTTAGAATGATTCGAAAGTCAAGACCTACACTCCGCTCGAGTAGAGACTCAGCCTCTGCCTTGCCATGGTCGCCACGGCTTCGAATGGCAACATCTCGTCCAGCCCTCGTAAGGATTCCTTCAATGACTGCTCTGCTAAGCTCCAACCCCGTCAGTGTAGTAACTCTGGCACCGTTGAGGGCGAAACCCCCAAAGAATGTTCCCAGCCGAAGAGAGAGTGAAGTTGACTGAGTCAGCAGTGACACCAGCGAGGCAACTGGCCGAGGAAGGAGCGTTGCACCCGACGTGGCAGGCACATGGCTTGCGTTGTCCGCACTTTCCTCCGTCTCGATCGCTTCCAGTGCTGTTGTAGTATCACGAGCCATCAAATAAAATACATTCAAACTGTTGGATTATCATACAATATAAATAGTATTGGAAGATGTTCAAGATCGCAGTTTCTGGATCCATGAACAGGGGAAGTGAAAGAGAATAGCCCAGCAGCCAGCTGTTGCGTCAGAAGATGGTTCCTGGCTGACCGAGACGCTGATCAATCCGAGTCAGCAGTGAAAGGCGGGAGACTCAAATCACATCCTTCGATTCTTGTTTGAGGCATCAGTGATCTCAGGCGCGTCATTCGGAGCCTGCAAACGCGTTGAATTGGCGGTTGGTCTGACATGTGATCCCCCGGTATCTTCCCCCAACAAAAAAGCTTACCTGCGACTTGGGCACGCGGTCTTGAATCATTCTACAGCAATCGCTACATTAAGTCTCTCCATAAGACGTGGCTTAAAGCTATCGAATTCACCAGTTGCTCTCATGGCATACGATTGTGGATGCCTCAGGATCAAGAAAAAAAAATATATAGTCGCTATGTATGGAAACGGCTCACAGCATCGCCTTGAGATCACCAGGATACTGAACCTTTCTAATCTTCGTTCTATCGCATTCAGCGACCGTACGAATCCCTGCTAGTCCCATACTCTGCCACAGATCTGCCAGCAGACCCTTCATGACGGATTTCGCTCCCAACTTTCCATCAACGGCCAGACCGTAGATCACCGGTCTGCTAACAAGGACTGCTTTCGCTCCAAGAGACAGAGCCTTGACAACATCCACGCCAGTACGGATTCCAGAATCAAAGAGCACTGTCATCTTATCCCCTACTGCGTCAACGATCTCTGGGAGGACTTCAAGAGAGCCGATGGCGCCGTCAACCTGGCGGCCTGTGTAACCAGAATGTGCGATGAGTGATTTGTGATGGACAAAAAGGACCGTCAAGTCAAATAGAAAGCTGGTCGACATGGAAGAACTCACCTCCATGATTCGAGACAATGATCCCATCACACCCAGCTTCAAGTGCCATCTTCGCGTCGTCCACATGCTGGATCCCTTTCAGGACAATTGGGCCATCCCAGTGCTTCCGTAGGAAAGCTAGCTGCTCCCAAGTGTGTGGTTTACCAGAGAATACGTCGGAAATCCAGGCGCGAGATGCACCGACGACGTCATCTTCAATTTTCGACCCCGATTCTTTTTCAAACTTGGCGCGGAACACTGGGTCCGTAAAACCGATCTGGTTACCGATACCGCGTATAAAAGGAACATACGCATTGTCCAGATCTGCTGGGCGCCTGGAGTACCGTCAGCTCAGTGATTGTACGTGGCTGCGCAGAACAGAGATGGAACCATACCAAGCAAGGCTCCACGTATCGAGAGTCACAACAAGGACCGAAAAACCGTTCTCCTTTGCTCTCTTTAGCAGAGACAGAGTGACATCGTCGCTCTGCGGCCAGTACAGTTGGTACCATCTCTTTCCATCGCCATTCGCTGCGGCGACCTCCTCAATAGAGCTGCTGCTCGCAGTACTTAGGATGTACGGGATTCCAACCTCGGCACACACCTCGGCGAGACCAGTCTCCTTATCCTCATGGAACAAACTCTGAACGCCTACAGGGGCCATAAGAATGGGAGTCTGATGTTTCTGTCCAAAGAGGGTCACTGAAAGGTCCTGGTTGTCCATCTTTATAGTGGTTGAGATGTTAGTCAAATCGAAACAGTTAAGAGACACACAAACAAAGTCGTCATCACCGAACCGGTTGCATCATTCTGGGAATCCTATAGTTTTGTTCTCGTGCATCAGCACATCTTCGGTCAGTTCGTGTCTTGAAGATAAAGCGGACTATTACAATTTCCATTGACGAAAAGCTAAGCGGTTACTGTCCATCGTAGCCTTTTCGCCTGCGCCTCCTGCAACATAGTTGAAGGAACGACTTCCCAGGGCTTTGCGTGCCTGTTCTTCGAGGAGTCGAGGGTCCGTTGTGACGTTGGGCAAAATGCCGAGAATTGCGCCCCTTCCGTAGATCTCCGTCTGGTAATCGCCGTAGTTCTCAGACATGGTAGTTAATTGTGCCGATAATTCGTGTGTAGGAGACAGTAGAAATAAAATGAAAGTGTGTGAGTTGCTAAAATCAAGGGTTGCTGAGGATATTGTTCACGTTCTTAAAAGGTGTAGGAATGAGATCATCGCGTGTCCCTGAACCAAAGAGGAGTTGCCGGCTGTGCCTCGGAACTTGCGACAACGATCTTTCATGGGCGCGACATCATCAAGTAGTCTAACATCCAGACATGATCACGAATCGGCGTTGCAGCTCTAATAAGTTTGATGATGAAGCTTCTCGTTTGATGCAGTACTCCGATTTCTGCTATGAATTGGAAGAGTCTGCAGAGTTTATCAATGGGAGTCTGCCACATGCAATGGAAAACCAATTCTAGTACGGAGCAAAATCTGCAAGTTGTTGGCCTCCGGTCGGCGCCTGCATCTTCAGTTCCTGCGCTAAGTATTCAAGGTTGTGCAGTGGATGAGAAGATCATGGAAGAGCTTGCGTTGGTCAATTCGAGTCTACCTAGTACCGAGCCGACCCCACGCGGGTTCGTCCCAAACCCCGGTTCACAATGAGTTCTTAACTTCTTCCATGCTTTTCCAGGGGTCGTGATTTTTCAATCTTTCGAATGAACCGAAGGTCATGGTTACTCGAGGGTTTGCTGGCTGACAAATTCTATTCAATGAACCGATGCGCAAGGGCTGAGCACCTTGCTTTCAAGGCTTCCGTTAAGTTTGTTGACTCCGTTCGAGGTTACTCACCGATTCACTAACAACGTTACTCTGTACCACCCCTCTACAGTGGGGGTCTAAAAGTATTTCACACGCAAAAAGACGCTAGTTTCACCGCCCATAATACTGCCAGGCAAAACAATGCGAGCGCGCTTAGCTTCAAATATTCTAATCCTCTATACATTTTCTAGTCTATAGGTAGAAACAAGAAATTGTATGCCTCATCGTGTCCAGGCCATTCTAGATGCAGATGGTTGGTATACTAAATACTGAGCGATTCGGAGGTCTGATTAGTGGAGGTGATTACTAAATATGAAAGCGGTCATTTTAGCGTCTTTTTGCGTGGTAAATACTTTTGGACCCCCACTGTATCAACCCTGGATTCTTGGAATGCATGGAATGTTGGGGTCCACTGATTGCCCTTATCAGTCGGCAATTGCCATCACTTATCGTGAAGATTAGAATAAGCAGTGCCAGTGGTTATTAAAGACTGGAAACATCCGGTACCAGGCACTTGGCACTTGGCAACTCTCCGAATCGCGCGATTCCCGCCGGCTGCAAATTCTTTTGCAGCCATTCCACTTTCCTGATAAGGCAGTGAGGGATCTGAAGACCATGTATGTCACGCTTTAACGCTACGGTCGATTTCCATCATGCTTTTTGTAGAAAATGTCCATTCTTTTTGACAGTGTTCCCTCCAGCTCAGTGCGATCCCGATAGTCACAGCCCGATCATTCCCGGCATGGAGCGGCCAACAGAGCCTAATATGGGCATTAAGTCGCCACGCAGTGATAGCGACTCAACCTTGAGAGATGGAGACAGTTCTGGGACCGCAGTAATTGATGAGCAAAAAGAGAAGCGTTTACTGTGGAAAATGGACATGTATATCTTGCCCTTTGTGGTGTTGCTCTATCTTTTTAGCTTTCTGGACAGAGGTGTGTTGCAGATTCCTGGTGGACCCCCTTGGGCCTTGAGAATGGATTCCTTTCGCGATGATCTTTGCTTTCAGTTTCTTCGAAGATTGTCAACTGACCTCGAGAAATTCAGTGAACATTGGCAACGCCCGCCTGTACGGTTTAGAAGAGGACCTGGGTCTTGTCGATGACCAGTACCAGGTTGCCGTCTCTATTCTGTTTGTGACGTACTGTGTAAGTGGATCCTTCCCTCCTCTCATGTTTCCTTCTTACTAGATCCTAATGAGCTCTTAGTTGTTCGAAGTACCGTCCAATCTGGTCTTGAAAAAACTCACACCATCCCGTTACATCGCAGCGATTGCCGTCATATGGGGCATCATTGCCACCTTGACAGGAATCACCCAGACTTATGGTGGCTTGATTGCATGCCGTGTCCTACTAGGTGAGCTCGGGCTATCCACTTCTGATGACGTCCCATAAGCTTACCCGAGTAGGGGTGGTTGAGGCGGGCCTCTTTCCCGGCTTGATGACCTATTTGACTCTCTTTTACACCAAGCGGGAGATCGCCCTGCGGACGGGCTACCTGTTCAGCAGCGCAGCGATCGCTGGAGCTTGCGGTGGTTTATTGGCATACGGAATCGGATTCATGGATGGAATCAGCGGGCTGAAAGGTTGGCGTTGGATCATGATCATCGAGGGCATTCCCACTGTCCTCTTGGGGGTGGTGACCTGGTTTTTCTTGGCCGATGACCCCGACACAGCCTACTATCTCGACGAGGAGGAGAAAGCTCTTGTGGTTGCCCGCCGCAGCCGTTACGTTGGTCAGACTGCTTCGGCGCAGAAGTTCCACTGGGCGGATGTCAAAGAAGGGTTCTTGGATTGGAAGATCTATGCCTTCTCCATCGGACAGTTCGGCGTCGATACCATGCTGTATGGTTACAGCACTTTCCTTCCCACTATCATCAAAGGAATGGGATCATGGTCGACTCCGGAAGTCCAGGCTCTGACTATTCCCTGTTACGCACTAGGGGCAATTGCGTATCTATGCGTGGCCTGGCTCAGTGACAGGACACAGCATCGCGCACTCTTCATTTGCGTGTTCAGCGTGATTAGCATTGTCGGCTACGGGATCTTGATCTCGGACTCATCTTCCGGCGTGCATTATTTCGGCGCCTTGCTCATTGCACTAGGCCTTTATGTCACGGTCGGATTGCCGCTCGCATGGCTACCGACAAATCTCCCTCGATACGGCAAACGTACGCTCGCCACGGGTATGCAGCTGACCTTCGGCAACGTCAGTGGAGTTATGTCTCCGTTCCTTTACCAGAACCACGAGGCACCGCGATTTGTCCGAGGCAATGCCGTTACGCTGTCTCTGGTCGGTTTCGCAGGGGTCGTGTACGGTCTTATGTGGCTTTTTTACGATCAGATCAACAAACGCAGGGCGCGTGGCTTGGAGGATAGCAAGATTGCGGACATGACTGAAGAAGAGATCCAGGAAATGGGTGATCGTAACCCTCGCTTCCGGTACAGCCTCTGAGATTGCTTTCGGTTTCGAAGACCACGAAGTCCGAAGGTCATGAATTACGGCTCCATTGACGGCTATGTTAAAGTTCATTTGGAATATAGTGATTCATTAGTGTCAACTGTTGTTGTTAAAAAAAAGGCAGATCTTTCTCTTTTCATGGTCGGATGATTTAAGGAGACTTATCCGTGGCAGTATGGAACGGAATTGGAGGCAACTCGGTGATCAAGCATGAGATTGAAAGAGGCTAGAATTTAGGACCCTTGGTAATGTTCCCAAAGCACACAAACCGTCAGACGTACTGTAGATCGCTGATCGGCCCCGCTACATGATTGGCATTGTCTTGGCAACAACGTTGAGTGTGACAACGGGTGATTTCGAGATGTCCCATGCCTTCTTTCCTTGATTGTTGCTTTTTCTGGTTTCCCTACAGAGGGAAGGTGCGCTCCCCCTTCCTTCCATTTTTCTTTCTTTCTTTTTCTTCGAAGCAATGCCCTCCTTATTAATCAGCATTTCCTCCCTTCTCGTTGCGATTTCTGCCATCCTTTGCTACAAGCATGGATCTCTTGCGATAACACCAAATTACTGGGGAATCGCTCAACTGAGCGAACCGTTGATATCCCAGCACAGTCTTAATGGATCTCCCTCACCTTATAATCCAGGCTGGAGAACCTGGTTCAATCCTTCTCAATCTGTCTCGGCGAATGATAAAAGGTTAGACCGGACAAAGGGATGGAATCTTTTGCACCACTTGGGCGGTTACGGACCTTGGATTGAGAAGATAGGCGGGGCACAAGGAATTGCTCCTCCGGATAGATGTTCGGTAGGACAGGTGCATATGGTATGACGATCCCCTGTTTCGTCCCTGACGAGTCACCGTTGTCCTTTTTCTTTTTCCCCCCTCGTAAAACGAACTCTTAACGAACGCCATGCCTTGTTTCTATTCAATCTTCCATAAACTGTCTCGTATCACATTGTTTCTCTATCCCAATGTCTGAAGCGCTGAACGTTCTCTCAGATGTCGCGCCATGCCGAAAGATACCCGACGAGAACAGCTGGAAACCGTATGTCAGAACAGTGTTTGCCTTTTACTATCAATATTGGGCCTTCTCCCAGTGCACTGTCTTTGCATCTAACTGAACGATCTATGAATTAAGGACACCTCGCGCTTCTCAATCGCATCAAGGAAGCAAGTGTTCCCATGAATGGCTCGCTCTCATTCTTGAACAACTGGACCTATTTTACCGACAACCCGTCCGAGGACTTTGAGCAGCTGACTCGCACTGGGCCGTACGCGGGCACGCTCGAGGCCTTTGCAACGGGCGTCCGTTTCCGATCTCGATACGGCCATCTCTTACCGAAGGCCTCGAAATTACGTTTCTGGGCCAGTGACTCCGACCGCGTTATCGAGACCGCCCAGTACTTTGCATCTGGCTTGTTCGAACTAAATTGGGACAAGAAAGGGCTTGCAGAACTAGAGATCATCCCGGAAACTTTTGACCGCCGTGCTGATACACTCACGCCGGGGGATACTTGTTTGAGATACCTCGAGGACAGGGTCCATGGTCACGACTGCGGTGTCAATATGCTTGCTCAATTCCAGCAGGCATATCTTCCAGCGATTTCAGATCGATTAATCTCGAACGAGAAAAATTCCGCGCTTGGTAAATTTACGAATCTGGAAGTATTTAGCATGCAGGAGATGTGCGGATTTGAGACACTAGCCCGAGGATTGAGTCCGTGGTGCGAGGTATTCACCGAGGAAGATTGGGATCATTTCGAATACGCTCGAGATGTGATTCACTATTATCGTGCCGGTCCAGGGAATCCGTACGCAGGCGCGATGGGTTGGCTATGGTTAAATGCGACGACAAGTATTTTGCGAGCTGGACCTGAAGCCGGTACCATGTTCTTCAGCTTGTAAGCTTGCCTTGACTCTTGGATGGCTACACATGTCTAACGTCGACCAGTGTCCATGACGGTGATATTGCCCCTTTCCTCACTGCTCTGAATATCTTCGAGGACCCCAAGTATGATCCCAATCTCCCGACTTCGCACGTTGCAAGGGATCGTGTCTGGCGTACTTCCTCCGTCATGCCGATGGGTGGTCGAATCACCCTGGAACGGTTGACTTGCTCACTGTCCTCGGAGGATTCAGCTGAAGAAGGAATCTTCGTTCGGGTCAATGTCAATGATGCGATCGTCCCCTTGCCATACTGCAAGTCCGGCCCTGGGAACTCTTGTCCTTTGAATGAGTTTGTGCAGTATGCACAGCAACGCAGGGAAGAGGTAGGCGAGTTCGCAGAGGTTTGTGGCTTGGAAGGCGATGTTGGGCGGATTACCTTTTTGCATCAGCATTGATAGATGGAATTGCCTGCTTTTACTTTGTTTCAGAAATGGTTCTTCTTACCCGTTTCCATCCCTCGGCTGCGGACAATAGACCGCTTCACGGAAACAAATGCACCCGTCTAAAGAGTAAAACATCAAAGGCTCAAACTCGGAATCCAGCATCATCTCGGATAATGAGAGCCATAAGGCGCTAGGATTGTGCCCGTCGTCCATTGTCTCTTCACATGATCTCGCCCACCTAGGAACCTGGTATGTCACCAGTTATCCCTTATTGGTCCGAGTCCAAACAGCCCGCTACGTTTCCAACTCGTCGGCTGACAAGCGTCTTCGATTCTTGGTTACATCAAATCATCAATAAGTCTTGTATCTTCCTTCAAGAGTTGATATGAATCTTTTCAACCATTAAACTCCCGATCGACTGGTTGAACAGACATCTGAAAAGAAGAGATACACCGATCTTGTTCCCGCGGCACCATGCCACCGATGAAAAGCAAGACAAAGGTAGGCCGAAAGTACCACACTCAAGACACTCGAATGCACCAGCGGGGAAAATATCTGAGAATCGAATAGACTCGGTGCTGATGACAATACTGTAGAGCGAAGACCTTGCCCGAATTCGCAACAATCAACGGCGTTCTAGGGCACGTCGACAGGAATACATCAAGGAGCTGGAAAAAAGAATACAGGAATACGAAGCAGCAAGCACGACGCAAGAACTAGCGTCACAAGCCACGGTGCAAACACTCCAATCTGAAAACGAAGCCTTAAAGCGCTTACTTGATTCTATGGGAGTCAATGGAGATACGCTAGAAGAATATCTCAGGATGGAAGAAAACCCTCGTAGCCAAGGTCAAGCTAAATTCGACTTTGGCGTGACTGTGAGTGGACTGAATCTGACATTACCAGAATCCGAGGTAAGTCGACCCGTGCATTTCTTTTTGGGTGTTTCTGCTATTCTAGAAAGCTGTCGACCAACACACGCGTTTCTCCAGGGACTTGATGAGCTCTTCGACACTCATCTCCAAACACAGTCTCGCTTGCCACACTTACCGACCGAAGGAGTCCCTAGTGTATCACAGTCTCATTCTAGCACTATAGACTTGACATTCGAATTCCCAGAAAGACAGGACATCCTACCACCACATGAACCAACGACAAGCTTTTTTGATTACTCGTTCCCGGGAGAGTTCAGTCTAGGATTCGACGGACCCCAGCTCCTTGAAGGGATCTACGAGTCACTGAATCTCCCAGGCGAGAACACGACTCTCTGCTCCATTGCGTACAAGCTGGTCTTCCGGTGTAACAGAAAGGGACTTGGAGGAGTGGAGCTAAATGTCAGACTGCAGCGTGGCTTTCGAAAGGGTCGAAGTCCCTTGGAAGGCTGCAGGATTGACAATGGTGTCCTTCTCCAGGTGTTGGCAGATATTTCTTGATACGCTGTTTGTCGTCGGTCTTTTTTGGTATGTATCATGATCCTTGTCTAAGCAAAAGTGATGCGTTCGGATGGTTAGAAGTGGAACTTTTTCTGCTATGAACTTTCGTGAAATATTTCATTTCTTTGCTCGATGGGTTCAGCTACGAAAATGCCTCCAGAAAACTGCGTTCTGTGGCAAGAATGCTCGATGATTGCTCTCCTTAATGTGATACCCTTGGCCATTACTGCTGTGATTTGACGGCATAAATCTTGAACGAACCTTGAGTGACACCGGGTTAGGGCTATGGTCCACACATCACGGGCACAGAGACTCACCAGCCCATTCATTGAAGTCCCCCTTCCAAAGACCCCCTTGACCTTCAGATTCCATCTTCGCCGCGCAGCAGGATGTCGCCGCTGGTTCACCTTGCCCATTCTGGAAAGCTTCCTTGTAGACGTTCAGGTCGCTCTTAGTATCAACGATTAACACCTCTAAACACGCGGTATTAGCAACATGGCCAACGGAAATCATCACTACCAGAACAACGGACTTCAAATGAACAACATACCACCGAACCCTGCATCCTTGAGATACTGCTCGTACTCATTCACCTGACTAGCACCCGCAATGCATCCAACATGCAACGATAGATCCTTGGTCACTTCCAGCGGCAGCTCTTTGCGAGCGAGGATATCGCTGAGTGCAACTCTGCCACCGGGTTTCAGCAACCGAAACATCTCCTTGAACACGAGACCTTTTTCCGATCGAGGCACGAGATTGATCACGCAATTGCTGATGATACAATTGGCAATGGCATCTGGGAGTGGGATGGAGGTGATGGATCCCTCGACAAAGGATGCATTGGTGATTCCGGCTTTCTCCATGTTCTTACGGGCTAGGTCTAGCATGCTCTTGTAGTGGAGGAAATGCAAGTGTCAGCACGGGAAATTGGAAGGTTCGAATTCCGAGAGTAACTTTTCGCGAACCTTGGTCATGTCCACACCGATTGCTTTTCCATTTGGGCCAACCTTCCTGGCAGCCAGGAAGACATCGATGCCTCCGCCGCTGCCCAAGTCAATCACCGTTTCGCCCTGCGGAATGAATCAATTCCTGGTCACCAGCTGTCGGAACTCTAGCTTTTCTGCAATCGACTGACCTCGCGTAGATTAGCCACCGCCAAAGGGTTGCCGCAACTGACTCCCAGGTTTGCATTCTCTGGGAGCGAGCTCAACTCCGATGCCTCGTAGCCAAATGCTTTTGCGACGCTCTCTTCATATGCTCTGCTCTCCGCCGCAGAGGCTCGGTCTGCGAGCTCTCCATAGCGAGCTTGGACAAGGTTGTAAGTATCGTCTGATTGCATGATGGAGCTATTGTGCGAGATGAGACGTTAAAAGTTGGAGATACGATTGGGATGAAGATCTTCGGGATATCAAGAACGGGGGATTCGATCTCCCTTTAAATATGCTCGAGGCAAATGAGATGCCACGTTGAAGAACTCGCTCCGAACCCCGCACTTTACATGAGTGGAATGTCACCGGATCACATCACGGTTGTTCATGGCATGTCACTGCCAAGCCAAGATGTCATGGATAATATATAGAGTGGGAGGAAGGTGCAGGGATATGATTCCGCCATCTGGATTGATCTATAATGTTCGTTGTCTTCATTTTTATACGGGGAATTTGGATCTGGTGATTGAAAGCAGGGATAGGTGAAGAGACTAAACTATGAGCATTGAAACCAGATCTATATTATATATTACTTTTACCATCACAATATCCATCGCTCAAGTTCTTATTGTCATCAATCCTTCCACCCAACCCTCTTGGCAATCCACTTGACCACATAAACCAACCCGATCAGCACAGGCACCTCGATCAAAGGCCCCACCGTCGCAGCCAAAGCCTGGTCACTGTTTGCCCCAAAGGTTGCAACAGCCACCGCAATGGCGAGCTCGAAGTTGTTGCTGGCAGCCGTGAAGCTCTGCGTAGCGGCAAGCTTATATCCAAAGCCAAACCGATACGCGATCACCAGAGTAGCAAAGAACACACTGGCAAAGTACACAACGAGCGGTGCAGCCACCCTGACGACAGAGACGATCTGATGCACCACCCGCTCGCCTTGCGAGGCGAACAGCACCAAAATGGTGAAAAGCAGCCCAATGAGGGACCAGGGACTGATCAGCTTCAGGAAAGTTTGATCGTACCAACGGGGACCAGCCAACTTTCGAAGACAGAATCGAGTGACGATGGCCGCTCCGAGCGGAATGCCGAGGAACACGGCGACACTCTTGGCTACGACCGAGTACGATAGAGAGATCGTTTCGTCTGCTCGGGAGATGACCTTGATGAAGAACACGGCGAGGGGTGCGAAAAGAACCATTTGGAGTAGCGAGTTGACTGCGACGAGAATGGCGCAGTATTCGTTGTCACCTCCTGCGAGGCCAGTCCAGATCAAGACCTGTACGGGGTTGACGTTAATGATCTTTTACCGAGACAGAGAGGGGGGGTGTCTGCAATTCGACCAACCATAGCAATGCATCGTGCAAGCCCGACGAGAACCAGACCTTCGCGTAGCTCTTGTTCATCCGGTAAGAAGGCCCACGCTAATCCCAGCTATTCAATGCCGTCAGCGGATACAGGGACAAATAGTTTATCAATTGGGGAGGGAGGGGGAATCACCATCAACAAGGGGCATATAATCCAATTCATCACAATGCTAAAGCCGATTTGAATCCAGATCTCTCTCGTTTTGAACACATGATGCAGGGACTCGTATCGAACTTTGCACAGGATGGGATACATCATCACCAGAAGTCCGACAGCTGTACAACCGTTAGGGAACGCTGGACCCAAAATCAAGGGTCACCTTTGTCTTTCTGCATGAGAAAATCCTTACCTATCGGTACTGAAACGCCCACGAATGTCCCTCTCTGCAACGAAGGTCCCGTACTCGGAACGAAGTTTCCCAGAATAATTCCAACCGCCATGGCCAGGAAAATCCATACGGCAAGGAAGCGATCCAAGAGACCGAGGCCTTTGAAAGCCGAAGACTTGGACCTCGATTCCCGAGTCTCTTCTGTACCGTCGGCTTGCTTTTCGACATCTGGGGCCGAATCCGACACGGCTGGTTGGATTGCCGGTTCTTGAAGTTGACCCGGACCCATATTGGCGACGAGCTGAGAGAATTGGATACTATGGAAAAAAAAAATGTAAAAGTATGCAAGGTCGCTTTCCTTGCCGGAAAGTAAACGGAACGTTCTCTTCGAGGTCGAGAAATCCCCGTCACCCCTTGGAAAATGCCTTGCACGCACACACTCGGTGTCTTGATGTAGAGAAGTCTTTGCTCACGAGAATGGATGGCAGGAAATTCCCCCGTACTTATGTGAAGAAGTCAAGATTCCTTCTACCACCGTCTTTTTCTGTCCGAGCGCACTGGCATCCATAAGGTTAGACTCAGTCGCCGGCAGCATGTCGCTTGGCCGATCTGATTGGCGGAGAACCCTCGCCACGGCAAATCTACAACTTTTTCGGCCAATCACATGGCGCCAGTGACGATCCGAATCGCCAGCAGTGACATACCAGAATCTACAATTCTACATGTTCCCTTGAATCCTTTGATCCATGAGGATAGGATGAGTAATTAATCATGTGCGCGCCTAGACAGAAATCGAGTCGGTCTACTCTCATCATCTCAATGAACCCGTCCCACCCTGACACCAACACCGATGCTCCAAGACCCCAAGAATGAATCCCATCAAGTAACTTCCCCAGTACCGGAGACTCCATGGCATGCCCGCTTACCCTGCTCCAAGAAGTTTAGCAACTAGCATTCCTCGCCAGGAGGTCTTGCGATGGTTTCGAGACGGCCGCAGAGTGGGAAGAGATTTTGTGTTGATTGATGTGCGCCGGACGGATTTTGAGGTAATTATAATGCCCCGAGTTTCATCATAAGTTCCCGATGATTAGGATATGCTGAGATGATTCGGTAACCGAATCCGAAATGCAGGGCGGCACCGTTCGAGGATCGCTCAATCTTCCCGCAGAGAGTCTCTATCCTACTATCCCAAGTCTCTATGCCTTGCTGGCGGAGACGAAGGTGTCCGATGTAGTATGGTTTTGCGGTATGTATTTTAGACCATTTGTTATTCTCGGCCATCTCTTACATTCGCCCGTGTGCAACATACATTCTGCATGCGTCGTATGTCGTAGGTGTCAGCCAACTAATATTGACATCGAATAGGCTCTTCTCGTGGCCGAGGACCACGAGCTGCAGGCTGGTTCGCGGACCATCTCCGGACACAGCAGAATTCACAGCTCAGAAGCCTAGTACTCGAAGGAGGCATCAAGGGATGGGCTGCAGCAGGAGCGGACTACATTCAGTTAATGGATGGGTACGAGCCGTCGGTGTGGCAGTAGTTCTTCACGATCAAAGCAATATAGAGGAATTGAATCGTTTATTGATGGCTAAGGATGCCAGGATGGAGACATGGACAAGGGTCATTGTGGGGCATTCGAGAATAAGAATTGGGACTAGATGACTAAGCTACGCGGACTGGAGTCACGTGCCCGTATCTGGGCAGTGGGTGAACACTGTTTACGCTCAAGGGCGGTGGAAGGCCAGAAAGTCAAGGCCAATTCATTCTTCGCTTTACTCTCAAAACCTCCATCCACCTCTGAGGCACCCTTCAAGCAGACTGGCTTCTGTTGCTTTCCACATAACTGGGTCATTCTTGGTCTTTCGGAATATCCCTTATTTCCGCAATTACGAAATCTCACAGGAGTTTCGCGGAGCCCGCCGTTGCTATGGAGTATCACTTTGTTCCTTTGGAGGAGCGCGCCAAAGATGAGAAGGGAAATACCTTGCCCTGGGGTTATGTCTACAAAGAGTGCGTCTGTTTTGTTTTCTGCTGGTTACCTTCACCCCGGTCACTTTAACCGTTAACATGGACTCTTCCAACTTGGATAGTGAATCCCGCAACCCACGACGACCACCTGAAGAGACTGGACCTTTCGGTAGAAGGAGGAACGCTCGCTACGAGAGTGCGCGGTCGCGCACCCGCACTGGGACACCTGCAAAGAAAGAAAACCCCAACGTGGCCGAGTTTACTCGACTGTTTGCGCAGCAGCAAGAAGAGGAGAAAGCGCACAACACCCTACCCAAATCTTCCTCTTCCTCTAGCCTCGACGCTCCTCGTAGCCAAAGGGAAAAGGTTGCCACAGAATGTATTTTATATGGATACAAGAGCAAAGGCTCTGAGTGGAAGGTGATCGACAAATACGAGCGCATCTCTCAGGGCATGATCTGTGAAGACTACCCTCGAAGCGACCCCAACTCGAAAAACAGCTACGCCCAACTTCTGAGTGGCGGGGATGTTGTCATCCGCGGAAATCTGTCGGCAGATGCCAACCGCAAGTCGAAGCGATACGCCGGGGGCTTTCACTGGATTAAAGTTACGTTCGATTCGACCACAGCCGCAGATCGCGCGTGCTTCTACTCCCCTCAAGAAATCGATGGCCATGTGGTGTTTTGCGAGCTGTACCATGGTCAAGGTCCAGCTGAGGATGCTCCGATCCCAACTGAGTCTACCGAGGCCAACCGTCTTTCAAAATTGAAGAACCAACGCAAGCTGGCTACTGCGCACTCGACGAACTTCCTTCAATCCAAGGACGCAGATCGCCTTTCTTTACCACGCTCCTTTGGTATGAACAACCTAGCCAGTATAGCGGATGCTGACGAGGAAGCTTCGGAAATCTCCACCGCGACTGCAAGCTCGGCGACTGCAACAGGCGTGGAACAAGCACCCACCGTCGTCCAGCGACGCCCTTCCGAGTTCATGACACATATCCCCACTGTTCGCAAGACCAAACTCCGACCAATAGCTGAGGCCCTCCCCCCTCAGCCAACTGTCACAGAACGCGTTCTCCGATCGATTCCAATCCTCAACTGGTTCACAGGTGACATTGTCGGGGATGGTCCCCAGCTTCGTGAGGATGGAAGCTTCGATTATGACAAATCCAATGTCTACTGGCGTTTCTGGTACATGGTCGACATGATTCTCGGTACCGACATTTGTGGATTGAAAGAAGAGTCTTGAAGCGCCATATTTATTTAACTCTCGAACCAAGCTATTTATGCCGTGACGCCTACGGGTCGTGATCCTGGTATCCTCTGGCTTCCTGTCGACCGTAGCAAAGTGGAACGTTTGGGTTTGGTCTTCGATATCTTGCTCGGCATTTTCCTTTCCGAAGGTCCTAACCGAAATGCTATATGGAGAGTACATGCGTCGCACACGCGCATACACCTAGCCAAGAACAATGTTCCGTGTCGCTTGCCCCTTGGATCGAATCCAAAGAACCAAAAGTTTAATTTTCAAATTTATCAATAGTCAGATACCCTGATCCATGTATGATAGTGCTATTCCGACGTTTGTGGCAATCTCTACTGGTCCTGCTGGCCTTCCAGACTTGCGTGTGATTTTCCTTTTTTCCTTATCCTTTCTGGAGTTTCAGTTATTTTTGTTCAAGCGGATGGAGATTGGTGTTTATGATTTAGGGATGGGATTGTCACATTGCATGCATGAAATGGAGAACATTGGGATAATACTGTGACTGGGAGCTTTTATGCGGTTATTTCAATTTACTTCTGTATGTCTAGACTCGCAGTATTCATTTCGGCACCAGCGAGACTTGGAAACACAGTTTCCATCGGGTTTCAGTCCGGACTAATTACTCCTTAGTAAGAACAGACACACGGAATCTCAAGGCGATTTCTCCTTCGAAATGAGACTGCATCAGAGTGCGCCTCTGGTATTGATTTTGGATTTTTTCTTTTTTTTTCTCATTTCCTTTCTCTACCTTTTCTCTCCTCAGAACGCCCCCGCAAGGGGAAAGTTCTTGTAGAAAACAGGCAGCATGAATCGTGACAGGATATATGGAGAGATGGATTTGATTCATGGGACGGAGGGGGTTTCATTCATTGGGGGGGATTGCCCGACACAGAGAAAAAAAAAGATTTGTGCTACATTTTTTCTTTTTCGAAACATCCAAAGACCGGTCCATTTTACTCGACCTTGCTCTCGAAGTTCTCGCCCTCAACCAGGTCGGGGATATCGTCCTCCTCCTCGTCGGCCTTGGCCTCGGCACCCTCCTTCTTCTGCATGTTCTGGTAGCTCTCGGCGAGCTTGCGGAGGGAGGCAAGGCTGTCGGGGCCGAGCTGGTTCAGGATACCGGGGACGAGCTCGGTGAGCTCCTTCTCCTCGCCGTTTCCGTAGAGAGCGAAGGTGTTGGATGGGACGGAGGCGTGGACTGCATTTGGGCGGTTGGATTAGCGTTTCTTCTTTTTTCTTCTTTTTCCCACCGCCCTTTCCCCAAGCATCGACGTGTCTCCTCCAGATTACCAATGTGTCCATGACGTTCGCTATCGCAGGCAGGTCTTCGGCAAATGCGGGGTTCCTGGAACCCAGGAGGGGGAAAAAAAAACTCACCCTTGGGAGCAGAGAAGTGGATGACGTTTCCGTCCTCCTTGAACATGTTGACCTCCTCGATGGCCTGGATGGGCTGGACGTTCATCTTCTTGAGGGTGGTCTGAAGCTTCTTGTCATCGGCACCGGAGGTCTTGTGGACCTTCTTGACCTTGCGGCGGGGAGTACCCTTGCCTCTGTTGGATAAAAACAATCGTCAGCGTTTATTCCCATTTATGCGGGGTTCGAACGTGTATTCGTTGCGTGGGGAGTGTCGGTGGAAAAGACGAGCGAAGTTATGACGGCATTGACGGAGTAGCCTTCAATGGTTCGGAAAGCTTTCAACCGAAACGTAATCGCAGCCAAGTGATGGTGAGGGGGCTCATTTCGGAGTAAGGAAGAGGAGCAAAAAAGCTTTGGAGTTTTCGGGTAATGAGGGGGGGAACAGTGAAGGAAATGGTATACGCACCCTGTTGAAGAACGATGGTTAGCAATCTATTATCCAGTAGGATCAAGACCCAATAGCATGGAATTGCACAAGACAGGAGGGGGGATGAAAACGAGGGAAAGCGAGACTGTTCGATTCTCCTACAGGAAAGTAGTCGAAGAAGAACGACAAGCCATCCATTCGCTTCATTTGTGTCCTCCGCAAAAAAATCCAAGCCAATGTCGCACTCAAACAGCTCGAAAACCCCAAAAGAACATATGTAACATACCAATTCGCACGCTCGCCTGCATTCTAGCCAACTTTGCCTGATCCATTTTGGCGGTTTATGTGGTTCGTCCGAGGGAAATCTGCTGCGCGATTAGAATTCAAGCCTCACAGTTCGAGATGTGTGGAACTCGGGTAATGGGCGAGGGAAGCTAAGCGGGACAGCGACTGAGAAGGAGGCAAAGGGAAATAGAGGTACTGCGGTGTGCGCGACAGGAGGGGCAGCTGGAAGGACACGGTACCGATGAGTTCGATCGAGGGGGCGTTGAACGTGGGATTGACAAGAAGGTCTTGACTTGTCTTGGTGAGAAGTGAGAGAGGAGACTGAAGTTGCTGATGATGCACATCTCGGCACCCCGAGAATTCACTATCCGTATTTGGTTTGTGGGGAGTCGCGAAAACGGATTGCCGTATAGTCCAATTATTAGTTATTCACCTACGAAGCAGCCTACAACTACAGCATCATTGCTTGCTACATCATTATAGGCCTGGGGAGATATATTTGTATGATTCACTCAGTTGGGAATTTATTCTTTGTGGTTTTCTGTGTGTTTGATCTGCTCTGGCGACGGCGGAAGAGGTTCTTCTCGGCTAAACCCTAACAATAGAGAACGTCAAGACTCTAGGGTCCATTTCATAGAACTTCGATTTGCATTGTGATATTTTATAAACTAGAGAAATAAAATGAGAGGGATTTTAAAGAACACATATCAACATACTATTGAGGATCTCTGGATAAATATCACTTGGGAAAGCCACTGTCAGGTGCTTCTAGTCACTATCGCTAGAACTGTCATGTGATCTCCTCCGTGGAATGACTATAACATACTGAATTAGGCAATAAGCTAGTTTCGTCGTTATCCATACCCTAGAGTTGCAAGCATCGGATTAGTGTTTCATCAGCATTAACTTGTCTTCAAATCATTGACCTGCGCCATCTGCAATCTTGAATATGTAAATATTTACTGGCTTATGTTTATGAATCATGTTCATTGGGTATTTCAAAGAGGTGTCGCAGTGCTACATAGGTATCAGAATAGTTCACTTCATGCAAGTATATCGACCAAAGAGCTTAGACTTCATGCTTAGCAACTTCGGCTTCGGACCACTCCCAGAGCTTCTTGGCCATGTCTGCATTGCTTGCAAACCGATTACCATTGCTCCGCCGTCCGATGGGCGTGTAGTAAGCACCATTGGTCAAGAGCTCCCTCTTGACTCCAGATGCCCACAATTGATTCATAGCTCCCGTGCGTACAGTCCTGAAGAACATACCTCCCACGGCAGCAAGGCCACACTTCATAGCGACATTGGAGGATTTGGTGGTCTCGTAAAGGTTACTCGCCGCGACGCCAGGGTGTACCGAGACGGACAGGATCTCCGGATACCTCCGCGCAAGCTCAGAGGCGAACAATATGTTCGCCGCCTTCGACGCGCCATACCGACTCCATGTACTTGCGGACAAGAGTGCCTCGGTAGAGGTCATGGTCTCGTACGACGGCGCGATATCGTTCGCCAACGACGCGACAGTCACGACCCTCACGTCCGGCGCAGGGGTAGCGCAGGCGACGGTTTTCTGCAACGTCGGCAAAAGCAGCTTCGTGAGGAGGAAGTGGCCGATGTGGTTTGTTCCAACCTGAATTTCATACCCTTCCTCCGTGCAGGTTGCAGCGTTGCCCATCGTCCCGGCGTTGAGCACCAGAAGATCCAGACGGTCGCATTCCGACGTAAACTTCTCCGCAGCCGCTCGAATCGACTTAAACGACGCCAAGTCTAGCGGAATGTGTCTGATGTCGACTGGCGAGGAGAGCTTCTCCTGGATCGAGGCGATGGCCGTGCGCGCTTTGCTCTCGGTGCGCGCCGCCAAGTATATGCGAGACGGACGGTGATGGGCGAGCTGGAGAACGGTTTCGTAGCCAAGACCGCCGTTACCTGCGATCAATTGCGATGTGTTAGCATGGGAGGCCAAGAAAATTGCGTTTCGCGCAACTGATCAAGTTGTACCTCCAGTGACGAATACGACCTTGCCCGTAAGCTCGGGGATATCCCGCCGGGGATCGAATGAGGAACCCATGAGCCCAAATGTAGCTTCATTCAGCGTGGGACCGACGCTGGACAAAAACTCCAAAGGATGTTTAACGCCATTGATGGCGAAACCGCTAACTGCGGCCACGTCTTTCAGCGGCATGGCTGAGTCTGACCGATGTGCTGTACCGATAGGATGGCGAAGGGGATTAATGGCTCACTGCCGATGTTAGCTGGGTGATTGTGTTCTCCTTTATGGAGTTGGAATGTGTCGGATCGTCCATGATGTGGAGGACACTTTGAAGCTTGTGATGAGCAGGTGTTACGGCGTTGGGAAGCATTTAACCTAGGCAGAAAGTGAGGACAGACCAAGGTGGGACGGAGAAACTTGACTGTAGCGGGCAAAAGCTACCTAGGCTTTCCATCCCACTTTTGTTGGCCCTCAAAAAATATAATTTATACATAAATGCCCGACAGGACTGATATCAGAACTCATTGAACAATGACAGCATGATCTAACCCCTGTCCAGGTACGGTGCATTTACCCTCCTGTTACCTGTACGTCTCATTCATGTGAGCCTGAGGAAAATTTGCCGAATCACCGGGGGATAACGTCTAACCCGAGTCGGCCTAGGCCCACTATTCAATCAATAGCCAATCCGACGAATCAGATTACAAGAACCCCCTCATCTGTCATGCCCGATCATTGACTACTCAATCGTCATCGCGTTGATTGAGGTCAAATGGTTGCGTTGCTCTGCTCGTTTCTCCGTTCTCTTTGTACTGCCTACGCTCATACATTTTAGGACATGACTTCATAAAATTGAATTGCAATTATCTGGTACTGTTCACATGAGATGCTGAGCCGTAGACACCGAAGAAAGTTGCAACTTTACAAGACCCGGATTAACGCTGCTTTGTGGCAGCACGCGAGTCTTGCTTTCCTCGGAAGTTAGATTTCGAGAACACAACCGCAGCAAGAAGAATGACCAGACCAAGAATAATGGTGGATGTCATTGGTATCCCTTTCACTCCGGAGGCTGGAGAATGGTTGTGTCCATCGAGTCATAGGCCAGCGGCAGCCTTGCCGTCATCCTCTGGAGGGATAACCTTCTGAAGGAACTGCTCGAGATCTTCAATCTCTAAGGGGTCGGCAGAGTGGCCGAGGTAGCTACAACGATGCCGTCAATATCCGAATGAAATAGAACAAAAGGGAGAACGTGGGGCAGGGATGAACCTGCACAAGGGAAAATGCAACATACCGGTATGAGTTGAACTTGACATCTTCGACACCCATCTCTCTCAAGGTATCCGCCGTCCTCGTGCCGAACTCATATTTTACGACCTCATCCTCCTCGCCGTGCGCAAGGAAGAATGGGGTGCTCTTGGTTGGCCATCCCTCTGGGATATAATTCTTCACACGATCACTGAGTGGCAAGTAGCAAGACAAGCCAAACACACCGCCAAGCTTTTCTTTGCTTGTGAGACCTGTGAACAGCGAGACGGCACCGCCCTGTGAGAAACCACCGAGAATGATACGCGAAGGCTTGATGCCCTTGTCCATCTCTTCCTTGATCAAGGTATTGAAGTAGTTGCGGGAACGAAGGATACCGGGCTCATCCTGGGTGCGGAGGGATTCCTCGTAGTCCATCTGTAACATGTGATCCGTCAGGCAAAATGGCCCGGAGATGGTACACGACAAGACACGGAGGAAAGGGAAGTCTCACGTCGCGGCCGAGCTTGGTAATATCATACCAACCTGGCATAGTCATGCCAAAGTTCTGAATGTGATGAATACTTAGCGTGTCTCCCTCTCCGGAGTCAATCGGATTGAATGGAGCGTACCACTGTGATGGGAATCATTGGGGCGTTAGGGAAGATGAAGGCGACCTCGTCGAACGTTCCACGACGGCGCCAGTTCTGTGCCAAAGACATCCTACACAGCCAGTATCAGTTGAATGATGTCCCTAAGGTCCCATGCCCCTGAACATGTCGCATGTGTTCTATTCCTCACGATGGCCGTCGGGATCGAAGCGACTGCGGAATTGGCAAGGTAAGGCAAAAACGCACCATCCAGCACCACTGTAAGAGGGCAGAAGAGTAATTAGTTGAGGAAGTAAAGCTCTAGCAACGAAAATCAAGAAATTAGTCAAATTAGTCAAACAAACCTATCACCCAAGCCGTGTGCCATGATAACAGTCGCGGTGTGCTTCCTCAGCGCGGGAACGACGAAAGGCGCGGTTGGTGGCATTTTGATTTCAAATTTGACTCTTCTCGATATTAAGTAATCGCAGTACAGAGGTTAAAGGAAGATCAAGATAGAAATGGACAATTGCAGAAAGGAGCAACACGATCAACAATGTTGTCGAGCAGAAGCATGAAGGGTTCCCCGCGGCGACTGATATTCTGCCGCCGAGGTAATCTCCGATCTGACCGCCTTGGGTGGTCACCAACTGTCCAGTTGACGGATTGACCGCGCTTTTGACAGGAAGATCTGGATAGTACTTAATGCTCGTACACTACTGACTACTCCCTAGACGATTGAGCTCTTGGTTCACAGTTTCCACAACTAACCCGATCAATTCATCCTCCACAACACCCTTTTGCCACGAAAAGGCCAGAACCATGCACCCATCCTCTCCTGTAATAGCAGACACCTCGAAAGCACTCCCGGTGACACTTGCACTCTGTGAGAATAGCATTCTTCCGATTGTTGGCACCAACGGGTCCTTTCTATCCAACTCTGATCTGAAAAGCCCCACATTCGATACCTCGTAGCTTTTCGCTCTCTCCTTCCCTACCTTTGGTAGGAACAAATCCTGTTGGTAATTCTTCACATACTTCAACATGCTCGGAGATGCATTCTTTCCTTTTAAACCGAGCACGGATTCAATAGTCTGCCTAGACCGTCTTGCTTCGACCCAAGGAAACGATTCGTTGTGGTTCTCTTTTTTGACTTTGACCCGGTCATAAATCTCCTGGTAATCCTGCACCCAGACGCCTATCGAATCATCATTTATGATATCATCGGGAAGCCAGCGCCGATTAGAAAGCGCACCGCCGCAATGAAGCCTGGAAAAATGATTGGGGAGATGAGTAAACAGAGCGGAAGCAACGACGGTCTGCAGCGTTGCAGTGATAGTGGTGCGGTGCTGACGACAGAGATTCTTCAGAGAGGTAGTAACCTCCTTTGCAAAGACGATGTGACGAATGTGATTCTCCAGCGGAGTGATGATCTTTGAGCCTGTCCATAACTTGGGATTCCGCGAAGCCCAGATCTTCTCCTTGAACAAGACAGAGATGATGTATGGGATCGAAAGCGTCATGGGATGCACAGCTTCGAGGTTAGGTAATAAGGGTGTTTGAGGCGAAGAGACGGTCGTTTTTACTTGACTTGGCGACAGTGATCCGGCATCATGTAATGCGCGGAGAAATGTCCTGTGAAAAGCTTTGCCAGATGTGCCGTCACCGATGGCATGATGGAATATGAAAGCCGCTGTAAATTGATTTCGATTCTCTGCGTTAGTCAGGATACACAGCCTCCAGAACGGCGCAGGCGGAGCAAATGGCTTGTTGTGTTGAAGATTCAGGAGATCTTCGAGTTCAAGATCCGGCCTTTCTTCTAATTGTGTTCCATCTTGAGGATATTGTCGTTCCTTGAAGGAGATGCACTGGTCCAGATTTACCTCCGGTAGGCGCGCAAAATAAGGGTTCGTTGTATCTTCGCCAACAGGAATGGCTGAGAGAATGGAATGCTGGCCAATGAGAGCTTCGCATGCTTTATAGATGTAGTCTTTCAAAGAGAATGTGTACGTGGCGGGAATTGTGTACGTTGCTGTGACTGCAGCATTGACGTAGAATCTTAATTGATGGCGTGCGGTCGAGTACTGCTCCAATCGTCCTGGAATAGAGCCAATTAGTTCTCATAGCCTCGGACCATGAGTCCCTGACGCTTCAGCTCACCGACAGGACGCAGTGTCTCTAACCCATCCATTCGAATTGAATTCGAATCCACGATGGTGGTGCCGTTCGAAAGAGACAGTTACAGAGGCAGCAGGCAACAACTACTCCTTTTGATTTAATCCCTTTGGGCCTAGTGCCTTTTGGGCCTAGATTTTTCCCCACCCAACTAAGCCCATAATAATCTGCCACCCTTCTTCTTCTCAGCAGCCTGGTCTCTTTTTGACAGAAAACATCACCAGTTTTCTATACTGTCGGCTCCTTTCCCTTCCAAGACTCCTAACTCTCCATCTACCGCATGGGTCAAGCAAGTGCGACATTCCGCGATGCTCTATCCTACTCCCTGCTCGCACAGACCGTGTTGTTTCTCCTGGCGCTACGAAGTAAACCACTTTAATAACGTTATGCTCCGTACGGATTGGACTATTCTCCCCAAGGACAATCAAAAGCGACGTTCCCCACAATAATGTTGCAGAGTTTCAATAAACGTGGCATGCTGGGTTTCATTGACAAAATTGCAATATGTTTGTTTCCCCTTTTGATTCGTGGAACAGGAAGTTCAAATAGATCGCTGCTTCACGATGTTCCCAAGCGGAGTCCCTTCTCATTTAATGGAGACAACGTCTCTGCCAACTCCTCTTGGCAGAAAACGAATGTCTGGATATTGAGCTTCAACCCAAGCTACTGGATCAGCAGGGACTGAAATGTTAGACACTCTTCGCGCCTTCGACAATTTCCAGAATAGGAATCTGGTATGGAGAGAGTATCAGAACGAGCATTCCACACCAACTCGGTTTTCCTGCATGATGGTCACATCTAGGGTTCCTAGCATCTGTGTCCGCGGTTGAAGAAATGTCTTCTGACTCTGAAGAAGGGTCTCGGTGTTGATGATATTGCCGGCATTCCGCGTGTTGTTGTTAACCCTCACCTTCAGAGTGTGTTGCTCATCGAATGATCCAAGAGCTCCCTCGTCCAAAAACAGAAGCATGGAACAATATAAAAAGCCCGGAATTATCCCACTCATTTTGATCACGATTGATTCCAGCTTCAGCAATTCTCTACAAGTTTGTCCTCTGAATCTTAACACTTGACAATGAAACCTACAGCCTCCACCTCGATCGCGGCATTACTGCTGGCTTTCTCTATCCCATCTTCTGGCCAGATCACCACTGATGAATTCACCCTCAGTTGTGCTCCATTGACCATCCAGCGATCTGATCCCATCGTTTCCCCTGGAACTACCTCCTCCCACACCCATGTCATCGTTGGAGGAACCGCTTTCCAGCGAACAATGGGACCAGACACGGCAAGGAACTCCAAGGAGACAACCTGCAGCGTTGCCATTGATAAGAGTAACTATTGGATTCCGCAGCTGTACCATCGGATGGAGAATGGGAGTTTTGAGTTGATTGAGTTTCAGGGAAATGCAAGTATCGGTCTTCTCTTCTTTCGCAAAGGTTCCTTCTAATTCCGTCCTAGGCCGTCTACTATCTCAATCGTGCATGCGATTATAAGGAGGGCGCCACGTCTTGTGACAAAAGTATCCTTCCCAAGGCGCCTCCTGCAGGCTTGAGGATGCTTGCTGGGGATCCATTCCTGAGGTAAAAGAACCTGGCATATACAAATCAATAGAATAGCATTTCTTGCCGTGTGCTCAAGACAGACTGATATGACATGGACCCAAACAGGACTTACGACGACTCCAACTTCGCCCAACGAGCCATCTCCCACATGTGCCTGGTAGACGGTTCCTCCGGTGGAGGAGGAGAGACCAAGCACCTCCCCCGAGAACCATGCGTGCGACTGCGCTCTCAAGTCTTCTTCCCGTCCTGCTGGGATGGAAAGAATCTCGATAGCCCAGACCACAAAAGCCACGTACGTTTTACATCCTCAACCCTGCAAGACGCCGTCTCTCTCTCGTCGACTAATTCGTTTTTTCCAGATGGCCTACCCAGCGATAGGCGACTACAACGGCGGCGTCTGCCCACCATCCCACCCCGTCGCCATAATCTCCATCTTCTACGAATTCTTTTACGACACGAAACCCTTCCCAGACTACCAGAACTGGGTCTATGCGATGGGCGACCCGACCGGATACGGACTGCACGGGGATTTTGTCAACGGCTGGACGGATCTGGATGCACTGCAGCAGGCATTGGCGACATGCACGGGTCCCCAGGGCCAGAACTCCCCGCAGTGCTCCATCACCAAGGGGCAGGTCGAGAATGCAGCACCGCAGCCGTTGGAGGTGGCTGCTCCCGAGGAGGAGTTGGGGCAGAATGGACCGGTGGCTCAGTTGCCGGGGGATAATCCGGTGACTGGGTCTTTGAAGAAGGCGAGGGAGTTCTTTGGATGAAAGAACAGGGGCCTCGTAGTTCGTTGAGAGAAGAAAATGCAATTGCACAGCTGCTGCGAACGGGGGAGGGGGTTGTCTCGAAACACGTTTATCTATTGTGAAACTTTCTTTTGCTAGGAATATATAACACTATCAGGACATATCGAGCTCGTGCTGGTATACAGAATCATCGCTTTGGGAATCATGAACGTATAGACAAACACCGCAAGTCATCATGAATCATATGTTTTGAAAAGGAAGACCAGAAAGGTCGCTTTCCTTTCCCCTTTCCGCGCCTTCATCAACGAACAGAACTCGACTAGAGCAAGGCAATACCGCCGACAACAGCGGCACCAAGCATACCCCAAGCAGCGGTCTGCATAGGCACGGCACCGGCAGTCGAAGTCGAAGTAGCAGGGCTGTCGGAAGACGAGCTCGAACCGCTCTGAGGCTGGCCTTCCGCCGTGGACTCGTTGGCGTTACGCTGGGCAGCGGCTCCGCCGAAGGGCGTTGCGGTGATACCGGTGTTGTTGCTGCAGGAAGATGGTTCGCTGTATGTGACGCTGGAAGAAAATTGGATGTCGGCGCACTATTTGCATCAATTGTCAGTAACAACAAAACGTCCATGAGTCGGAAATCGAACTGCCCCAAGGCGAGAGAGAGAGAGGGAGCATACAGCATAGAGACCTCCGCTGGGGTCACCGTTGGACTGGACCTGCAGGGTTGCGTTCATGCCATCGGTCAGGTTGGTGCCCAGAACGGACTCGTCGAAGGAGACGTGGGGAAGACAGAATTCGCCCAGGCCACGGACACGGAAGGTGGGCACGAGGGTGACGTTGTAGTTGTCCCCGGGGTTGCTGCCCGGGGCCAGCAGAACCTCGAAGGCCGTGTCGTCGTGGCCCAGCTTCAATGCCACGGGGAAGGATCCGGAGAGAGGAACCTGGGTGCGGTTGGACGACTGGGACATGCCACCGCATGGGAAATCGGGCATCGTGTCTGCGTCAAAGCCACGGCTGGTGGGGTATTGCAGCCTGAAGTGGCCGGCCACGAGGGGCACGAGCGAGGCGAGGGAGAGGATGGAGAGCTTCATTGCGAATGGTGATCCTGCGGTGCAATAGTTGCTTGTTTGGGAAAGCGAAGATGGGAGAAGGATGCGCAAGGATCTGATCAGATCGAACAGCACTTGTGATGCAATGCTACACACGGGCGAGGATCAAGGTAAATAAATATTCGATACGGTAGTGAGCAACGCAAGGAATGCCTGGCAATTGATCGAGACAGAAACCTTAAATAAGTCTCTTTGTGAAGAATTCCACGCGGAAAGACGGCTACAAGACCATGTTGAATGGATCGATGGATCTAGTCCGACATGACTCGGAGATTGGAGAGAGCCGAACTCAGGTACTCCCTCGCCTCGGGGATAGATTAGTGTCATTGATCAAATCACGCAGTCCTGGATAGTAAGAATCCCTCCGGTGTTTGTTTGTGGCGGAAGCTTTTGTCGGAACGAACCGACATACGGTCAAATTTCCAGAACGGCAGGTTCATTGAAGGCCCGAAGGGTCCAGCGCACTGACAGGAAGGTATCACCTGGCCGCAGGTGCCAGGCTGATCGCGTTCTTTCTTGGAAGGATTCATTGATCTTGTTGTGTTCGACAGTTCGAGTCTTCGAGATGTGAAAAAGAAGCACTGACTGCGTCCGCATCAAGAATGGGTCCTGGCGTCGCCTAAGCCGAATCGGGTAAAGAAATCTGCTCATTCCTTCTCAGTAGCGCTAAACCCCTTTGGGTCACCCTCACGCCGCACGCGGTGGAAACAATTTTGCATCGAGGCGTATGAATGATTGAGTATTTTGTCGTCAATAGCGAGGCCATTGCTCTCTTAGATATAATTAATGCAGAATAATCAGAAGTGACAGCCCAGGCCCAAATGCCCCGATGACAAGAACCGATACCACAACTCCGCAGCGCCATGCAATAATCTTTTCACAAGAAAAAGAAATTCCAGCTCATGATGATCACGAATTGAAATCCATCACTCGTCGTCTCTAATGCTCGTTCCATTGAATGTATCGTCCGACAGCCAGTTCTCCCAAGAAGCCACCGGCCAGGACCGAGCAAAAGTACCCCACGTTCATCGTCATCACGGCCAACATCCTATAGGTAGAGCTGATTAGTGGATATTGGGGGGAAAAGAAGCCTCCGGGATAAGCACATACAGTAAATACGACACGCCAGTAATGCAGAGAAACAGCAATGACCGAGGCAGATCCACGCTGAACCGCCATGGCAGAGGTTCTCTTGCGGTGCGACGCACAACCTTCACGGACTCCTCCACACCCTGTGCTGTGACCAAAGAAGCGGTCTTCGCATCTGGATCAGAATCGATGCGGCCTGATTCGGGCGTTTTCCCGGCAATGGTGATGTATCGACGGTTGAGGTGGGCAGCGAGCCAGCGCTGCTCCATCATGGTTTTGAAGGCGATCAGACCGCGACCGATGATGGCGAGAATGATGAGGAAGATGCAGGTGCCGGCGTAGCTGCCACTGGATGACGGAGTCCAGGCGGAGGAATACAGAGGGGTGCTCTGGCTGTTGATGAAGACCATCGTCATGCTCGACGAGGACGAGGACATAGACGAGCTGGAATGGCTCATGTGGCTCATATCCATGATGGCGGATGGTCTTATTGTTGATGGCGAAGTGATAATTGATCCCAACTTGGCTTGACTTGACCAGTATAAGATGGAAGAGAGACTAAGAGAGGGGCAGCTAATTGACTTGATATTCCATGATTTCTAAACAATGCAAGCGGACAAGCCATCCGAACAAGTGGATCTCGACAAAACGTCTCATGATGAGAGTGGGCAGAGTGGCAGACTAGAGCAGGTTCTAAGAGGGACAATGAGCATGTTTCGTTCCTTCCAACTTCGGTCGGAAAAGCCGCTTGAGCACATTTCGGGCAGCCGCAGCCAATCACCGCATTCCGCCATACAACGAAAGCGGACCAAACACACAAATTCCCCTCCACCAGCCTCGTCGTCCGTCTTCATCCATGGACTTTTCCATTTATCAGTCATGGTCGGTTTATTTGTTTGTCCGTCTTGCATCTGTCAATTGACTCAATTCATACCATCGTTCCAACTTCCCCCTGCCAGTTGTACATCCATTACCCATATGGTCCTCCTGATCGACCGGATAGTAGATTCGATCGATTGTCTTTTCTGACGCCAGATCTGTATGACATTCGGAGATTTATGTGCTCGGAGGGTTCGCCATTTCAAACTTTATCTGGACCAACCAAGATGTGGTGATCGTCTACGTTGAATGAATCAATCTTCACGTACCCTACAGACAAGACGAACGATATATCCTTCCACCATGTCGATGTCAATGGGAGACATGGGCATGGGCAGCATGTCCATGGGCGATGGCGTGCCCGGCCTCTTTTATCTTCAGAAGATGTACTGGGCCGTGGTGGGAAGCGCAATTGCTGCAGCAACAGTCGTCAATCTTCTGGATCGATTTCTGGCTTACCAGCGGTAAGAGTCGCTTGATGAATAATGTTGAAAAGTCCCTTTGTAACGCGAGTCCTCCAGATTGCGCGACGCTTCCGCCACCCCATCGAAGCCGAAATCCCTATTCTTCAGCACCTATGCCACGGTGACCGCTACAGCTCGCGAAGTTGCCTATGCGACTGTGCGCCCGTTGTCAATGTGCGGTCATAGCTTCCACTTCGCTCCACTGGGCTCAGTCCTCGTCATCCTGGCTAATCTGGTTGTCGTTCTTGTTTTCTGCTTCTACAAGCTGGACACAATGGACCAATGGAAATGGGAGGATGTGGGATACCGAACTGGCTTCGTCGCCATTGCCCAGCTGCCTCTGATCTTCCTGCTGGCAGGAAGGCAAAATCTCATCGGCCTGCTCGTCGGATTGAGTTACGAGCGCCTCAACTGGTTCCACCGCTGGATTTCCCGCACCCTGTGGTTGACGGCCACGATTCACATGGGATTTTGGTTCCGCAACTGGGCTCGCTATGACTACATCACCTACCAGTTGAAGAATGATCCCTTGTCGCAACGAGGGTTTATCGCATGGTGTATTTTGACTTTCGTTGTCCTCGCATCCGCAGCTCCGATACGGCGGTTGAGCTACGAAATCTTTGTTCTGCAGCACCTGGTCACATTTGTTGGTTTTGTCGTTGCCGTCTGGTTCCATGCACCAAACGAAGTCAAGGTCTGGGTATGGATTTCAATCGCCTTTCTCGTTTTCGATCGCGTGGCTCGTTATGCCTGGGGCATCTATTGCAACCTCTCGATCTTCCATCGAAAGCGTGAATCCCAGCATGCCCTGTGGGCGAACCGGGCTACTTTTACGCCCTTGCCGGGCAATGTCACTTGCATCACGATTGAGAATCCGGTCATTCGATGGGAGCCCGGCCAACATGTCTTTTTGTCGTGCCATGCTATCGTACCGTTGCAGAGTCACCCATTCTCGATTGCCTCTATCCCGAGCGACAACAAGATGGAGTTCCTGGTGCGTGCCGAAAAGGGCGGTACGAGGAGGTTCTTCCGGTATGCATCTAAGCAGCACAGTGTGCTTGGATCGGGAGACAGCGTATCTGCAAAACGAGCACGAACAGTGTTGTTTGAGGGCCCTTACGGGCAAATTCGGCCACTTCGCCAGTTTGACAGTGTCGTATTGCTTGCTGGAGGTATGGGAGCAACGTTCACAATACCACTTCTTCGTGACATCGTTGCAGCATGGAAAACCGAGTGTCTCCAGAAATCAGACCCACCGAAAACCTCTTACTTCTCGTCTGGCCGTCGCGCAGCAACGAAACGAATTCGTTTTGTCTGGGTGATTAAATCGCGCGCTCAACTCAGCTGGTTCGAGTCACAGCTGCAATCCGTTTTCGCAGACATGGAAGAGTGTCGACGCGCACGTGTCGACTTCGATAAAGAGGTCGACATCAGTATCTACGTCACCTGTGATGAGAAATTAGACGAGACCTCTCAGCCATCTCAAGCACCATCTCGCCTGCCGGATGAGGCCATTGTGACACACGATACAGATGTTCGCAACAAGAAGATACTGGCCGAGAAAGACGGTGTCTCCATTCATTCTGTTTCTTCCTCTGCAGCTTCCGACAGATCTCCGACAGGTGTCAAGCCTAGTGGCGGTTGTCTCCCAGGCGGTGGATGTTGTTGCACTACTCAAATCGAGGACGAGGATGCCGTCACGGCTGTCAAATGCTGTTGTTGCTCGGGACCCGCACCTTCATCCCGACAGTTTGCAGAGAAATCACCTCGGGGAGCTGAATCGGATAGGGTATCGGCAGTGAAAGCTCATGACCTGACTATCCTCTCCGGTCGTCCGCATCCACGGACCATTATCCGCAAGGTCCTCGAGAAAGCTGAAGGAGAAAGTGCAGTGGTTGCCTGCGGGCCACAGGGCTTGTCGGACGACGTCCGACGGAGTGTTGTGTACCTGAGCGATGAGCGCGCCGTGCATAAAGGCACAGGAGCGCAGGGAATCTATCTGCATGTCGAGACATTTGGATGGTAGTTTGTGAATTCACTGGTTTATGTAGGGATACCCATTGCGCGGCGTCTGGTTAGTTTTCGGTATGGCGTTGGGAATCAGGTTGAAGAAATTCTGATATATAGAAAAATACAACGAAGTCAAGGTTTATCTCTAAAGGTTAATGAAATCGAGTGGAAGAAGTTATCTCTTTTTAGTTTTTACCGACAGGAGCAACTGGCGGGACGTAAACGATGACGTAATCTGCGCCGTGCTCTGACTGCAACCACCGCTGCCCGCGCAGCTAAGTACCTAAGCTCAGACAACACACCTCACCAATTGACTCAAGCGAATTTCGCCAGGAAACAAACACCTTTAACAATCAGACACATATCATACAAAATGTTTCGCTTCGTATGATCTCCCCCAGCTCCCTCCCTCGGGACATCCCCCCCAACCGCAACCGCAACTGCAACTCCCCCCTCCCCAAGACCGACCACCATCACCATCACCATCACCTTCCCAAACAAACCAGAACCAGAACCAGCTAACAAGAAGGCGGACTATCCACCAGGCCAAAACCCTCGACCCGGTGACGCTCTTCCACTCGCCGTCGCTGGCGTCCTCGAACCGCGTGGTCAACATCCTCAAGCAAGCGTCGACGACGGCCTCGGAGACGGCGACCGAGGACCAAGCGTCCGAGTACAGCGCGCACGCCCGTAAGCAGCGCGGCGAGTTCCAGCTGGAGATCACCACCGCGCCGCCGACCGCGGACCAGCTGCGGAATATCCTCGACTACACCTCGCCGGAAGGGTCGTACGCGGGCGGCAAGACGTACCCGGTCGGCGAGATCGTCAAGGGCGCAAAGGACGCGGCCGACGCGTTGAAGAAGTTCAAGGAGAACCCGGGGACGTTTGTGAGGCCTCTGGTATGTTCTTTTTCTCTCTCCGCTTGTGGTTGTTGAATTGCTAAGTGCAATTACAGACTGTCGACTGGACAACCGGAAGAGCTGTCGTCGGAGATAACGAATCGGAGATCCTCAAGATGGTCAGGCAGTCTGCGGAGTAAATGGCCTGGTTTATGATTGTCTAGACGGCTGATCTTCTCATGCGTGTACACCCTCTCCACTACCAATTTTATACTTTTTCTTTGCAGTTGACAATGTCTGATGCTTTCTTCATAATCGTCGATTCAACAGCCACAGTCTGATGTTTCATTCAGATCTATTATCATACACAGCCTTAAGAGCATAAGCAATAACAGCACCGCAGATATGCACCCTACCCACCTCCCCCACCAGGACCTAAACAGTCTTGAGTAAAAGTAAAGTTCGAACCACAACATTAGAAAAGAGGTAATCGCTGAAAGTAAAGTAGACCGAAGAAAGGTGGTCATGACGAAGTCGAGGGCCAGCTCGTTGTCGAGGAATAAGAAAGAGAAAGTTCATCAAACATGCATGCGCTATGCAATGCTGCTTTTTTTAAAACATCGTACCAAACGACCCGTCCGTTGGGATTGCTTTTCTGGGTGAGCTGCGTCCTCCCGAACCGTCCGGTTTGCGGTGACTATTCGGTGGTTAGCAATGGATTGACACGAAAGGAGGAAAAAAAGATCATACCGGAAAGTAAATCCAACAAACAGTCCCTTGCTCATCTTCTCATCTCGCTCGGCCATTTCCTCGAGGGCACGTTGTTTATCGTGCACCTCCTTGTACTTGGCCATATCCGCCTCGTTGGTGAAGTCATCAAAGTAGCCAGCATCCGTTTCTGAATCGAGCTCAGGCACGAACGGCGCCCGCTGCTGTCGGAGGTGCGCAAAATCAACTTCCGCAAAATATTCATGCTCGTGAATCTCACGGATATTCTTGAATCGCTGCTCCTTGGCCGCAACGAGTTTCGTGATGAGATCCCATGTCCGGCGCGACAGGAAGTAGTTGGGATCCTCGTACACGGGCTTCCGAAGCACGTGCCGCCAACGCTTGAGATTTTGCCATGTCTCGTCCACGGTCGCTCCAGCAAAGGGTGGGTATCCTGCTAAAGCTTCGAACAGCATGCATCCCAAGCTCCAGTAGTCGACGGTGAAATCATACTCCTCGCCCTTAAGCACCTCTGGAGCCATGTAATCCGGAGATCCCACGATGGACTTGGCATAATTGACATCACGCTTGCGGAGTGATTGGTAACCCTCCCGTCTCTCGGCCATGGTTCTCTGTTCCATGGGACGACCGAATGGGACCGGAGTGTTACCCACTTCTTCCAACTTGACCCGCATCGATTCGATCTTACCAGGGTTCAGCATTCCCGCCGCTAAACCAAAGTCTGTCAGTTTGACATGACCGGTAGAGTCGATCAAAAAGTTCTCCGGCTTCAAATCACGATGAATGTAACCAAGCACATGCAATGCATCCACACAGCTGATCATCTCGGCGATATAGAATCGCGCATGGCGGTTGTGCAAGACACCGGTGTTGTTGAGCAGCGTCCGAAAGTCGCCTCCAGGTACGTATTCCATGGCCAGATAGATCTGGTCTTCATCTTGAAAGGCATAAAGCAGCTTGACGAGCCAGTCACTCTTAGCTGCCGTGAGAATGTCGCGTTCTGTCAAGATGTGTCGGATCTCGTCCAGCTTGAACAACAACTTCTTGCTCATGACCTTCAGGGCGCAAACCTCGCGAGTGTCCTTTTTCTGAGCCAGGTACACCTGTCCGTATCCACCCTGACCGACCTGCGTCAAGATCTGGAAATCGTGCTGACGCAAGCGGGTTCGGCGCTTGCGGAGGTGTGCGCGCTCGCGACCGAGGTATTTGAGTAATGCGGGCTCATACTCGTCGATCGGAGTCTCCGGAGGTTCTGGATATGCGGCCCTGAACTGGTTATAGCGATTCTGGCGGTTGTGGACGTAACTGAGCAAGTCGAAATAATGATCGAGGAAATCTGCGGCAATCAGCCATACGGGTCACGAATGCTCCAAACCTGCACTTACATAGTTGGGTGACATTGACAAGACGCTTCACCCTCGGCTGCTGGAGCTTTTCCTTCTCCTCCGCGGTCAGCCCGCGGAGCTGAACATGTCTCCTCTGAACACTGTCCGCTTCCCTGGCTTGGTAGGGTTCCTGACGAGAAATAGCGGCGGCATTGGCCGTCGAGCCAAAATCTTTGGTTAACCGGGTCGGACTCGCGGGTCTGTTCTCCTTGTTGGCTCTGCGTGTCGGGCTTCCTGGCTGATGGATGACACTTTCGTTGAAGTCCTCCACATTCGACAGCCCACTCTTCCCCGGAGAAAACATGGGATGATTGTATGCAGACTTGGTCGGTGTTGAAGGAGTCAACCTCAGAGCCTTTTCGAAAACATTGGGCAGATCCAGGGCGCCTGGAGGTGGACGATTTTTGCTGGGACTGCCTTGAGGCGTCTGCGCGGGGCTGGTGAAACCATTCCCGGCGGGGGTGGAGGGGCGGTCAAAAGGCTCGTTGCCGGATCGTGTGTGAAGGAGAGGAGGAGGGTTAGGAAGGCGAAGACCATGGCGCTCAGCCGTCTCAGCAGTGATATCGACGGTCATCATGGTGAGGATGGGGAGGGAGTGGTAGTGTTGTTACAGTCGTCGCAGGTTGAGGTCTGTTGACGTGGCTGAGCCCCTTGATAAGGAAGGGCGAGACTCCGCCAGGCGAATTAATTCGATACGACAGCAACTAGGTTCTGCTTCGACGCGATGCACAAGTCGACAAGAAACGGTCGGGGAATTTGGGATCGTTTCTTTTTTGCGATCATGCAGCAAGAAAAAGCAAAGAAAAGCAAAGAACAAAACATTGGACGAAGAAGAAGAAGAAGGAAAAAGAAAGGAAAACGAGAACCACAGTCAGCCGCTGATGAGGGAGGAGTAAGGACAAGGAAGGGAAGATCTGGACTGCAGCAGACTAGCAGTGCAGCCCGACTGCCGCCAGCCACAATCGATAGACCTGCTGAACGTAAGGCCCAAACCCTCTCTTGCCCCTCCGCCCTGCCGTTGTTGCCCTGGTAACTCCGTCCCTCGCACCTTCCTCACGTCATAGTCTAGTCTATCCCGTCTTCTTCGACAATCACCCAGTGAAAACAAGCTTATCGGGTTCAGGGAAATCTCGCTTCATCTCTCTCCCGTCATTGATTGGATTTAACTCTCTTACGATGGAGCTCCAGCTCTCCGGAGAAAAGCTCTGGGGTCCATGCTGCAAGTCATCTCTGCTAGGTACGTAATTTCCTTAGCCCTCCCTGCGGATCTGAAGCAAACTATCCTATCTCCGGACGACTACGAGTGTTCAGCTGCCCGGGGCTGGACTAGATTCTGGGACCAGATTCCAGATCGGGGCGTCGGTATTTGTTGTTCACATGCCGATTGCCTTGGATTCATTCTATGTTTAACTTTCTGGATGGATTATGGCGTCATTCGCTTGCGCATACAAGAACATTGTTACATTTCTCCGGCATACGCTGCCAATGCGCGTCGGGAATCCTGGCAAGCGCCAGCTTTACAATTGATGAGGATAGCTGGCTGGAAGGAAGGACCAACCGATTGATAAGTGTCAGCCTCATTTGCCTTTGGTTGGCGAGAAGATCGTGTCTGTGCTGCTCCTGAATTTGTAAAGCAAGAGCTAGGGTCAATAGATGCCAATAATAGCTGGCGATTGGCGTAGTCTCTTCTTTGATGCACGAACAATGCGGTTGTTATGATCAGGGGTAGCGTGGTTGTTACCGAAGAACCTCAGGCAGCCAATTAAACATCCATTTTGGGTTTAGGTTGATTTCCAGCTTTCAGTCACATGACGTGAGTAATGGTGCCTGAGGCTTGTGAGATTCATGCCTGAGGAATCAAGTCGAGGCAATCATGATAGCGTGATCCTCAGGCAGACTAGATCACCTACAGTCGATTAATCTCAATACAAAAACTCTTCGTATAGGCTCTATTTGGTTTTCAGAGCTCATATTCTATCCATTATATAGCGGACTATTATCATATCTCCTGAGCATCGACCATCTTCGAGATAAATAGCTTTTCATTCCACCAACGAAATTCATCATTCTCAACTATATACTCCGGTGTTGTCCCACCGCAATGCTGGCCCCGCAACACGAAGTTGCCCCTTGAAGGCGGTTGTGCTTGAGTCAAATTTCTGAGGGAGAAGGTTCGTTCCAGAACAACTATAGGATGGATGGACTTGAACTTTGAACTCGGATTGACGCCGAAGGACATTCGGGAGGCTTGGTATGAAAATATGGCTATGGTATGTGCATATAAACGGTCACTGCAATTGAATATAGACAATACATATACTTAAGCAGCACCCTGCTTGCGTTGTCCAGTCTATCATATATGATTAGCATGTCAAATCTCTACACGATCATCGGACTTGGAAACTCACGTAGAAAGCCAACCCATAAGACTCGGTCGTGAAGGTAATCTTCGCTCCCTTGGGGAAGTAAAACACATCACCAGGACGAGCCTTCACCTTCTGTCCAGTTTCATCCGAAATCTCAAACTCGCCCTCGACGATGATCTTCATTTCGTCGTAGGTGTAAGTATACACGAGAGGAGTTCCTTTCTCGAGACGGTAAAAGCCGCAGGAGATGGGCTTCTCGGGATTTTCTTTCTCACTATGACGAACGAGTTAACTTTGTCAGCCACATCGATCGACCCCATGCCGGCCAGGGAATTCAATTGCAGGACAGGACAGGATCCTACCTCGAGTACACATCACCGAGGAAAGCGTTCTCGTTCGCAATGAGGGGTGGCTTGAATGTCGACTGTGCCTTCTCGTGGTAACTGAATGGAACAGCGGCCATTTTTGTTTTTGCTTCTTTCTGGTCTCTTTGGAAGAACGATGAGATGTATGATAGAAGTTTCATGGAATCAATAAGACTCGATTCTCAACAGGGATGTTCCAAGCTGATGCAACAATGAAAGTGAAGTGTGAATCAACGCAGTCTTTATACTGCCGACAATGAGTTCTACGGATTCTATCGCTCCATTCAATCTTAGGTACCTCGTAGAAATCCCCAGAAAGGAAATAGATAGATACAAGGAGCCAATAATCCACAAACTACGGAATGAGGATAAGTTTCGATAAACGGTGTCCTCTGCTTGCTCAAGCCCTCCAGACCGAGTCCTAAATCAAAAGAAGCACCCATCACACAGAATCGGATCTCATGTCCGCACTGAGTAGGTTCAAGGAGACGGGCAAAGCTGACCGATAAGGACTATCGACTCAAAGGCACGATTGGTTCATCCGGAGATCGAATGGCGCGAGGGGAAGTTTTTCGTCTACCGTAGGGCTGGTGAGGGGTAAAACGAGGGAGACGAGGGGCAAGAGGCAGCCAGGACCGACCTACTACTCTTTGTTCTTCGGGAGAGAGAAAATCTCCTCAAAAAGACTATAGCATTGCGCTGAGATTTCTGCAAAGATTGCGATTCGTCGCTAGATAGATTCAATTCCATTCCATGGGTCTGGGGGATGTCAATCATGACATTTCCAATGCTTTTCATCCTTCTGATGACGTAGGACATTAATGCATCTGCGCCAGCGTTCGAGACCATGTCGAAGATGACAAGCGATAGGTAGAATGACCACTACGGAGTACGGAGTAAGAAAAGATAAATCCCATCTCGGCAATGATGTCTCTACCTAGGTAGTCACTGGATTTCTTTCCCTCGATAAGTTTAGCGCATCCCGCAAAAGCTTCCCCAGACGGGTTAGAGCGGGGCGTCATATCCACGGATCAAGGATTACTTGCCCACACCCATATCTAGAGAAAATTGTCTGCATATCAGTAAGATACCATTATACTGTGAAATCTGACAAGAAGCGATTTTATATAGATCTACGCATTCATTGCTCTGCATGATGAAATCGAGACTATCGAAGAATCTCATCAGAATCAAATATCCAAGGTAGAATTATTGACTAGTTATCTAGATAGCGAAAAAAGTTGCCCCTCTGTCTGTGCACTGCCATAACTACCCATCCACAGTCCTTCATGGAGCTGCCCGAAAGGTGTCCCTGTAGTAGGGTAGTAGGGGCAGTAAGGAAAAAGAAAAAAAGAAAAAAGAAAAAAGAGCACCGGTTTGAAATATGGAGGTACATGGATCAATAGCCCAACAGAGGTGATTTCAAGACTACTCGGTTTTCGGTTAGTACCTACCATACCTACCTAACCAAGGTACCTATTCCACCTCCAATTGCGTCTCTAGTCCTGCGAGGATTTTCCTCACTCATGAATCATCATCTCATTACGGGATTGGATTTTCCGGATTCAAAGAATAGAAAAAGGTCCCCGTCTTATATAGCTCTTCCCCCCCACCCCTTTCCCGCCTGTTTTGTTATTCTACCGCCCACGCAACAGCAGCACACCGACTCGATCGTTGCAGACCAAGCGCCATACAACATACTTACAAACGTACACCATACAGCGACCCCAAAGCATCATCCATGCCGATCTCGGTCATTATTGTGCCCGCACAGAGAGCCCTCAACTTTCAAGGCGGGACCAACAGTTTTACTTGAAAGATCCTACGCTCTGTACGCGGCCCCAAGTTGAACTCGTCAGTCTCGAACCGAATCAACCTCAAAGAGAAAAAAAACATCAAGCGACCAGAATTATCAATTGACTCCGGCCACAAATTGACGGTCGCAACGAATTGACGATTCAGACCACGCTTCCAACGTTCCAACGCCTCTTGTCCGCGAGCCATCACGCAAAGGCGCCAATCCTGAAAAATAAAATCCGTCCCGGTGATACGATTGCGACTACAAAAATCAAACAAGGAAACGTAAACAAGAAAAAAGATTGGATACCGAGCTGACAAACCAACAAAGCAAAGTCCGTATAAGAATCCCAATGGCCTGAAACCCATCCATATCACTCGTCGCTAGTTCACCGAACGCCCCCGCTGATCATAAAGAAAGATCCAATTTGTAGGATATAGCAGTCAAACCCAAACGCGCAACAGAAGCAATAAAGCCAATTCTGATCAATCCAAACTCGTCGCGAAATTATTACGTTGAGTAAGACATTGCAATCTGTCCCGCGCAACAATGAACCCCGACGCAACGATGGCGACCGTGTCTATCACGAACGATATAAAGCTGTACCTGGCTTCGCTTCAATCGTACCTCGCCGGAGACAACAACCAGAATCCTGAGCCGCATACAAGGCCCGGCGACCGTGCAACATCGCTGTTGCAGCGACCGCAGCCCAGTACCTATCCCAAGGGGTGGACGCCACTGGCTGGGAATAATAGGGACTATGCTCAGAAGAGACCGTGAGGCGCCGCCCGGTCGAAGGTCGAGTGTCTTGAGCGAGGAAGTCGTTTTCGAATGCTCGAGCTCGTTATCCTAGGAACACTAGCCAAGCATATTAGTCAATGGCTCAATACCACCCAGAGAATGCCATGAATTGCTGCAAGTCCACATAAGTGTGCTGCCGTAGTCCTTACCTTCCCAACGCCACTCTTTCATCAAATTGACCCAATGCAATTTCCCTCGGACGGTCTTCTCGAACTCAATATTCCCCCCCAAGGGAGATACGACCGACCTTAGCCTGGAGCTGCCTATGGATGCCGCGGTAGATGCTGTACGCTCTTCAGCGGAGAATCGCCTTCTCCACGGCTCATTCATGGTGTAGAATGGGGAGACCGGATCTTCTTGCCCTGACGCTCCAGATGGCAGTCTGGTCTTCATAGAATGATCAAAGTGACCATAAGAGCCAGCCCGTCCAGCTCCTCGGAGCTGGCGTCGTTGTTTCTCAGCCTTGAATGCGTCGCGTCGAGCCCAAATTTCACGAACAACCTGGAGACAGTGATCAACACTACCTAGCTTCAGCCTAGACTGAATGGCAGTCCATCTTTCTAGAACCCAGTTACGGTCCTCCTCGTCTTCAGCCTCGCAGCCAGCAGCCAGCAGCGGGAAGATGTGGATGATTGTCGTGCGAGAGCTCAGCGGAACGGTAGCGAGCAAGATAAGTACCTTTTTGGCCAAGTCGGCTGCCGGTTCCGATGGCATCTCGGGGACTGCCTGATGCAGATACAGAAGAGTGGCCCAGCGATAGGCGTGTGCGGTTTGGATGCTATGCTGGATCTCTGAAGTAGGATCTTCCGGTGGCTCAAAACAACCGGGGGGTTCCCACTGTTCAATCTGAGCTTTCAGCTCGATCGCCTGGGATACCAGCGCGATTGAGTTGGACTCGCTCTTGCGAGCCCGCTGGATCAATTTGGCAACGTGGTAGATAAGGGGAAACAGCGTAGTAGCACACCCCATTAAAGGGTCAATATCGTGCACAGCATCCCCGGGAATCTGAAAAATGGACAGGTCTATCTCCTGATTTCCACATTCGCCTAGAGATGTCAAACGGGCAATTACATCCATATAGAGCCACGTGTTGTATAGGAAACGAACACGTTCCAGGTCGTCTCCACGAAGGCCATTTTGAATGCCAAACTGGAGGGCTTGCGACACCAACGCCTTCGCACCCCGCAAATGGTGGATACAGGTGCGGGTGTGCGAGTCCCACGTATCCGCAAATGCCAGGGCCAGACTAGTGGCAAGGGCAGCATCAGTTCTCATGTTCTGGATTCCCTGCACCATACAAGTGATGCTCTGGCGCATGTGATCCACACCATGTACCCGTAGAGCAGGAGTGTCCCTGCTGGAGTGAAAAGCAGCCATGGAGAATATTGCGTGGTACAGAGCTGGAGTATCTTTAGCCAGTGGCCATATCAATGTGCGCCATGGGTTCTCGGTGACTCCATCTTTTACCGAAAGAATGCCACACGTAAACCTGTCGAAGCGCATTATGAGCATTTCTGGACTTGCAATACTAAGCTCCGGCTCGGTGAGGAAATTGGTAGCAGCGAAGGGATTGGCGAACGGCGAAGATTGTTTCCCCGAGAGATGAGGGAACCATGGGTCATAGTTCGGGTCACACTGTCGTACGATCTCTTCCACATCCTCGCTGTCGCCCTCCAGCAACGCTGAGAAGCTTAGGCCATCAGACCTGGGAGAGGCAGGAAGCGGATTGTATTTAAATGGCGTGTGTTCCGGATCAATCTCAACATCTTCCGTTGGAAGCAGCAGTTCTGATAGCCAGGGCGATAGCTCTGGTGGTTCAATGCCTTCCGGGGAAGTCGAGAGATTTGGGTGCACTGCCATGCCGATATTGAGCACATCTGGAGATGACTCTGTGATAGACGACTGATCTTTCCGTGACATTTGAGGTCTTTTCCTCGATCCGGATACGCGGGAAGAGCCCGAGACCGATGTCGCGACCTTGTCTGCTGAACAAGCCTTTGTCGTTGCAACGTGCCTGGTGCTTGCAGCTGCTGTTGGACCCCATACGGTCGACGGAGTTGACATGTTTGCATTCTCACTTTGGACGCCTACAGATGGTGGAGAAGGCGGCGAAGAGGGGCCTATAGAATTTTGATGTATGGATTAACAACAGGAATGAAATGGTGACTGAGCGCGGTTGATACCTTTCTTCACTTTGGCCGTAGCCTTGGCCGCCATATTGCTCTCTTCGAAAGGTCGCCATTTGAAGTCCTTCTTGTACCCACCACACTGTACATTGCGCTTCTTACATTGCAGACACGTTGGCTTAGATTCATCGCATTTGAGCCGCTTAGTCTTGCAGGTGATGCAGCCTGGGTCCGAAGATAAGAAGAACAGTTAGCGCACTGCGCATTCGAGCCATGTTGCATACTTTGACTTGATTTTCTTAGTCCTATAGCTTTTTCATGAAACAGCTGGTGGTACCGTACCATTACGGCTCTTTGACTGTTTAGGTCTGTTAGTATCGGAGGAGTTTGCCCTGGAGTGCTTTGCTGCAGGCTTCCTGATGGCAGGAAAAGAGGGTGTTTGTGCAGCACGAGCCGCCGACGGGCGAGAAGCAGGAGGATCTAGAATTGCGGACGGGGATGGGATTTTGATGTTTTCCATGCCCAAATATGCAGTGATATCATGGGCCCACTCGGAGCAGAAATAGACATTCAAGGTATAAAAAGTAAGGATCAAATCTCAAGATTCTATACGAGTGAGAAGCCAACAGTGTGTTGAAGCGAACGAGAGGGGGAGGAAAAACGAAGAATAGTTTCACTGCCTTGCAGAAGGCGGCCGTGCCCGCAACAAATAGATAGATAAGGGCCTTCGAGTGGTATCTCGAACACGAGTCAAGAAGGTTAGATAGGGACCCAAAGGCGACGACAGATAGCTCGGTGGCTTGCCAAAGAGCTACTCGGTGGGGAGAAAAGACATCAGGATGATAAGAGTCGCACTAAACCAGCAGATTGCGGGGACAACTGGGTCGAATTGGGACACGAGGATTCGCCGATCGAATGCGGGAGCTCAGACAAGGTGCCAGTTCAAATGACAATAGCAGTCACCGCTGGGGAATTTCTCGGCCAGGAAAATTGGAGAAGGGCACTGACAATTCATTCCCGTCGTACGTGTTTGTGTCTTCAAAGCATGCCTGTCTTCCCATCCTCCCGGATCCTTTAATAGTCTGCATGGGCCATCAGAAAAATCCATGGGAAATGCGAGTTTTGAAGATCAGCCAGTCAGAATGAATGACGGGTCGAGATAAAATACACTTTTCAGTTAAAAGTGTGTGTTGGTTCTTGACTCCCAAGTAGGTATGGAGTATTCGGGGAAGCCTTCCAAGAAGCCAGACTGATTGTCCCGCATGATGTCCCCCTCCCATCTGTTCGGCTGTGGATCCGCCCAATGGTTGCGAGAGAGAAGCGTGGCAGCCAGACTGAGGGGACTTTTTATTGCCCCCTCTTAGTATTCTTCATCCACCCATTGGTGATGTCGATATTGACTGGCTTGCGAGTGGCTACCCATTATTTGATTCCCGACTAACCGCAAGGTCCAGACACAACATGTCGAACTCCACCGGCCTCGAGTCGTTGGTTCGAGGTCTTCAAGGACTCGGTAGGCGTCGGATTGCATTCGAAACGTTCTTGTTCACGTCTGAGCTTTGATATGAAGTCCTGGCACGATTAAGATGCAGACTTGTATCCTTGTGCTCCTTATCTCCTCTTCCTTGAGATCGTCGGTCCTGAATGTGCGCATCAGCCGTTAGACTAGATCTAAGGTGCATCACCCCAAGCGCAAACCCACCCAAACTTGCAGTCATACCTCCAAGAGCATGCACAATTGCATTTGAAGCCATTTAAAGATAAAAGGGACGTTCTCTAGTATCGAAAAGGTAGAGTTAAGCCCCAAACACGCGAGGCGGCGATGACTCGAGGCCGGCTGGAAGCGGGCGCCCTCCCCGCTGGGGCCATCGAATTCGGTTGCATGATTTGGGTAGCACAAAGATTCTACCGAGTGTTGATTGATTCCCAAATAATGATCGTTAGTATCACGTGGAGGTAGCAGGCAAAAGCTATGGTGATGGACCAAGGAGGGAGAAGGGAGAAGGGAGAAGGCAGAAGGCAGAAGAAGCGAGACCAAGTCCGAGTTTGGAAGCCGGTCTCGTGCCTTCCACCCACACCACGTTACGTATTCGTCTCTACCAGATGTCGAAATGACTACTTTTCGTCGATTGATCTTGTCAGTCAGTCGATTGTTGCAACTATATATTGCTTAAACGGGTCAAATGTGTCCAAGGTCTACAAAGTACCATCTCAATCAGAGTTTCTCTGCATACTCCGTTACCACACTCCTCGGTTCCACATACTTCCCAAGAGGCTTGTACGGGATATCGTGGTACCCAAACGCTCCAGGTCCTCCAATCTCCAGGCCTTTCTCGGTATCGGTCCAGCGAGGAGAACAGGTAATTCCAAGCACAGTCACCATCACTCCGTATCGGAACTCAGGCACACCCAAAGCACGACCCGACTGTGTATCCAGCACAGAGATCAAGTCTGGCACCGTAGCAACGAAAGTCTCCGTACCATCGTCCGCAATGTGTTTCGCGTAGATATTCTCGTTCTTGAATGGAATCTTCAGGACACCACCAGTTGCAACAGCCGGGGTGACGCTGGTAGCTGCCGTGTCTTCTTGTTCGCTGCTTTGGATTTGCTGGATGGTTATTTCTCCGTACGAATGGCCCTTGAATAGTCTTCGCTCCACGGCCACAATCTTGCCTCGGAAGAGAACCTTGGCCGCTTCAGGCCCGCCGCACTCATCAATCATTTGCTCCGCAACTGTGCTCATCGTGTTGGTGGCCTGCGCCCGGGCAATGGTTCGTCCAATCCGCCACGCGAGTGAGATGGTGTTGAGGACGGAGTAGTTGATGATGGCGTGCTTGTTTGTTGGTCTTGCTGCCATTCCCACCCTTGATCCCATCTCGGCGCAAGAGGCCCGCAGAGCTCGGTCGACGATCTCGTCGTTTGTGGTCTTGGTCATGAAGATTGTCTTGCCATCACCGGACGCGATGGCGCATGGAACGAGGGCACCGGTTTCGTAGGCACAGAGGGTAGTTTGCCAGTAGGTTGGATAAGCGCGACCTGAGAGAGAGAAACATTAGCATGGTTACCGTAGAGAGATTGAAATAATTGTGAGTGGGGAGGGAAAGGTGTTAGCAGCCAGGAAAGGAAGGAAGGAAGGGAACCGGAGAGGGAAGGAAGTACCCATAAAGTCCGCATCCACCGTTGGGCAGTTTTGATGCTTGGAGGAACCGAGAGCCAAACCCTGCAACCCGTTGGCCCCTCCAATCTCCAAATCGATGAATGCGTCGATTTTCTTGTGGCCCAAGAATTCCTTCAGCTCGACAACAGCTTGTTCGGTTTCGTCGTTTGCAAGTCGCTCAACCGAGACTGCTGGCGAACCCATGTGTCCCCCCCAGTACACAACGGCATCGTCCTTCAACGAGGATGCATCAATCACGCGGATAGCATGTCCTGCACGGATCTGGTCTCGGATGCGAATATACTCGCTGAATGGAGAGCCTCCTCCTGCACAGCCCAGTACGTAACAGCCATCGGCAAGCCAAGCAAGATCCAGCTCAGAGATGAACCATTCCTGAACTCCGGTCTCTGGATTTCTGACAACCTTGGGACGGTAAGATTCGATGTCCACAGACGGTGTCTGTACACTGTTCTCGGTCGCCTCTTTCTTGTCGCCCTCCGCATACACAGAATCGTCATCCTCGTCGTCTTCGTCGCTCGCACCATTCGCCAACGGCAATCCATCCGGTGAAAGCTCACCGACCGCTCTGGCAATAACTCTCATTTGATTTGCTACATACTGCAAGGGGATGGTGTCAACCTCGGCGATGTAAACTGTTTCACGCAGAGCTCCGGCAGCAACGGCTCTCTCGATCGCTGTTGCTTTAGCTTGTTCGATGATCTGGACAGCCGATTGCTCTGCCGTGTTCTGAATGGCATCGACAGTACCTCCAACTTTCGAAATCGCTGCACCAACGGCGTTGGCCACCGAGTGAAATGGTGGACAGATGACTTTGGATACACCATCGAGTTCGGTGGGGGCAATAACCGAGCCTCCACCAACAAGAAGAACGGGCAGAGACGCAGGAGACGTCTTCATCTTATCTATGACTGCTTCAAGCATGGCCTTGATCCTTGCTTGCGCCTTCGCAACTACTGTTGCACTTAGATGGCTCACCAATTCAGGATTTCCAATCTTCTCGCCGGCTGCAACAGCGATATCCGTGGCAGTCAGGGTGTCTCCTCCAAACACAGTTGCCTTGGAATCCAAGAAGTGCCCGACGGAGTCTGGTCCAACAGTGACCTTGTCTCCATCGACACGGACGATTGAACCGCCACCAAGGCCGATCGATTCAATGTGTGGCATACTGAAGTTGATTTGGACTCCGGCAACCGTGACATAGGCGGATGCCTGACGAGGGAACCCCGATGGAAGGAGGACACCCACATCGGCTGTTGTTCCACCAACGTCTACGACGATAGTGGCTGTCCGCTCTTGTTTTCCTTCTTCGGACCCCTGGAGGCCAAGATATGCTGCACCTCGCATGGAGTTGGTAGGACCAGAGGAAAATGTTCGGATGGGCAGTCGGGCGGCCGCAGGGGCATCGATGAGCGTGCCGTCATTTTGTGTCAAATAAAGCGCACACTTCAAGTTCAACCGCTTCATGGCAGCTCGGAATCCGCGAATGGTGCGTCGAGCAAATTTCAGGATCGAGGCATTGAGAATGGACGCATTCTCTCGCTCGAGAAAGCCTATCTGCGACACTTCCGAAGAGCAGACCACGTCGACTCCGGGGATTTCACGCAGGATAATCTTGCGCACTCGATCTTCCTGATGAAAATAGTCGTCAATCGGCGAAAAGACACCCGACACCACCACGGCATCGATCTGTTTCTCCTTGATGATGGCACACTGCTTCACGACTTGCTCTTCGTTGATCGGAGCCTCCTGCGACCCATCGATGTGCAAGCCTCCATCCACATATCCGCAGTGCCCATTCATGATCTTCTTGAGGGCATCCGGAAAGTCGGAGAAAGGCGGCACTTCTCGCGTGAAGGATTTCGACAGGCGGATAATGGCAACTTTTGAAAGACGCCGCACATCATGCTCAACGATCGCATTGATGAAGTGGGTGGTTCCAATTGTGAGACATGCAACTTCGTCTGTCGGGATCTTGGACTCTTCCAATACACTCCGGACGGCGGTCTCAATCCCATCCGTGACATTGGGGCTCGTGGTGGGCGTCTTCTTCAAAGCGATGACCCCACGATTGGGAGAATTGGAAGCCCGTGTGTCGAGAATGACCGAGTCTGTGTTCGTCCCTCCCACATCGACACCTATACGGTAGAATCCGCGTGAGACGGTCATATTCTTCGAGGGTGTGGTTAATGGAGCAAGGAAATGCAGGTCAGTCAAGCTAGGAATAGAGAGAGAGAGAAAGATCCAGGAGTCGTGTCAATTGCTGCTGGGAGGTGTCTTTCATTTGAATAATCATGACCCCTCAGTGTAATTTTATTGCAGGCTTTTATTCCCTTTTCTAATGCATATCTTTCTCCAGATCGTCGCACGCTAATCGATGACAAACGATATCCTCGGACACGGAAGGCTCTCCTCATCCGCTGTCCGAATCGGTCTTCACATGGATAGGATAGCGCGCGGAGATTCTCCAGTCTTGGTGTCTTTTACAGAGGAGTATCATCGTGCCTAAACGGTAGAATTGCGCATGGCGGTCGATTCATCTGTTATCGCAGGCCTCTCGGTCGGCCAACTTGGCAAAAGCCCGGAAACCCTCCGGAGACTCTCGAGGGCCTCGGATCCACCAATAATGGCGCTGCTACCCCGAGAGTTTTCCCCCTCGGCGGTTATCTCCAGCTTCGCTCCGAGGTTCCCTCTCGTGTCAATGCCTGTTCTGGGCCTCTGCGATCGGCGTTCGGTTACTTCGACCATCCAGCATGGCGGTGAAACAATTGGTAATTGTTATGACTGTCCAATCGTTGCTCTTCTGTCACGCAAGTCGCAGCGTAGGCCTATCATGACGCTCTAAGGCCAATCGGAGACAAGATGCGACCAGACCCATTGGATGACGGTGATCTGGGGGAAGTGATACGATTATCGGCTAGTACTGGAGAACTTCTGTCGCCAAGACGTGGAGAAATCATCCTTATCAGTTCGCTATAATCGCCGAGGAGCTAGGACTGACAGCGACCTGGGGGCCGGGGCATGCCTGTCACAGGGGTCGCTATCGTGTGCACACTTGATAACCTTGACGCAAGTGCCCGACTGTGGTGTTTCTTGCACTGACAATGTTTGGTGGCTCGTGCTAGATGATGGCCGGCTGAAAATACGGTTACTGCACATGTTCTGGATCGACTTAAATGGACCAGCAGCCGATTCACGATTACGACTATCTCTCTATTGCCGCAACTGATTCCTCGTCTGGCAGGACACGATGGTTTCCTGGCGTTCTGCTATCGACGTCCTCGCCGTCCCTACAGCGAAAGAGAACGAACTGTCGGCTTGGATCAACGATGATATCCGTCCACTACCTCCGTCTCGCCGTACCTGGACTCGTTGGGCGTTCGGTTCATTCTGGTTAATCAACCAGCTAGCTCTGAGCAACTGGCAGCTAGGCTCTTCCCTTGTCTCATCGGGGTTGTCGGTTTGGCAGACAGTAATCGCAGTGGTTATTGGCAAAATCATCATTGCCGCGGTAGCCATTCTCAATGGGTATGTTGGCGCTGAATGGCATATCGGATTCCCCGTATGGTCGAGGGCAATATGGGGAATGTACGGAGCCTATGTGGCGTTGGTGCAGCGCATCGTTCTCAGTCTGGTCTGGTTCGCCACGCAATCCTATACTGGTGGCCTCTGTGTCACTGCAGTCCTCTCCTCCATTTTCTCGGGGTTCCAACACCTCGAGAACACCTTTCCAGAGTCGGCTCATGTGACGACGAGAAACTTCATCGGCTGGGTCGTATACAACATCCTGACAATCCCTATGCTCTATGTGCCGCCTGAGAAGACTCGGAAGCTATTTGCTGTCATGAATACCATTACCTTTGTGACTCTGGTCGGAGTCATGATCTGGGCTCTTTCTGCCGCCAAAGGAGGCGGTCCGCTTCTCTCCCAGCCGTCCACCCTTAAATCGTCCGAGGAACTGGGCTGGTCTATCGTGAAAGGAATCACGTCAGTCGTCGGAAGCATTGCGGTGGGCTTAACAAACCAGCCCGACTATTCTCGGTTTGCCCGCCGCCCTGGGGATCAGGTTTTTGGGCAGTGGTTCTCCATCTTGGTCTTCGGTGCGATCATGCCATTCTTCGGTTGCCTCACCTCCTCTGCTACCATGGGAATCTATGGTGAAGCCATCTGGAACCCGCCAGACATTGCTCTCAAATGGCTCGACACCGATTACAACGCAAAATCACGAGCCGGGGCATTCTTCGCCGGGGTAGGTATGGTCATCTGCCAACTTGCAATTAACACAATCGACAATGCATACAGCGCCGCCTTCGACTTGGCTGCTCTTGCCCCCAAATTCCTCAACGTCCGTCGCGGATGCTATCTCGCGCTCATCATATCCATTGCCCTGTGTCCTTGGGAACTGCTCGCCAGTGCTGCCACCTTCATCAACGTGCTATCAGCGTATTCCGTTTTCCTGGGCCCAATGTGCGGGTTGATGATTGCAGAATATTGGGTGAATCGGCGTCGAAAGGTGAAGTTGACAGATCTCTACGACCCGAATCCAAGTGGCATCTATTACTACTGGAAAGGGTTCAACTGGAGGGCATTCGCTGCCTGGATTGCTGGCTTCGCACCTCAGTTACCTGGTTTCATCAACGCGGTGAACCCCAATATCGCGGTGCCCGGTGGGTGTACTAGACTGTATTACCTGGCGTTTCCTTTGGGGTTTGTCATTAGCTTCCTGCTCCATGTAGCTTTTACCAAGCTATTTCCGCCCGGAGGTCTTGGAGAATTTGACGAGGTGGACTATTTCGGGACCTTCACCGCGGAAGAAGCAATGCGATTGCACGTTGTGCCCAGAGACCAGATCGAGGGCATTGAAGACGTTGCAGTACCGAAAGATGTGGAGAAGAAGTCTTGATCTTCATATTCCAGCTTTGTCTTTGTTTCAATTTCTCTTGAGATATGCGTCTTTGTTTGACGGTAACATATTTGTGTTACATCCGCTGTAACTGGCCAACTGTTTTCATTTCAAAACGCCAACTATCCCGGCAACTATCTAATCCTCTTATTACTATTGCTTTTCAGTTTGGTCTGCGTGACCTATATACTGAATCATCACATATACGGCTATCCGCAGTAAAGTAGGGCAATAAATATAGATATATTCAATTTTATCTAGCCAGCCATTATTATTTAAATCTTGACTTCCGGATAGGGTTCGGACAGACTTTATGAGAGCGGAGAGCCGAAGCGTGCAATTTCTCATATTGCCTACTCCATTCATCCATCACACTATAGAACTAGGTTTGTAGTATACAACCTGTGCTGCTGAGCTGGCTAAGATAGTATCTTAAAAAAGCCTTCAATATTCTATCCAGTAATTCATAATCAAAACTCCTGGCCTAGCTGATGAGAGATATGATGAGACCTACGAGGGAAGGGAAAGGAAGAAACCACAAGGAAGATGAACCAACTCTATGAAGAACGCTCTCTATGGGAATCACTGAAGACGATGGATGATCTATCCAACTGGGAGTGAGCGATCAGCATCCATTATATGCTGGATCGCTACAAAGGAGCCATAAGCGAGCTGCACATCTCTGAAAGAGATGCAGCAAGCAAAGGCGAACCGGAGATATGCAGAAAGTAATGCAGCCTGCAGGCAGGAGGCCCGAGCCATATGGAGAGTGCATGGGAACCAGCAGGCTCCAACAAGATATGCCTACTGTTATCATGGAATTAACGTCGAGGCCGGTCACTGGTACAACCGGTGGGATTTGGTAGACATATATATATAGAGGCTTGATATTGAGAGAGATTAGGTGTCCCTTTTACTCTGTTACTGCAGTCCCAAGTAAATTAGACAGATAATATTCATCCCGTATATAGTTGAATAATTATGTTCAAGTTCCCGAGCCCTACGACACACCGCTTCGGCCTTCTATGTATGTGAAGTCTCCTCGTGTATGTATATGCTCACAACGTTGTCGCTCTCGGAATGATGTCGTTCTTACGGAGGATTTCCGGCATATATAAAGATCTCACGGTCTTGATATTCCGGTCACCTCGCTCACCAGAAATAGCTTGGATACAATCCAACGCCGTGTCTATTCGAGTAAAAAGCATGATCCGAAATCGTTGATGTGAAGCCGGTACCGATAAACGCAATACTGCTCAAGGAGCTTCCGGAAGGTGGATGAAATATCGGGTTTATTCATTATTTTAGAAGTTTTCCGGCAACAATAATAGATAATCTAGGCCCGGATGAGAGAAACCACAGTCTTCCAGGCTTACTCACGCGGATTCACACGTATGGCCCTCAACATGCAGAATGAGAACGACGCTCATATCGAAGATGTTAACAGGTACCTATATGAGCTAGGTAATTGTAACGTACAGAAGACAGCCGTCTCGCTTTGCACTAGGTCGAATAGAATTAGCCTTAAAGCTATTCCAGAACTCCTCGAAAGCCCTTCTTTATCTGTTATTCGCGTTCCGGAGTAGTCACTGCAATCGACAGTGCCCTAAACCACTTACCTATTGCGGCGGCGCCGAGCTGCCATCCCACGGTGGTCCACTATATAAAAACCTCCATCTGCCTCACATTCGGAACCACAACATCACTTCCTCAACCCATCCTTCACCTCCTTTCTCCCTCTTTGTTGACAGAAAAGCGTGCATTCTTTCTTCCCCGGTCCTTCCGGCTTGTCTTGTCCTTTTCCCATAAAGCCCCTTTCACACAAACATCCAAAACAGGCAACATGGACAAGATCGCTGACTTCCGTGACTCCGAGTTCTTCCCAACCTGGCTCGAGCTGCCGGAGGCGTGGGAGATAAACGAGGAATACTATAAGTTCTATGGTCACTCCATCTATCTCCCGCGTAAAACCTGGTGCTATTTGGGACAAATCGTCAGCGTCGACTTCGACCACGGTCTCATTCTCGATGCCGAGGATCAGTTCGGCTTCAAGGCTCGCATCACATTCAATACTCCGGACGGCGGCATCCTTTTCGGCGCTCGCAATGCCCCGCTTGAGGGCAGCACTGTGGCGGTTCTGTACGCTCACAAGTGCATTTATCAGGACGCAACATTCGGAATACGCGTCGAATTCAATGATCGCATCAAGGTGAGACTAAGCTGAGGCTTTTCGTCGGAGATGACTGACCTGCCCTTTCCTGCGCTGGTTCCATATCAATCAATCTCTTGCAATCATGGAAGCTAATCAAAACGCATGGAGCAACTAGTTGATCCCAGCCAGTGGACACACCCTTCTGAAGCTCCAGGACAAGGTCCACGAGTTCTGCCACAAGATCGACGGCGAGACCAAGTGCCATGGCTGTGGCAAGATCGACCGCGGAATGCTGATGTGTGGCCAGTGCAAGATGTTTTGGTACTGCAGCAAGGTAAGCAGAAGAAGAAGAAGAAGAAGAAGAAGAAGCATACACCATCGTTAGCCCGATGATCAAAAAGCACTGACAGAAACCAGGACTGCCAGACCGTCGGTTGGCGCGAAAACGGTCACCAGGCTGACTGCAAGATACTCCGCGACTCCGATGTCCAGCAGATGTTCAAGATGGATTGGACCGGATTCGATGAGTTCTTTTCATTTCCTCTTGCCTAGGAAACACGAAAGGTCTACCTGCTCTCATGAGTGAGCTCCATCGGTTATTCGATTTTTGAACTCTTTGCTTCATCCGACAACTTGTTAGGATTGGAGAGACACAGTAGGGATTTTTTTTCCTGTTTTTGTATCAGGAGATAATTGGTATGGCTGGCAAGGAGATGATGCTTCGGGTAGGAATCATGTCATGTATTCTAGCTTGAATTATCTTCCTCGACCGACAACAATGAGAGATCTCCATTAGTTACTGTCACTGTCTGTTGAAGAGTGTAGAGACGAGGAACGGATAGAATAGCCGCGGGGAAGTTGATCCGAGGTCGGCCGAATGGGTCCGCGGGGAGGAGCGCCTTGACCTTCCCCATATTCTTAGCCCTGCCATCTCCTCTCTCTCTCTCTCTCTCCCTTCTCTTCCTATCTACCCCCATCGAAGGGACAATTGGCTCTTCCCACCACCTCCTCAGAATGTTTCGATCAGCCTCTCGTCGACTTCCCCGGCGTATTCCTGCCCTCCCTTCCACGGTCGCCCGCCCTTCGCGCTCCGCATTGCGAGCCTTCACGTGCGGCTATCCTCGGATGTCGTCACCGCTTATCCCCGTCGACCCTCCAGTGTCAACGGCACTGCCTAGCGATTCCTACCAGCTTCTGTCAACAAAGGACAAGGCTGGCGCAGCGGAAGATGCACTTTACGAGCAACAGATCAAGGATGTCGAGGCGTGGTGGAACAGTCCGCGTTTCCAAGGCATCAAGCGGCCTTACTCGGCCGCGGATGTCGTGAGCAAGCGCGGATCGCTGCAACAAACATACCCAAGTTCAGTCATGGCACGGAAACTCTTCAACTTGTTGAACGAGCGAGCGGCGGAGGGAAAGCCGGTACATACCAGTGAGCGCTGAGGTCTGGGATATGGATGACGAGCATCGATTCTGACGGCTTTGCTTGCAGTGGGTGCGATCGACCCCGTACAGATGACACAACAAGCTCCGAACCAGGAGATTCTGTATATCTCCGGCTGGGCGTGCTCCTCGCTTCTGACCACCACCAACGAAGTGTCTCCGGACTTTGGCGACTACCCCTACAACACGGTGCCGAACCAGGTGCAGAGACTGTTCAAGGCTCAACAAATGCACGATCGCAAGCAGTGGGATGCTCGACGGAAGTTGTCTGCGGAGCAGCGGAAAGAGACTCCTTATGTTGATTACTTGCGGCCGATCGTCGCTGATGGTGATACCGGGTATGTGGTCTGATCAAGTCGCACGTGGAAAAAAACGTGAGGTTAACCTGACGGCGCCTGCAGACACGGAGGATTGACCGCGGTTATGAAGTTGGCCAAATTGTTCGCCGAGAACGGTGCCGCCGCAGTGCACTTCGAAGATCAACTACATGGTGGAAAGAAGTGCGGCCACCTTGCTGGCAAGGTTCTTGTGCCGATGAGCGAGCACATCAACAGACTGGTCGCCGCTCGCTTCCAGTGGGATATGATGGGCTCCGAGAACTTGGTCATTGCCAGAACCGATTCGGAGAGCGGAAAGCTCATCAGCAGCGCCATCGACGTTCGGGACCACGAATTCATTTTAGGTGTCACGGAGGAAGTTGAGCCTCTGGCAGAGACTCTTCAGGCCATGGAAAGAGAAGGAGCCGCCGCGTCGGAAATCGATGCATTTGAGTTGGCATGGGTCAAGAAGCACAAGCTGGTCACTTTTGACGAAGGTACTGTGTTTTCTTGATCAACCATTTTGAACTCTACTGACTATCTCTAGCCGTCGATGCACATCTTGAAGCCGAAGGCGCATCGCAATCCGCAAGAGATGCCTACAGGAAGCACGTCAAGGAGAACCCAGACCTGTCAATTTCTCGCCGGAGAGCGTTGGCGAACGACTACTCCAAGACTCCTGTGGTCTGGTCCTGCGACATTCCTCGTACTCGTGAAGGGTTCTACCACTACCGCGCCGGGTTCCCTGCGGCAACGAAGAGAGCCAAGGAATTTGCTCCTTACGCCGACCTGTTGTGGGTTGAGACGGGTGATCCAAACGTTGAAAAGGCAGGCAAGCTGGCGGGAGAGGTCCGCCAAGCTCACCCTGGCAAGAAGCTCGTCTACAACCTCAGCCCGTCGTTCAACTGGATGGGCCAAGGATTCGACGAAGCGTCTCTCAAGTCGTTTGTTTGGGATCTCGCCAAGCATGGGTGAGTCCCTGAGAACTGTTCCGAGATTACAGGCCTGGGACACTGACATTAATTCGTAGTTTCGTGTTGCAATTGATTTCCCTTGCTGGTCTGCACTCCAACGCAACCATCACAACGGAGCTTTCCCGTGCCTTCAAGGATGAGGGCATGCTCGCCTACGTGCGTCTGATTCAATCGCGCGAGAAGGAACTCGGCGTCGACGTTCTTACCCACCAGAAGTGGAGCGGTGCACCATACATGGACGGAATATTGGGTGCTATCCAGAGTGGCAGCAGCAGTAGCAAGAGCATGGGCGAGGGTAACACGGAGAAGGGTAAGTTGTCCGAGGTTATTGAGGGTTCGATTTACACGTGGAAAGTTTTGCTGACTTGACGCTACAGGTTTCTAAACCCCGTTGAATACTCCCGAGGTCCTGCGTCTAGACATGAAAGGAAGGTTCACTCCATTCCAGTGGTTCAATCTCCACATGTACGATCCGACCTACACGACGCTTTTGAGCGTCACTTGTATGTTCGCTGCCATCTATGTTTACATATTACATCAGGGTTTTAGATTTACGCAGATATCCAATGTCAATGCCACACGGTCGATTTTAACAGCGCTCCAGATAGCTTCATCTCATTTTTCTCCGAGTTCTCCAGGCAACACGACAAATCCATGCTCAAGCACGGTAGAAATATACATGGCAGCGGTCAGAGCGAGGAACTGCCTATTTGTTTCTGACTGTGTTGGGTTCAATTTGTAGGCCCTCGGAAACTCCAAAACTGCACGGAGACCTTCCCATTCTCTTCTCCCCGCTCCCCACGTCCTAAACGTCAATCATCTCCTTGCCCTCGTCCAACCGTTTCAGACACTCAAACACTCCAGGGTAAGTCCAGTTATACCGGACATGCTTATAGATAGAATCGGCGTTTTTCCTATCCTGCGACTGTCTCGTGATCTCCTGAATACGGGATGCCCTCGGCCGGCGAACTCGGTCAAAGTCCTTCAAGATGGCCGGGACACAGTCCCGATGAACGCCCTGGCGACTGAACAGCCGGAATGCTTCGGCATCCTCGATTGCTTGGGTGCCGCCCTGCGCCTGGTGCGGCGTCATGGCGTGCGCAGCATCGCCGATCAACACCGTGCGACCCTTGATATACGTCGGTAGAGGGTCTTGGTCTCGCAGTTGCCAGAGTTTGATGTTCTCAGCGCGTCTGTTTGTTGAATGTTATACCCATTAGGCCTGATATGAAGCTCAACAAGAGAAAATCATGGATCTCTCTTACCTCAGCAAAGCCTGACAAAACGGTCCAAAATCCGAAAACGTATCCAGCAAATCCTCCACACTGCCCTGCGCAGACCACGATTCCGTCGTTTTCGCACGAATGCACGAGTCCGGCGCAAGGCAGACGAAATTCAACAGCTCGAATCCCCGACACGGATACGTGACGATCGACCGACTAGTCGCATCGAGGGCCAGATAGAGATTCAACTCCGTTGGCTCCGTCCCATCCATGAGACGGAGTTCTTCCCCCACCGCTTCACGCACCACATGGGCGGGCAGCGTGAATCGATATGCAGAGATTCCGGACGGACGAGCCAGGCGGAGTGCTTCGTCGCCGACGACGAGCGGTCTGACGATGGATTTGATTCCGTCGGCTCCTATAATAAAATACAGTGTATATAGCCCCATCAGCAACGCCAGATCCATCATGCATGTAAAGAGATTCGTAATCATTCATAACATAACGAACCAATAATCAAATCCCCTCTCATCTCCTCACCACCCTCCACTCTCACCACACCTTCCTCCACATCGACACCCACCACATTCGCCCCCCAAACCACCTTGGCCGGCGTCCCCACGATCCCCGTCGGCGCCGTCGCCAGCCGATGGAACTCGTCCCACAACCTCCCGCGATGCTGGAGACACCAGTCCGCGCCCAGATCGCGGATGATGGGCCGCAGATCGACCTCGTGCACGAGCCTCGCGAACCGGTCGAACACCTTCGACCGCGCCGACGCGATGCTCGCCGCCCGTTGCCGATCGAACCCGAGCTCCGCCATGATCCGCACCGCGCTGGGGGAGGTGTTGATGCCTACGCCGAGCTCGTGGGCGCCCGAGGAGGGGGAGCGTTCGAGGACGGTCACCGAGTGGTGTTCGCGGAGGACCCGGGCGGAGAGCATCCCGGCTAGGCCGCCGCCGATGATGATGACTTTCATGGGGTAAATCAAGGCTGGTGATGATGGGCGTTGATCCAAGTGTGTGAAAAGTCTATGACGAGATGAGAATCAGATGGGAATCTCGGTGTGTGGGGGTTGTGGTGAGGGGATTCATGCAAGGGATGGGTTGTTCTGACAGGGTTTCGTCCCTGTGGGTGCAGATTGATTGATCTGAGATCCTGGATGCGCCAAGCGATCATGTCATGGTTTGAGGTGCTTGATTGGTAGCAACATGCACGTCCATACATGGTCAGAGTAGACTTATGGAGGGGTCACCAAGGCGGAGATGATTTTGTTTGTTACTTGCACGATGTGAAATCGATCGTCCGAACTCCATCGAGACAAGTCATGATGAATATGTACAGCATTTTGTATGTACAGCATTGTATGTACAGCATCGCCACACGCCTATATACTATATACTCCACACTAAGGCTTATAATAGCAATGCTTCTCGAAGCACGCATCACACTCGACTGGAAGCGCGGTCCCCGTCTTCGCCATGATGGCGCATCCCAGACAGGTGGCCCACCCGGCTTCTCCGCCCTGGTCGGCCATGGCCAGGCCGTTGCCGATCATCGCGTCCGTCTCGCTGGGGAAGTACTGGACCTTGGCCGTGGGCTGGTTGCTCTCGTAGGTGATGTTGACGTTGGGAATATACACGATAGTCAACTGGTCGGGCTCGTTGCAGCCGAAGAACGTCGCCCGCTTGTTCAGACCCTCGGCGAGGAAGGTGTCGACGGGTGGAATGTACGGCATGCGCGCCAGATCGTGGTTGGCGCTCTGCACGTAGGTGGTCAAGATCTCCGTGCCGTTGGGGAAATTGTCCGCGTCGTCGGCGCTGTTGTCATTGACCAGCAACACGTCGACGCCACGCGCGGGCTGCAGGAACGGCCAGATGGGGTTATTCTGCAGCGCGACGCCGCCGTCGACCAGGCTGAGCTCTTCCTGTTCCCAGATGGCGTTGGCGGGGTTGGGCACCGAGGTGGACGACTGGTAGTTGTAGAACGGATTGGGGTAGACGGCGTACAGATCGCGGGTGGTGATCTCGTGGGCGTTGTGCACCATCTCGGCCAGGTCTTCGTTGAGGTCGGTGGTGCTGTTTCGCGGGATGGGGGTCTCGGGACAGCCTTCGTGGAACAAGCTGGACGAGGTGCCGAGGACGTAGCCCAGGTTGTCGTAGTTGACGACGCAGGAATCGGGCTGGGCGGGCTGTCCGTTGGACATGGAGGTGCCGAGGTAGCCCATGCGAGCGAAGGCGCTGACGTCGCTGTCCCAGGAGCCGAACTCGAAGGGGGTGAATTCATACGTGGTGGCGTTGGGGCCGGGGCCACATTCGCCCTCGAAGGTCTTCACGCCCAGGGCGAGGATGACGGGGAAGGGAACCTCGTGGCTGGTGAACCTCGAGAGACCTTGCACGGTCGAGAACCGGGTATCGACGCCGCCGTTGGGGCCTTCCAGAAGCTGGTATGAGAGCAGACGGCCCCACGGGTCTGTCAGGGTGGGTGGGAATCCCGCCAAGTGCTTGCTGGTGAGGTCGTTGACGACCTTGGAATAGGCGACGGCAACCAGCAGGTGGTCGGGGACGAGAAGACTGTCCTGGAAGGCCTGTTTCCACAGTTCATCCTTCAGCGTGGTGATGGTCGGGTAGTTGTTACCGGCCAGGGAGGAGAGTAGCCAGGCACCGCCGGACAGTCCGGACTGGTACGTGAGTGCTTGGTACAAACCACTGGTGCTGATGGTGCTGTCGCGGTCGTCGAGACCCTGGATGAGACCAGCACCGACAAGCAGAGACCGGTAGCCTCCACCACTGACCGACAACGCCAGCTGGAAAGATAAGTCAGCCAGTCGCCCTACGTCTCTTCTTGAGGAATCAGACTTGAAGAACCTACCGTTGGCAGCGTGCCACTGGTATCGAATCCCGAGTTGGTCTTCGCCAGCCAGTTCTTCAGAGCCTCGTCAGCCAGAGGCTTTCTGCTCTGTCGAAACGCGGCCTCGTCGGCACTCAACCCCGTGGCTGGTCTGACCAGAGGAGTGGCAGGGCACGATGTGTGAATGGGCGCGTATCCCGCATCGACGCCATTGCAGGCCAGAAGCAGGAGTCCTGCAGCGAGCGAGAGACCTTGGACCAGCATTTGACGTTACCGTTATCGTCCTTGACGAGGCAGGAGAGTCGGATGGTTCATCCGGGACAACCCTCGCGAACAATTCCATAGTGTTTCGGCGGCTATATAGGTAACCAGCGTGCGTCAAAGCGTGCGTCAAAGCGAACGGCCAAGGCCAATTTAATTTCAGTTGACGGAGTTATTACCATTATTGGCGTTCACGTCAATGGGCGTCTCCTGGACACCCACGTGGGGTCCACGTGTTTTGACGGACTGTGGGGAACTTCACGTGGTTGCAGCTGGTTGAGACGATTAGGGCCAATGGACTGTAACCAGTCCTTGTATTAGTTAGTGCTGAAGCTCAGGGACGGGAAGAGAAAGAGTGTACAAACTTGATATTTTAAGCGACAAAAATAGAAAACAAGTAAGCTACATACTTCCTAAGCTCAATTATCGTTGAACAACTAATTCAAGAATAATAAGTTGAAAGTATTTATTATCATCAGTAAAATCACAGACATCATAGGGAAATAATCATCCGGACCCCTAACCACAGTACCGTATAAATATATATATCACCAATAATCAGACACCAACTCCCCTTCCTATTCAACCTCCCCTTCCTTCTCATCTCCCTTCCACCAAATCCAAACAGCCTTACACCAAAACCACGTCTCAATAGTCCCCAACACACAAAGCACCGCAAGCAAAACCATTTTCATATTCCTCCCTATACCAAGAGACTCCAGACTGACTGATGGAGTGCTAAATGGATCCACATGCTCCGAGCCAGCCTTTTCCGCATCGGATCTAGGCCTGGACGACCCATTGCCGGGACTCTTCACATTAAGCAGTGCTGCACGCGTAGAGAAGGCGGAGGTAGACGTCGGCGAGAGTCTGGATGGCCCCAGTGGACCGTAGAGAAGGGCGGTTCGGGAGAGTGGAGTTGGGGGTTGGATCTGGACTTGTGAGAGTCGGAGGGTGCCTTTAAGTGGCAGGCGAAGGAGTTGCGTTGGAGAAGACATTTTTGTTTATGGAGAGGGGGTTGGATGACGGAAAGCGGAAAGCAGGGCGCTTGGTATATATTGTCAGATCTTGAATCTGAGTGGGGGCTGATTGATCTTCTGCACCTTGACTCAGACCCTCGTATTGAGACTGGAGGTCCTGTTTCCTCCCGAAGAATTAAAATAAGCAAAGCTGTTCTTTGAAATCACCTGTTCTATTAACTATGACTAGTAGCCCTTACGGTATACTTGGTATTTTACTGAACCGATGCGAATCGATACTATCCTTTAGTGTCCCTATGGACCTATCTTTACCCCCGAAAAGCTACCTATTTCACCTCCGCATATACCTCCAACGCATCATGCAACCGCCCAAAAAGACCCCCATGCCAACTTCTCACCTCCTCCCATTCACTCTCCGGTAGCGTCGCGCGCATCATCCGCAGCCACCCACCGACGATCAAGTCGGCATAGCTCGCCCTTGTTCCGAGTAGAAACGGCCCACTCGTGTCCCTCAAGAATAGCTTCGCCAGACCACCCAGCATATTCCGGAACGAATCCTTCACCTTCTCTCGCTCCTCGCCCACCAACGCAAAGTCCTCCCAGCACGTAACACCCGCGCGCCGGACGAATTCCGCCTTACTGACCTCGGCCGTAGCCGGATCGAACGGAAACCCCTGCACCGTCAGCTGGACATGTGCGGTAAAGGCCGCGTCGACGTTCACATTGAACCTGGCGTATTCCGGAAATGCACCCTCGCGACACTCCGACAGCGGGACAAGTGGCGCAAGATCGTGCGTGAAGACGTAGTCGATCGTCTGCGGGGGGAAAAGGTCGCCCGCGCCCGTGTTCGGATACGTGTTCTGGAGGTAGACGGCGATATCGAAGGAGTCGCCGACCAACGAATCCGTGGCGGGATCCTCGATGATGGGCAGGGTGAAGAAGTCGGTGCCGTCGGCGAATTTGCGACAGGGTGGGACTTTGAGACTGCTGCGGACTTTTGCAATGTCGGGTAAAGCCACCCATGAGGTCGAGTAGGGGAGACCTTTGAAGTTGAGTGCCAGGCGGGTTTTCCAGGGGTTTGGTGAGCAGCAGGTTTTCTCCCGGGGGGGACGCATGGCGATGTCGTAGAAGACGATAGGGCGGGATGGATTTGAGGTCGGCGGCATGGCGAATGATGGAAATGAAATGTGATAGGAAGACTTTTTCTTCTGTAGGCTGGATATTGTGTCTTTCAAGAGGAAACTCTTTGAAGAGGAAAATCAAGCGCTTGATGGTTGAATAGAATATACCCAAGTGGCTTATTTATAATTTGTTTAGCTCGTGGCTACTGAATTCTTCACAAGTTCACAGTCGACTTCACTGCGCTTACTTGATGTGGGGTAAATCCAAGTGATTCATGTTGACTCATAGTGACTGGGAACCAAGACTCCACAATTTGCGGTGAGTCTGACCTACCTAAGCTACCTCTAGACTTTACCTATCATGCAACCCGATAGAAGATGGGATTGAGTCAAGACTCAACCGATTGTATTAAGCCATGATGATGTGGGGTAAATCCAAGTGATTCAGGTTCTCGGTGCTAGGCCTGTTTAGGCTTAGCTGGAGGCCAAGCTTCTCCACCGTAGGCAAGTCTTTCCTTTTCCTGTAGGTAGTCATACTCATAGTCAGGTAGCAGCAGGTACTCCGTAGCAGTTTTCATCATCCCATGGAGTCTTGTCTCCCCTTGCTCAACCGTTCATTTCCATAACTCAACCATCCATGAAACCAAAGCCACTCCCTTGTCTAAAGTATCTGCAATACAATCCCTGGTGAAGGAAAAGCATAACAATTCCTTACGGCCACCACAGCTTTCCTCGGTCAGTGAAAACTCATCTGCCAGATGAAACATGCTGATTCCCTAGGTACCAGATCCTTCGTGATAATAATACTCTCCAGCTTGAGAAGCAACAACTTGATGATGCGCTGGAAAGGAGTCGGAAATACTGGTACCAGCTCGCATATTTAGCCCATGAACTTCGGGATTCTTCTGGCTTGAGTCCAGAGTTCACAAATTCCCGTCATGTCCTCCACAGAATCCCGAAACTCCAACCCCGCTCCAAAAGATTCCTGGTTCGCCCTTCTGGGCATTCTCCAACGTTCAACGTTTGCATAGAAGCCTCTTCTACTTGGAAACTGTCAGCAGACCCGGACTGCGACAGACTCGAAAAAGAAATCTCACGTCTCGCCTTGCTACAAGTTGGCACCGCGGTTGCTACTTCCGTCAGTTTCACTGGGAGCATGTTCAGTTCGTGGAAAGGCATTAGGGAAGAGAATGTCACCGGGCCCAATTATTTGGGAATCCTCACAATTGGCTGGTGTTACGTACTATCTGCACGGCTCGTTGAAATGCAAGGCGAGGACGCTTCTATGCGATACACTTGTTTTGAGGCTGAATACAACAATGAAAGCCTCCATGCCGTTGACATTGGAGAGGCGGACGAGAACGTGGCTCGGTGGTGGTCCGCAATACTCGCTCCAAATGAAGGATGGAAAGCTATTGTGAGACGAACCCCCAAAGGGGAATTTTTGGCCCCATGGGCAGTTTCCCGCACTTGTGAAACATGTTTTTCAATCAAATGCAGGGGATTCTCGCCAACTTCGGTCTTCACGCCCTTATCCTCAGGGAGAGCTTTTGAGGCCCTTGCTGGATTTGCGCGTTTGCATGGATTGCACAGCCAATTTCTCATTGCCCTTGCGATGGCCTTAACTATCCCAGCATAAGCATTATGGCTCAACTGCCAAACTACCACTCCCAAGAGCGACTGGTGGTAAAAAGATCAATACTCCCATCGATGTCATCCCGTCCATATGGATGAGTTTAAAGGAAGACCTGCCCTACTACATGACTTTGAGTTGCAGCCCTGAAGTAATGATGTCGACTTTCTGTGGGGCATTCTGGGAACTTGATATCGCCTGCAATCTCGTCAGCCCATGGCTACATCCGGTCCTTAATGAGGTCATGGTAGGGGGTGATCCAGAAGTCCTTGCTTTTATTGGTGCAATCCGCCAGCCGAATTTCAGTGCACTTTGGATTGGAGCAGTTGCAAGCGGGTTAGGCCCAGAAATACTCGATCAAGTAAGAGAATGCCAGCCTCCTCTTGATCCGCGCGCCTTTCCCTGGAGTGGCTGTCCACAAAGCTTCATGGATATTGCAGGGTCAGGTCCATACACTTGCGAAAATCCCGAATATATCTCGAGAGCGGATGTTTGGCGATTAATGCACCTCCCTTCAACTGAGGAGGACAATGTGTGCTATCAGTATCCGCCTCGCACACCTTGGGCACCCTGTGGGGCATCTCTCGTAAAAGATTGTGCTCTCCGTGTCACATCACATTTGGAGTGCTCTCGACATGAATATCAATATGATCATTGGGATTGGTACTTGGAAGATGGCACTACGATTCAGGACTACGGATTTTCAAAACAACCGACATTAACTGTGTCTGAGTATCTTTTCGATATTGTTGACGTCAAGGCGCATAGGGATTTCAAGAGAACCGACTTTAACTTTGATCAAATGGCTTCTGAGGAAACTTCATTCCTTATATTTCTATGGTTCTTTAACTGTGGAGAGGGCCTACCCTCTGAGAGCATTTATCGAGATGATTGGATTAGTGATATATGGGAACTTGAAGACGACGAAGGTGGGGTAGATGCTGATGAGACTGATGATCGAGATTCGCAAGGACCGGCCGGCAATAAGGATCGACTTGAATCATGGCTTAATACAATCGGTTGACTCAATCCCATCTTCTATCGGGTCGTAGCATGGGTAGGTCACCGCAAATAGAATGTGGAGACGGTGTGGAGCCTTGGTCACCAGTCAGTAGTCACCATAGTCAACCAGTGAGTATTTCTCAAGGAGTGGAAATGAAGATGTGTGCAGGAAGAAGAAATGATGATTGGTCTCTACACTGAAGGCTCCATGGAGCGAGGCTATATAGGCGCTGCTTGCAGTTTCTTTATAAGCGATCAGTATATATGGTGATCGTTCATCCTCAGTGTCTCATCATTGTCAGTTTGCAACGGTAGGTCACTTTAGTTCCTAAAACTTTGGTTTAAAGTTGGCATTCTATTGAAGCTTGTCGCGGACACCAGCTGGAACAGTGGAACTTGGTCCACTGCAAACCTTGTTGTAGGGCTGAAGGGTCAACAAAGTATTCCACCATGTCGATAATCCCTCGAGGCTAATGCGTCCTGCCCTCGCTTGAACTTCTTTGTATTGTACAACTACATCCATAAATGTCAAATTGGCGCAGTGATGACTTCACCATAACGGAAAATACCAACCGTCGACAACATTCCAATTGGCCGGAGTTCCTTCCCGCCCTTCATTCTCCACCTGCGCTCAGACTTGGAAGATAATCAATCATGAGTTGGCATTTTGGCAATGGCAGGGGTAGGGGAACAAAGAAATAAACAAGAAAAAAAAAAAGGCTTGCAAAAGCGACTGAATTAGGACACGTTTTACAAGCTCATATCGGTTGGTTTTGGTGTAGTTTGGTAGTTTGCAGGTGTTTCCAGCAAGTTGCCGCGACAATCCTCGAAGCCATACTCCATAGAGAAAAATTTGACCGCTCCGGACCCTCCGATTTGCTGCCGCAAGATCTACCGATCTGGAAAGCATACCGATCTCACGAATCAGAATGTGTCGTTGACATCGGAGGCCTCCTTTTTTTAAGTTCTTTTCCTTTTTGCTCGGGCCTGTCTGACGTGTCGCAGATAGTATACTTGTCCCGTGCGCTACTATCTTAGATGGTGGCAGGTGCATGCAATTGCATTCAATGATAGCTGTCCATGGCGTCGCGTGTCACCGAGAACCGAAAGGAGTGGGTGCAGGGAATCCAGCCAAGATATGTCAAATGCCGCACGGTCGCACCTTCCCCGGGGTGGCTGCACTAGTTCGCTGGAGCTGCGATCCGGCGGGACAGGGCTGTAAAGTTAACTTGTAACAAAGAACATGGAGAATGGGTACCCTTGGGATTCTGGGGAACTTAAAGCCTGGATTTCTTCTCTTCCCATTCGAATGCTTTTTATTTTTCGATAGAATTTCGTTGCCAAAAGTCTATCCCCCTTCTGTCTCTAGACAAATACATCACACCGCTCCATAAGCTTCCGCTTGTGGAAGGGTCCATCTGAACTCTCGCGATGGAAGCTATTCATCTAGTGTAATGCTCCGCATTTCCCCCGTGGGCTGGATGATGAGTGAGGGCAAAACCATCATTGACCAAAAAGCCGGTGACAGGCCCCGAGACAGCGTTGTGACCCGAATCCATCAGTGGCTGCGCGGCACGGGTCGACATGAGGACACCACCAATACATCATCCGTGGAGCAGCAACCTCCTCGTCCGATCCAGGAAACCCAGAGGACATACTACGAGCGACTCCAAAGAAGCGCCACGGTGTCCGCCTTGCACGAATCCACGGGCACGAATCACCAACAGCCCTGCAAAGCCTGTCGCGAATGGGGCGTCGATTGCGACTGTCAACGGCCACGCTGCTCGCATTGTCTCCACGAGCAAATCCTCTGTTTCTACGTTGGCGGCGGTCCTGCAGCGTCGAGATCCAAATCGACACGACATTTCAAGTGACGAATGAAACGATGACATGGCATTGTTTTTTGGATAATGATGATGATGATGGATCGCATTCTGGAAGTGCGGTTCTTTGTTCCGGGAAGGGGAAGAAATTTTTTTCTTCTTTTATTTGGTGCTGGGATCTTGAGGAGTTTCGATTCTATGTAGATATTTTCACTGCGATAATGGCAAATCTTTAATGAAACCTGGGCAATCCTCCACATGGCAATTTTCCGTTCTCGAAGAAGGTTCGTTGGGCGAGAATTTCATCGTGCTGAGCTGGGCAAGGAACTCGAGACTCGAAGTCGATCGATCCATATCCCTGGACGCGGGCAAAAAGCAAGAAAAAGAAAAGGCGAGGCAAAAACACAGGAATGTGACAACCAACAAAAAGAAATGACCTACGCAGGATTCGAACCTGCAATCTCTTGATCCGTAGTCAAGCGCCTTACCATTGGGCCAGCAGGCCAGGTGAACTGACGAAGGGTTGAGCCCTGTTTTACCTCATTAGTCAACCCGCAAACTGTCACACTTCTCATTTGGGCATAGTGCAACACTAGGGCTGAACTGGAGCATACGTAGCAACACCTTCTACACTCACTCAAATATCAGTAGACATATCGCTTCGAAAATAAGCAAGCGAATTAGGGACTATAAGAGTCAGACTCGGAAACTAAACTTGTGCATAATCTCCAGTGGCTCCAATGAAGTTGACTACTGCCAACTTGTTCTTTCTTATTCTCTTCTCACGCGGGACGATCCCATGGCCGTGTTAAAGAGAACTGAATTGAAAAAGTACTTTTGGGATAGCCAATATCGTCCATAGAAGACAATAATGTAAGCGAAACATCCTCACAGTGGGTAAGCATTCACTCATTCTGACAATGCGGGGTAATTAAGGTTGGAGTCGCATGGATGCGTGTTGACTGCCGAGGTCGCCCTCCGTACCGGGTAAGGCACCTTCTCCGCACGCCTTCGACTCTTGGCAAGATGGCCGCGACAGTTCTAAATTCTACATGGTTGGAAAGATCGTCTCATTCGGATCCGACGATGCTCCGTCGCTCGAGGAGCATGCGCTGGGGAACCATACCTCAATCTTCAGGCATCGACCCGTCAACATATGCTAGAACGGTTCAATGCCCGCCGTTGACGTGATGATCCGTATCTCAAGGCATTGCAAAGCTGGATAACCTTATTATCAATCCGTTTTCGCGATATCCATAATCTACTTGGTAGTTTGAATAATCTCTGCTGATAACCGTCAGATAGCAATAACCTCAAGCTAGCACCAAGGCGGCAAAGCTCCTGGCTCTCCAGTTGGTTGAACAAAACCCGAATGTATTCAATTGCAGATCCCTCCAAATCCCAGACGTGACGTTCAAATCCCGGTATCTTGGCTGATAAGATAAGTTAGCGTCGCCTTATCTTGCGGGGGCGAGTCTCTCCTATTTAACTGAATCCAAATCATCTGTTTCTTGATTGCAACAGTTCCCATCTCAAGCACCTTCCTCCATCAATCCCTTCGCAATCATGTCTCCCGTGCGCGTCGGAGCCGTCCAGGCTGAGTCTGTTTTCCTCGATCTCCAAGGCGGCGTCGACAAGACCATCGACTACATCAAGCAAGCATCCGAGAAGGGCATCCAAGTCCTTGGCTTCCCCGAGGTATGGATTGGTGGATATCCGTGGTGAGCCTCTCTCGCGTATCGATCTTGACGCAATTGTCGGAACGATTGACTTTTTTTTTTTTTTTTCCTCAAAGTACATCAAGATCTCTGACCCTCGACAGGACGATCTGGAGCCAGCCCGCCTTCGAGACTGCCCTGTTCTCGGCGAAATACATCGCCAACTCACTGCCTCGCGATTCGCCCGAGATGCAGCGCATCCAGGACGCCTGCAAGGAATATAACGTCTTCGTCGTGCTGGGATACAGCGAACGAGACGGTGGGAGCATCTACCTCTCACAGGTCGGCATCATCTGCAACCATCCAAGCCCTCCCCCCCCCGTCCTTCCATCTGACAAAAACGATATAGGCCTTCATCTCCAACACGGGTGAAATCATCCACAACCGCCGCAAAATCAAGCCCACCCACGTCGAGCGCTCGCTGTGGGGCGACGGCCAAGCCGACTCCCTGAAATCCGTCGTCGACACGCCCTTCGGCAAGGTCGGCGGACTGAACTGCTGGGAGCACCTGCAGCCCCTGCTTCGCTACTACGAGTACTCGCAGGGCGTGCAGATCCACGTTGCCGGATGGCCGCCGTTCCCGCAGACGACCAACGACGTGGCGTTCCCGTTCCCCTACCACGCGACGGCCGAGGCGAACTACCGCGTCACGCAGTTCATGGCGATCGAGGGACAGACGTTCGTGCTCTGCTCGACGCAGATGCACAAGATGGAGACGCTGAAGACCCTGGGCTTGGACGAGAAGGGGTTGTTCACCGAGGTAAGCCATCGGTAGTAGTAGTAGTAGTAGGAGTCACCCGCAGCGAAAATGACTGACGTTTGCGTTTGCGATACAGAACGGAGGTGGATTCGCCATGATCTTCGGACCCGACGGCCGGCCGCTGGCGGAGCCGTTGTCGCCCGGCGAAGAGGGCATCGTCACTGCTGATATCGATCTTGACCTGATCAACCTGGCCAAGAACATGGCGGACCCGGTTGGCCATTACTCGCGGCCCGATCTGCTCAGCTTGAAGGTCACCACGGAGCCGGCCAAGATTGTGCACAAGGAGTGAAATTCGATGTTATTGGAGGTTCAACTTGCGTGATTCATGTAAATAGCTGCTGTACGCGGTTGATGTTTACAGCGTAATGGCATGTGTTTTGGTCAATTAATCTCTCCATTGCTACGTCTATAGAACATTCCATTCCTATGCAAAAACCACAACTCCATACAAAATCAACCCTAACCCTACCACGTCAACAGTCAGCACCACCTATCTATCTTCCATGTAGTATAAGTATATATTCAACTCACCCGATACACCAACCGCCCATTCTGATTCTCGATCTTCTCGCCCAGCCAGATGCCCTGGCGCTCGCGAAACCCACCATCACGCATGGGCAGGTCGGCCGTCAGCTTGGGCCCGTGGTCGCCGTGGTCCTCCAGCCGGATGTTGCGCGCGCTGCGGGAGAAGTTCTCGCCGCCCCAGATGAACCAGCCTAAACGTGTTAGTTAGAAGTGGATGAAATGATGATATGATGTGTTGGGCTGACTCACCATCGCTGTTCCCGATGTGCTTGTCCAGCCGGATACGGTTGGGGTGCCAGGTTCCGTGGGCGTCTTTGACGGCGGCGTGTAGGAAGGTGGCGTCGCCGTCGGTTTCGAGGCGGATGTCGCGGGAGGAGTGGTGGAAGGACATGGTGCTTTATTTCTTAGTAGACGGGAATCTGGGGGATGTAGGCGGGAATCTTGGGGGTATTAATAGACGGTTTTCTCATAGACTCTAGAGTCTAGAGTGACTCCAGGATAGACTATAGGAGCTAGTGAAACAATACTGGGTGGGGCGATAGCAATAATCGAAGGTTAGTGTCTTTAGCCTAGGCAGCAAAATAATAACAATAGCATTCTTTTCTATCTATTCTGCAGGTATCGAAAATAAATAGTGGTTTGCTTAGTATCTTTGGGAAGTTTGGGTGAATGAATATACTAGAATTAGGGTTACTCACTTGGTACCCAACCGAAGTCTTGTATATCCCAGTACAGACAGTCAATCACACTCCGTGAAATCCTCCATTCCAGCATCCGGCACAGAATCCTCAGGCAGGCAGAAGCCAACATGCTCGCCCTTCACCGTCCTAAAAACCCTCAAATGCTCTCTCTATCTCGAGTATAAGTATATTGGTGAATGACAATCAACAAGTGGAAGGGTAAATAAATCCATCTCTCACCTCCAGAATATCAACAAACTCGGCATAAAGACCCTCGTTCTTCATCCCCTGCCTCACCAAATCCACGACTCCGCCCACCAGCGCCGTAACCGTAGTGATCTTGCTATCCCAAGTGAGCAGGGCGGAGACGCCGGTTCCATCGACGCGGGTGCCTTCGGTGCTGCCGTAGGGATCTGCAACACGGTTGTCAGCCTGGAAATTTCCAGGGTTTTGGTTCTCAACTCACTCTGCATCTTCTTGCCCAGCACCATGTTCCTCCACCACGCCAGACCGACTCCCTGGTCGAACAGCACGGTCGGGAAAACGCTGTACGGGGTAATCACATCGAGCTCTTGCACGGTCTGGAACGATATGGACCGGATGCCGGCGTTGGAGATGTATCCGACGATTTCGTCGGTGGTCACGTTGGTGATATTGTTGATGGATGCGAACATGCCGGGGACGTGCGTGAGGACCGAGTTGCAGGTGCGGACGCGTTCGGCGTTTTCGAAGATGCGGCTTTTTTTCGTGGGCTTTAGCATACACACATGTGAAAGCCTAGCATACATGTGAAAGCACCAGGTAGATGGACTAACCGAACAATGTCAACGTCGTAATAAGGCATCTCCAGGACCTTCCACTGCTCGTGGCTCGAGAACCAGTATCCTGCGTTTTTTCAACATCAACAATCAGCAAAAGTTTCAGCGAATGATGGATGGGCGACTGCGACCGACCTTTCTGCACGGTGATGGGACCCACGTGGCCCATCTCGTAGTCGACACTCACGAGCTTCGGTCTCTTGACTTCCCAGAGCATGTTTCGGTCCTCGTCGGACAAGCCGCCGAAGAATTGCAGCCACCAGGTGAACAGCTCGCCCTCGTAGGGGTCGTCGAGCCGTCCGTCGCCTTCGCACTCGTATGTCTGGTCGGGACTGTCGACGGGGAGGAATTGGTCCTTGAGACGCGTTACGGCGCAGACTTGTCCTTGACCGAGATAGAAGATCTAGGGTAGGGTGGGCATGAGTCACGTCCCAGTTATTATATGGAATGGGGCATGCTATGCTCACCTTTGCTGCTGTCGTCTTGGTATAATCCATCCACCTCTCCCAACCATGGGCAAGCTCGTGATAAGCTTCGTTCTGGGTGTTCTCGAGGGCTTGGATGAATCCGTAGACAGCCCAGACCAGCTCACTGTTAGGATTAACCGTCAGCGTACAACATACATCCTGAAAGGGGGAGGGACGTTACGTACCCATTATCCAGTGCCGGAACGCGGTTGTTCCAATCCCCCGTGGGCGTCACATCCTGCGTACTCGTGGTGATCCAGGGCAGAAACCCTCCGAACCCGGGATACGTCTCGTTGAATCGCAGGTACGTGTGCAGCTTCGTCGTCATGATGGACGCTGCGATGGCTGGCGCAGCGGCTGGATCGTCCGGCGCGAGAAACCGAGCGGCGTCGGGCGATCCGGCGATGGCTTGGGCGTAGACCATGATTTGGAGGGACTGAAATGCATTGCAGGTGAGAAGAAGCACATACACAGCGACGTGTGTACTGTACTGACCTCTTTGCTTGCCGCACTGAAACTGTGCTTGAGCGTGGCTTCGCCCGTGACCCAGTCGATCTGGGTTCCGTCGTAGGACATGCCATTGGCGCCGTTATAGCCGACGTCGTTCTGGTGGAACTTCCCTTCCCAGTAGAGTAGGTCGTGGATGAAGGCGCTGGCATCCTGCAGGATGTCCTGTTGGCTGTACCGCTGGGCAAAGCGACAGGATGGCTCGTTGCTTCTTGGGGAGGGAAGCGCTGCGCCAATGGCAGCCCAGAGGGGAAGAATTGTCATCCGCATGGTGGACTAGTTTAACTTGTCTCCCTTTTCCTCGTAGGTCTCATCAATATATGTATATAGATATATATATAGAGCCAACCCCGCCCACCAATTTCCCCGCATTCACAATGATTGGCTGGCAGAATCCATCGCAACGGGGAAACAACGGGAAACAACGCGGGACGCTCCTTCCTCTTTGGTGATTTCCCTACTCCGTATTTGACCGCTAAATCCCCGCACTGGGTCAGTCTATACCTAGTAGGTGTTTTCCCGACATCTCTTTTCCTCTTCCTCTTCCTCTTCCTCTTCCTCTTTTCTCCTTTCTCTATGGCTACGCAGACTCGTCGCCGTCCTGTGAACAGGGCCTGTGACCGGTGCCGACGGAGAAAGGCCAAAGTGAGTCGACGAATGTGCCAAACCACCCCGGACTAATTAATAATTACATGGTCAAATGTGACAGTGCATTTTCGCAGGCTTCGAGTCCACCTGCACCAACTGTCGCCTTTCCAGCGCACAGTCACAGTGCACCTTCGACCTGCCCTTGGCCAGACGAGGACCGAAAGCCCGCCGAAGCAAACCCCCCGCCTCGCAGTCTCCAGTTTCCTTGGAGCAAGTGCAGTTCTCAGGCCCGAATATTAACAATAATGTTGCACTGCCAGTGGACCCTGCGTTGACAACCCCGACTCTGGGCCTGACACGCACCACGTGGGATGGGGATGTCGATCCCGTCTCGTCCCTGCAGCGATGGCACGATCTGTCCGCAGCGCTGCACTGCCGATCCCCGGCATTTGCCCTCGAGACCATGGTCACCAAATGCTTCGATCTGTTCTTCGAATACCTGTTTCCACTCATCCCACTGGTGCATGAGCCGAGTCTTCGCGACGGCCTGCATTTCTTCGTCACGCAGACCTCGGCGGTCGTCCAAGGAAGCGCGGTGCGAGCGGACGTCCTCGACCGGGCCAACAGCCTCAAGTACCCGGAGTTGTGGCCCGATGCGACCTTCACGCTCATCACGGCTCTCTGCGCCGAGGCGGCGTTTCTCCTGCCCAAGGACATCTTTCCGGAAGGCGAATCGGTGGCGCAGGTATTCCTGCAGGCCTCGCGGAGTTGTCTGAATAGCTACCTGGAAGCCGATCTCGAATACCCCAACGCCACCTCGGTCGCCATCCGGTATTTCCACTCCAACTGTCTCCACGCGGCGGGGAAACCGGAATTCTCGTGGCATATTTTCGGCGAAGCCACGAGGCTGGCGCAGGTCATGCAGCTGCACGACGAGGCGTCGCTGGAGGGTCTGTTTCCCGTCGAGGCCGAGTTGCGCAGGCGCGCGTTCTGGATCGTGTATATCGGGGATAAGTCGGCGGCGATATTAAACAATCGGCCCATTACGATCCACAAGTTCTCGTTTGAGAGCGGCATTACGACGAATTATCCGACGGGGATCGAGGAGGAAGCGGTGATGTCTCCGGGCCAGACCCAGACGCAGAGCGAACGCGTGCGACGGAGTTTTATCTCGGGGTTCAATGCGAATCTGCGATTGTGGCAGGCGGCGTCGGATTTGATCCTCGAGATGAGGTTGCTGCAGGATAAGGGAACCACTTCGATGATTGGACGACAGGGTCTGACCAGTGACGACCGAGCGAGGATCGATTCGCTGTATGTCCGGTTCATCACCTGTCTGGATGATCTGCCGCCGTATTTGCAGATGAACGGCTTGTCGGTCGTCGGGACCACGGAGAGCAGTCCGTCGAAGCAATTTGTCATCCAGGCGGCGAATCTGCAGGTGTCGCTGCACTGCCTGCGGATGGTGATTACGCAGAAGTTTGAGGATGTGGAGTATTATCTTGCGGCCGGGGTGGAGCATACCGACCTGCTTCTGCTGCGGAAGACGGAGATTGCGCGGGACATGTTGCGAGTCATTCGGGAGGCGCCGTTCTGGTCGTTGCAGGCCAACGGGGAGCCATGCGTACGTTGGTCAGTCCACGGTTGTCTGCGATAGATATACTAATAGGAGCCTTCAGGTCGAGAAGATCCGACTGATCGGAGCGAGTTTGCTGGCCATCATCCACACCAACGAAGCCTCGCCGCTCTCGGCGCGAGCCCGCAATGACTTGACGATTTTGCTGGATGTTCTGACGCGGCTGGATTCCAAGGCATCAGACGCGCTGCGAAGTGGATCGTCGTGGGTGGTTTAACCGTTGATGACTTCTTCGGCGTTCGTTGGAGAGTGTCGTAGTCGGTGAATGTCACTGGTGATACGTAGACGGTGGTAGTTAAGGTGGTTTTATACTGTGGGTGATTGACATGTAGATCTGCTTCAACGAATTGACCAGTCAATGTATTTCCCCGATGATTTCCCCGTCATTCGCCGATTCCCCAGATATTGGTTGTGAAGTACCCGACTATTCCATTTGATAATAAATATATACTCCTCGCCGTCAATCTTGCATCAGTCCCGTCTTTCTTCCCATGGTGCTCACGTACCAGAACCAACCTTTGCTGGACGCCCCTGGATCATGGTGACATCACACCGAACGAGCATCTCATCTTACCTACGAGTCCACGACAGTTACTTACTTTGCTCTTTACTTTACCATAGTATCTCGATACAACGATTTCCTATTCATTCCCCTCTGAAACCCACACACACAGTACACGAAAACATGCCCCGCCACTCCCACCCGCTCACGACCGACGACACGCTCAAGGACAAGCACGGCGACCCCATCCACGAGGGCGACTACGTCGATGCGGGGTATCCGCGGGGATCGCAGGAGGGGCCGGTCTGTATCTTTTCTCTATCTCGCTTGTCTGCTCGGTATTTATATTCATGCTGATGCTTATATTTCATTATATTTCCAGGCCGAGCGGTTTGCATGGGACGCGCGGACGGCCGAGAGGGAGGGGGTGAAGCATCCGCCCAAGGTGGTCTTCCACGATCGACATGGGCATCGAGTGGCGCATCATCCGCATTCGTTGGAGAAGAAGGAGGCATAAACGGGGTTGCAAGAGGTGGATAGATAGATAGATAGATGCAATTGATTGCGGATATCGCTTCTGTGAAACCCCCCTGTATAACTAGTAACGACTACGTAGGATCCATACTACTTGGCATATCGGGCCAAGATCTCGTTCAACCCTTGCCGCTGCACGCACTCGCCAAACGCAAAGCTCCTGGCCAACGCATCCAACTCGTCGACACCCTTGCCGGCGAACAGCTGCGCGAACTCCCTCTGAAAGCTCTCCGCCAGGAACGTCTGCAACACGGCCCGTTCGACATGTTTCCGCGTGTTCCACGTGCTGGGATAGGTATCGGTGGCCGTGGGACTCACGCGATCGATCCAGTCCACCAGGGGCCCCAGCAGCGCATCGATCTCCGGCGAGGGCTCCTTGCCCCACGAGTCCAGCTGCAGGGCCTTCTTCTTGGCCCGGAACGGCTTCAGCAGGCGATTCCACGCCGACTGCGGCGATGTGTGCAGCATGCCCTGCAACCCGATGTCCTTGTACAGCCAGATGCTCCACGAGATGGCCTGGCGCTCGTACAGTTGCAACTGCGCCGCGAGCAACGCATACCGCGCGCTGTTGACCGTGTCGGCTTGTTCGGGCCCCTCGGATTCCGCATCCGCGTACACGGGGCCGAACTCGCCGTTCCAGATCGGCAGGTCGTTCTGGGCCTGAAACTGCGCCTTGCGCAGGAACTGCCGCTCCAGCCGCGCCAGCTGCTCCGCGCTGCCCGTGAACTGCTCCGGTCCGGGGAACCCCAGCGTGCTGTAGTCGTGCAGGGCGTACACGGCGTTGGGCAGGACGGAAAGGTGCGCGTCGAACCCGCGCCACTCGGCGGCGAAGGTGTTGCCGTCCAGGAAGAGCATGTGGTTGGGGTCGATGGCGCGGATAGCGCGTTCGAGGCGCGCGTAAAAGGCCGGCAGCCGCACGTGCTGCGGGTCGCAGGGCTCGTTGATCGGGTTGTAGCCGGCGATCCAGGGGTTGGAGGCGTAGCGCGCCGCGAGCTGCTGCCACAGCCAGACGGTGCGGTCCTGGTGGTCGCGGTAGTCCCAGAAGGCGGCGTACGCGGTGACGTTGTCGGCGTGCCAGCCGGGGGATTGCCCGCCGGGGACGGTGTGCATGTCGAGGATGGTGTAGATGTGGTGTTTGGCACACTAGAATCGTCAGTATTTCATTTACTATTTTTATTCTTATAAAATTTTCATTGTTTAGTTAATAAGGGTATGTAAAACTCAGACCAGTCAAACGCACCAGATCAATCACCCGATCCAAATGCTTGAAGCCCTCTTCCTTCAGCACGCGCGGGTTCATGTCGTCCTCCAAGTGCCGATAGTTGAAGGGGACCCGCAGACAGTTCAGCCCCAGGCTCTTGAAGAAGGCGGCGTCCTCGTCCGTGAAGAAGTACTCGAGGAACCGGTCGAAGAAAAAGTCGTATTTCTCCTGTCCGAGAACGGCGAGCATCGCGGCGCGATGCGTCGATTCGTGGCCGGGGTATCCCGTGATGAAGTTTTCCATGCTAATCGGATGTCAGCAATCCAGCAGGTGTATCTCTAACGAGAGGACTGGGCATACTTCATCCACCCGCCCAGGGCCGCTCCTCTCAGGAGGACTGGGGTGCCATGTTCGTCGACGATCTTTGAGCCGTTGACGCGAAGGAAGCCTGTCGACATGATGAATTCGGTAGGAAGGTAATGTTGTCGACGGGACTGGCAGAGAGAGTTGAGAGTTCAGAAATATATTGCCCCTCGGTGCGGTTCCTGTATCAGGCAAAAGAAAAGAACCGGATACAGACAGGGACGATTCAGCCTGAATGCAGTAGAGGATGACTCGCAACTGGGCATCGGGGTCGACTTGCTCTTTCCTTATCGGGAATGTTCGTGGTTGCCCTTCCTGGCCCCCACACCAACCCCAGAATCGGAAGGAACGTAAGGTTATCCCCGCAAACTTAATATTTTCTCTTCTCTTGGCAACCTTTCTTGTTTTCTTCAACTGTTCCACTGAAGATGATTCCATTCTGCCTAAATGAACAACAGACTCTCTGCATCGAGACCTGCAGGATGCATCCAGGGCATCCAGGGAATGACAGATTAGCCGATGGATGAAAGCGCTGTCCATTCTTTATCAACCATCATCCTGCTCGGCCATTCGATTTGAGCCCCGCAACACATCCAACGCATCCAGCGAACTCACGATGCCTCCGAACAAACGCGACGCCAAAGAACTCGCGCACGTGTCCGAAATCAACCGACTACAGCAGCTCGACAACACGCCATGGTACCGCAAACCCAACCTCCGCACGCTGTATCTCACCTTGGTCCCCGCCGCCTTGGGCGTGGAAATGACCTCCGGGTACGACGGGAGTGTTTTGAACGGACTGCAGGCTGTCCAGCCGTGGATTGATTGTGTGTATACCACTGGATGTATTGGAAGACGGAAACTGTTGACACGGCTCGCTAGATTTCCACAATCCCAATGGCGCATTGCTGGGCGTCATCACTGCGGCTTTCTCGATCGGCGCGGTTTTCGCGATTCCCATCGTTCCGTGTATGTGCTAATCCTCACGGCGTGACCGAGTGAAAACGACACTGATGCAATTCTAGACGTCAACGATCGATTCGGTCGCAAGGCGTGCATCGTTGTCGGCAGCTTGATTATCATGGTCGGTGCCATCGTGCAGACCGCGGCTGTTAACAGTATGCCTTCCGTGCTCTCTTCTCCGACCTCGACGGCGTTGATTGACCATCTCCCTGCCTAGTTGCCATGTTCCTCGTCTCCCGCATCCTCCTCGGCTTCGGGATCCCCTTCGCCATCAACGGCGCCTCGCAACTGCTCGCCGAACTGACATATCCCCGCGAGCGCGGCGTGATCACCGGCCTGTTCAACGAAAGCTGGTACGTGGGCTCCATCATCGCCGCGGGCGTCACGCTGGGCACCTTCGCCATGCAGGGGAACTGGAGTTGGCGGCTGCCATCGCTGCTGCAGATTCTGCCGTCCTCGTTGCAATTGATCTTTATTTGGTAGAGAATCCCCCGTCCATCCTTTCTTCTTCTTTACAGGTCCCGTGAAATGCTCATGAGTGTGGCCAAAGGTTCGTCCCCGAATCCCCGCGGTGGCTCGTCTCGAAGGACCGCAATGAGGAAGCGTTCGACATCCTGGTCAAGTACCACGCCGAAGGGAACCGCGACGACCCGTTCGTGCTGGCCGAGTTCCAGCAGATCCGGGAGACGATCCAGCTGGAAATGGAGAACTCGCAGACGCGATGGGTTGAGCTGCTGCAGAGCAACGCCAACCGACGGCGAGTGCTGATCGGTGCCTGCGTTGGGCTGTTCTCGCAGTGGAGTGGGAACGGGTTGGTTTCGTACGTCACGCCACGCCCCCCTCCCCTCTCTAACCCGTGAAGATCGATGTTGATATATGCAATGTAGGTACTACCTCGCCCGCGTCCTCAAGACCGTCGGCATCGACTCCAAACGCACCCAGAACGAAGTGAACCTCGGCTTGTCGTGCTGGAACCTCGTCACCGGCATCGCGGGGGCGTTTATGACGCGCTACCTCACCCGTCGACGGCAATACCTCGTCGCGTACATGGGGATGACGGTGCTCTTCGCATGCTGGACAGGCGCATCGGCCGACTACGCCAAGACGGGGAACCATGCCGCCGCATCGGCCGTCGTTGCGTTGATATTCATCTACTATGGGTTTTACAACTTGATGATGCCTTTGTGAGTCCCCTTGTATCGTTTTTTCATTTCCAAGCAGATTCTGATGGTCTCGCGTAGAACCTACATCTTCGTGACGGAAATCTTCCCCTTTGTGCACCGCAGCAAAGGCGTCGCCCTGACCCAGGGCTTCTCGCGCGGCGGCTCGGCCTTCAACCAGTTCGTCAACCCGATCGGACTGGAGCGGTTGCAGTGGAAGTATTACCTGGTCTACGTGGGGTGGCTGGCGGTCGAGACGGCGGTGATCTTCGTCCTGTACCCGGAGACCAAGGGGTTGAGCTTGGAGGAGGTCGCGGTGGTGTTGGAGGGGGACAAGGCCAAGGTTGGCGGACTGGGACTGGTGCTTTACGAGAGGGAGGGGAAGGAAAAGGAGGATCTGGGAGAGGAGCGGATCGAGAGGGTTTGATGGGGATCTTGTGTACCTCGATATCTGTGGGGAGGAACCGAATATACAGTCGAGTCGAACCTACCAGTACATGACACGACGGAGAACAAGAAGTTGAGCATATGAATACTATTTTAACCCTAAGTAGCAAAAGTAATGATTGAGGTTCGTGTACTCGCTATCCAATCACTTGCCTGGGTAATCCTCACGTATGGAGAGGTGGAAGATGAGGAAGCGGGCCAGGGAGATGGTTGTTGATGAAGGAGGTCGTTGCGATATGTGATGGTAGAAATTGACGGTGGCAACTTACGGGAAGGAACCCCTTCCGGCGGATCATCATCATGATTATTTTCAGACGATTGCAAATCAGTTGTATCCTCCTGCTGTGCTGGGAAGCAACATGGTCAATTGATTCTGCCATAGCTAAAATGAATTCATCACGAATCATGCAAATGCCGTCACGTCATCGTCCCGTTGCAAACACCCATTTTCGGCTCATCTGCGCAAGGCGACTGCCTTGAGTCAAACCTTGGTCTCCTTGTTCTCCGCCATCTCCACCATCTCAGCCCGGCCCTTCTCCTCGTCGTCGATGTCCTTCACCTCGGTCGGCGTCTCCATGCCCGCCACGGCATGCTCGAACTTGCGGCCCCGCTTCTCCGGTCCGAAGGCGGTGGTGACCATGATGCCCGTGGCAATGATGGCGGTTGCGACGCCCATGACGGGGCCGTACGCGGGCACGCGGTGGCCAGAGGGGGCGGTGATGAGGGTCGCTTCGGCGACGGCGTTGACGATCTGGGCCGAGGGGGAGGAGATCATGTTTCCGAGCTGGTAGGTAATGCCTATTTTCCCGCCGTCAACGAAAGCGGACTCCCGAGTAGGGTTTGACTAAAACAGGGATGCTTACCAGGGAAAGAAGACCTAAATGCCGGCGGCGACAGCTCGTTCAAATGGATGGGAATCACACCCCAGGCGCCCTGCACGAAGAACTGCATGAAGAAGCCCGAGGCGCTCAGACTGCGCTCGCCCCTCGGCAGGATCCAGGCGGGAATCAGGATGGCGGAGATCAATGCCGAGCCGATGATGGCGCGACGACGTCCCACAAACTGCGACAGGTATCCGATGATGGTTCCGCCGACGCAGGCGCCGGCCTTCATGAGGATGGACGCGCGCGAGGCACCGCTGTTGTCCATTTCCTTCTGCGTGAGCATGAAGGTGGTGTAGGAGTCTTGGGAGGTGTGGGAGTAGTAGTTGAACTGTTTTCAAGAGCCAGCCCACCTGTATTAGCCGAGTTGGGCAATATATTCGGGGAATGGGAAAAGGGGAAAGACGTACCCAGGTCATCAGGATGATGCAGTAAATGCACATGCGCCACTCCTGGCCCAGCATGCGCTTGGTGTCGCGCCAGAAGGCGCCGGGGTCGGTCGCCTTCTTCCCGGCCTTCTTGGCCTCGAGGAATTGCTTGGACTCGGGGAAGAGCATGCGGACGAAGCCGACGCCGATGGAGATGCCGGCTGTAAGATTGATGTATCTGTCAGCGCCGGGCTTGTGGATAGAGGGATACATGTTCGTCACTGACCTGCAATCCAGAAAACGGTTTTCCAGCTTTCAGTGCTACCGCCGACACCGAGGTTGGCGCATGCGGCGAGGACGTAGCCAAGGGAGTACCCTTGCTGCAGGATACCGGACATGAGACCACGCGCATTGGCGCTAGAGTGAGGGCATTGATTGTTAATTTTTCTCCATCCGATGAGTCCTCCAGGTGCAGTACTTACGGACAATGCTCCAACGCCATGGCGATGGCGTTTCCATACACACCACCCATGAACAAGCCAAACAAGCTGCGCACAGCCAGGAACTGCTGGAACGTGCGACTGTAGATGGTGGCAATTTGCAACACCCCCAACACGATCATGTTGACGACCATGGGCCACTTTCTGCCCCACCGATCACCGGCGAGACCGAAGAAGGCAGCGCCCACGCTTCGCAGCAGCAGCGTCAACGTGATCGCCGTCGAGATATCGGTCTTGGATCGATCGTAGTATTTGGACAGCTTGACCGTCTGGATCGACAGTGCATGGAAATCGAAGGCGTCGGCCGTCCACGCGCAGAAACCGACGATGAAGAACAACCAGTCCCTGGGGCTCAATTGCATGAGCAGGCTGATGGGGTTCTTGATGGGCTCGGGCGATTGCCATTCGGCGTGGCTCTCGCCGTAGTCGTTGGTCACGACGACGCGCTGCTTCCACTTGAACAGGTCCTTCCAGGACTGCTTCGCGGTTGCGAGCGTGCCCTTGGCGACGGGGTCCGCCAGTTCGTTGGTCGTGGCCATGTTGACTGCAGATGGAAGAAAGAAAAAAGACACAAATGTGATTTCGCTTCCCTCCCTCCCGGTTGACATCGCCGTCTCTTTCCTTTATATAGATTTTTTTTTCTTGCCCGTTCGTCCGATCATTTCCCTTTCTGTCACCCCACGGGGTTTCTACTCCCGAATTCCTTCCCCGCAGAGATGAGCTCAACACGTTGCGGCACCCATGGCTGGGCCAAGACCATGCCAAGGAGTTAGGGACGTCACAGTCCTCCCGCCAAGGCTGGAGAGATGGCCACCACGAAGCATTTCTTGCAGGGCTTGGTATGAGAGATTTTTGCTTGGTGAAAACTCTTCTGTGGCCGGTTTTGTTCCAGACCACTTTCCTGGTTCGGATATCCGAAATTTGGTGACCGTCGTTGAGAAATCGTGACTTGCATTTTCGTGCCAAGATGGCTGCGAACAGGAAGGGAGCGGAGAGAAATAAATCGATACTTATCCCAATCTCTTCCAGAGCACGGACACTCCTCTAAGAAGCCGCGATGAAACATCACTGACGGAGCAGTTCCCAGCCGGAAACCAGGCGGTTCATTCTTTGAGAGCAGGTAACCCGACATCTTCCGGCCAATCGATGCTATTGTGAACTTGTGACTCGTAACTGCACGATGCGCACGTACGTGATACTACTGTACTTCCAAGTTCCATCCCGTAAGGCAAGGGAGCGAGATCAAAACAGGTCGGAGTTGCCGACAGGACGGGCGGCAAAGGGAAAAAAGACGAATCACAGTTCAGCAGTGACACTGTCACCAACTGCCGTTCTCGCATCCGTCCATTGTGGTCCGAGTCAGACAACCGATCTGGACGAGTCCTCCCGTCACGATTGGGTGCCATCCACAGGTGATAAGCATAAAGCATTACCTTTTCGCGCAGGTGCCTCCTGGCTTGCAATCAAGCTGTGGCTTGGCCAATGGGAAGCGAGTGGCATGACTTTTCCCAAGGCCAAAACCACTTAAGACGCCTTGGCCTCGTATCCCCGCGACTAAGCATCGGCCACACAAGCCACAGCCAAGTTGACCAACTCTTCGAATTAGGGAAAAGGGCAACATTGGCCCGAGGAACCGGCCAGAATCCGAAAAGTATATTTCAGAGATTTCGGGATGTGGGAGCCGTCAGGATTGGCGTTGGGCGGGGAGTCGGGACGAAGGAGATGGAAGGCGAAGGCAGAGAAATTAGAATAAACAAAAGTCGACACTAGAAGTCATTACATAATCGCTTCCCCTTACTGGCGTTGGGGTTCTCGATTCTGATGGGCGGGTTTTGGGGTCGTACAAAAGTCTCCAGCAGTCCAGCTCCCTGGGGAGTTGGGAACTTCTGTTGGAGTACAGTAATTGTGGATTATTCCATGCAAAAAAGACTGGTACTTACCCCAAATCCCCATCTCGAATCGATTGTGATGAGATAAGATGCTGGTGTCAGGTGATTCGTGAAGCGTTTAGCCGAGATCGGCGCCGTCAATCGAGACTGACATGCCTGTCCACCCAATGGGACGATGGGAAAAAACCTCCGAGATGGAGTGAACCAATCGATCGCTTTTCTCCCAACCCCGCACGTGCTCACCCACAGCAAGAGAAGCCAAGAATCACGGGGGGAAAACAAGGTTAAAAAGAGCATCACTAAGTGTTCAAAATGAATATACGGAATTAACTCGGCCCCTGCCAAAGAACTGGTCGGCAGGTGTGCTCCGAAAGAAAAGAGGCCCGATGAACGATGCCAGCCTCGTGGTGAACCGGTCGGACGGGCATGGCATGGTTCCCAATCCTCCGGGCAACCCACGTCGAATATGAGGAGCGCCAATGGTATCCAACGGGACTAAAAACGCTCGTATTCAATGACTGGCTTGCTTACGATGGCTAGCTATCGATGTGATTGTGACAGCGTGACTGTACGTCGAATGCCGTTCGTGATAGACTATGTCTCGCTGACACAATGGCATCTCCCCAATCGGTTTGATATGCGCACACTCCTGGCCGTCCTCGGTCCGGGATAATAGACGTGCGGGATACATCGATGCGGAATCCCCGACAGATGGCGAGTGCCCAGACTCAAGAGACTAATAATCATTTGCACAGTAATGGAGGTTGGCCCAACAGAAGAAACTTAGAAAGACCGACTCCAACATCTCGCCAAGAAAGCGCGTCTTCTCGTCAACACCATCGGGGGTGTACGCAAGATATGGGGACTCGGGAGACATCTCTGGAGGCTTGTGCAGGAAACCGAAGTTTGTTCTCCATATCACCAGTGTTGGTCAGGATGATAATGTGAGGAACGAAACGGTACCGTCATGAGGTCGGTCATTTTCGGGTCGAGTGTTGCGGAGCAGAGAACTCAACGTTTTTCTTCTAGAACCTTATTCCGACAGGGTCATAGGCTAGGTGTGGGTGTGGCATTGGAAGTATTCCTGAGGGTATTTCCGCCTCACTCCTTCTCATAACCGTTCTCGGAACACGAAGTCGGATTCAACAGCTTGCGTCGTTCACAATGTATATCCCCCATTTGACATGCGAGACGGAGAGGCTTCGCGTCGACCTCTAGTAACTTTGAATTTGAAAGCCGTGTGCTCCCTGCCGAACTAACTGAGGGTGTCGTCGGCGTCCATAGAGTCTAAGGTAGAAAGAACTGGCGTTCTTGTTCAAATAGGCGGCTCCGGATAGCTCTGCTCCGAAAGTAGACAACAATCAAGAATGCTTTGATTTCGGGCTTTCTCTTTCAGTGTCGTTATGTCTTTCTCTTTCGCCATATCGCTTGCTCTCCAGCCGAAGGGAAGGTTGACTGGTGTGAATGATCAAAGGCGAAATGTTGAAGAGTGATAGTTGTTGATGCCGGGATGACTTTGGGTCTTGCCAGCCGTCAGTTGGCGGTCGCTCTTGCCATTTCCACCCGCTCTTTCAACAGTCAGTGACGTATGTCGGTGAGTTGATGCCTGAGGTGTCACATGCGATGCCAGGTGTCAATCACATGCTTTGTCCATCCACCAAGCTCCATCTTCCCTTTTCTCCTTGACAACATCCAACAGCCGGAAAACAGGACAAAAAACATGTGCATTGTTACCTAGGTAGTGTCTTTATACAGCGACATAGGAGACACTTTAACTCTTTGATGGATTGGCAACGCAGATACAGAGATTGACTAGGCAGCAGAAAAGCGGCGAACGCCCCAGAGCCACCATCCTCGAGGCCCAGCATGCTCCCTTTTCAGCTCCCTTTTCAGCTCGGATTGTCTCCAACCACCTTCGTTCAAACACCTGCACGTTTGCAAACCCTTCATTGACGGACCTCCTTTCAACAGTGGCAAAGGATGTGATTGATCGTGGTCGCGTGAAGCAAACTGCAGAGTTGCCTGGGAGACCGACGCCTCAGGCAGCACACAGATGCTGCCAGTTCGTTTCGCAATATGAGACAGTCACCTTTGTCAGCATCTTTGTCCATGTCGGTCATAAATACCTTGCGGCAATCCTCAGGGGAGTCTGAACCGACCTTCGCTTCTCACATCCCTTTTGGCATGTCTGCGAGCGACATCTACTTGCAGAAAAGAAAAGTCTTGGTTTGCGTGATATGATACCTTGGGCTTGACTGAACAGAACCAAAGCGGATCCCAGGACCTACCTTCCGAGAGCTTGCCCTGTATCGCGCAGAATGACAAGCCTTTGCCAGATATGCGGTACCCTTATCCGTCGCAAGCCGCCGTTGACAGAGATGCTATGGTATCATGAGGCTCGAGCAGGTGAATTGCCTCCGTCATTCCGACAACATTTGTTTCTGACAACTGATCTGGTCGATAGTGCAGCGTCAGACGCAACATGCTGCTCCTAACCTCACTGGCGTGGGATACCTTGATAGGCATAACCGGATGACGGCCCCGCTGGATGCAGAGCATTCGTATAAGGATGTTGACGCATCGTCGCTGAAAATAATCACAAAGCATTTCCTGAATCCTGGTAGTGACTGCACGTTCATCATCCACGCGGCGTGCTGGAATATCCTATTGCAACAGATGGGATGTGAAGAAGGAAACAAAGATATCATCACTCGTCTGGCCGGGGCGTTCCTCGATATGTTGTGTGATCACTGGCGTGACCTGCCAAGACGTGATGATGCGCGTGACCCCATTCACTACGTCGAATATACGAGTGGTGGGAATGTCGAGCCCGGTTATCGAGGCAGTCACCCGTTACAGTTCAAGAACGTGGCAGGTATGCTCGACTATCTCGGCTCGACACCTCTCGAAGAGATGGGTACACCCGTTATCGCCGGAGGAGGAACTGGCAGTGATATCTTTTCCAAGTTGCCGGTCGAGGTGATCCATCTCGTACTGGAATCGCTGCCAACGGAGGACATCAGCCGGCTGCGATTGGCATCTAGGCCAATCGCTTGTCTATCCCACCCTACATCGCTGCCACGGCGGTTCTGGCGATCCCGCTTCTTCCCCGGCCACGAAATGGGCTTTGCCTTCCCAACCGACGACACCATATCCCAGGACTGGGCAGGCCTTTATTTCGCCCTAAAGCAAATGCTGAAGAACGATCGGGGACACGACAATCTGAGGAATCGGAAGGTGATATGGGACTTGATTAGCCGTTGTGCTCCGACATTGCAGCTGTACATGCAAGGCATGGAGCTGCAGGGAGAATCGATCTCGTGCAGGACTTTCCGATGTCCAAACCAGCTACATATTCGTACCGGCCAGGCTCCGCCAGCGTCGAGCCGCCCCTTTGGGAAAGCTATCGCTGCCCAGCTACCAGACCCCGGCTTCACGCCCACGCCGCTGGACCTGTGCGCCCGCAAGGAGTCGACCAAGACCCTTGAGGTGCCCCTCTGGAGATACAGGATTAGTACCGTGGGCATTTCGACCGTCGTTGACAAAGGCCAGGTGTTCATTTCCGGCCTGCGCATGGTCCTCCCACACCTCCATGTCGATGCACAAAGGACCTATGGCCTAGGCTATCTTGGACCTAACCCTGAGACTGTTATTCATATCGCGCCGAACGAGAAGCTGGTTGGATTTAGAATAGCGGTCCGAGCTGACGGTATCACCGGTATGAGAGTCATTACGTCGGCTGATGGCCGCAATAGCGAATCGACGTGGGTGGGCGATATAGGAAACGGTAAACACAACGTTGCATTTGGATCCGTCTTCATGGAGCCCGACACAAACACCCTGAAACTGGCTGCTAGCCTCGATGTAAGTAATGACCCTGATGCTCTACATGCTCTGGTTGATCGTTCCTCTAGTTTTGCAAAATGGTCGCGCTGGCAATCCTGAGCGACACGCAGACGCCCGAGCCCAGACGCCTTATCCTGCAGCCCCTCTGGACGCCTTCCCGCCCGGCAGACATGTCTTCAATCTCACCCATTGACATCCCCGAGAACCAGACGTTCAGCCCGATCCTGAATATAGCCTTCGGCGGCAACGCCGGGGAGAACCTACGGAACTTGACGCGGATCGTGGCGCATATGGACAGCAGCCCAGTCCCTATCGTGGGCCTTGCATTCGAGTTTGGCGGATTGGATACACTGTTCTTCGGGAAGCAAGGTCTCATTGAGGTCTCTTTCTTCATCGATGGAGGCGGTGGCGAAAGAATAGAGGAGGTTACATGTCGCCGAACCCGCCAAACGAATGGGATCTCGTCCCTGAGGGTTAGTGACGATCTCTCTTCCCATTTTATGTGAGGTGTTAACGCAGTGTATTCAGTTTCGTACCAACCTGGGAAGAACTGTTCACTTCGTTCAAGACGAGTTCAGCATCGTCCTAGCTGACAGGCCGGAAAACGGGGATGAGAAGTACACCCTGTGTCCTCCGAAAGGAAGCACGATTACCGGATTTACCGCTATCACCGGGGTTGGTACTACCATTCGAATCTTCCTGTATCACCTCTGCTAACGAATGCCCTGCAGAGCAGCAATGGCGGTTTCCAGACGTTTGGCCTGCAGCACTCGCCGATTTCCGACCCCTTGGCCCAACTGGTTGGCAGCTCGACGGCCCAAGTGACCGATTGGATTCCGGAGCCTAGCTTCCTTGAAGTCCCCTCTGCGCCTGAATTGAGTTTCACGGCGGGCTTCCAGCTGATGCAGATCAACGACCCCAGTTGCATGGGCTACACGCACGCCCTTTTCGACGGCGTGCGCCGCATTCGTTTCTCTGCAGGATCCCCAGACCGCCCCCGAAGAGCGAGTGAAGTATCCGGATTGTTGCTGGAGTACTCTGACCCGCAGAAGCGTCCGGTGGTATTAGGCCAATGGATACGGGAGGTGGACGCGATGAGTCTGGAAGCTAACGAGAGAGTAACAGAAGTCCACGTCTGGATTTCGCGCCTGATGTTCAACAAATCCGAGGGTTACTGGCTGGGTCGCGTCGTGCGACTCAGCATTCTGACGTCTCTCAACCAGGCGAAACATGTCCCTTCGGTGGACCGTTTAAAGAACTCGGGGGTATCCAACCAGCTGGTGTTCCGAGAGAATCGACTCCAGAAACTGGTGCGCTGCCCCATCATCCCTTATCTGCTCTCTCCCCCTCTCTCCGTATCGATGTTAACTTGTTACAACCATTTAGAACTCCATCGCGTGGGCCTTCAATCACCGCTGGGACCATCCTCGCGTCTTCTCCTCGCCCATCAACGACTGCGACCGGTTCTGTTTCTGGAGTCCGCAATTCGACGGCAGCGCGCCCCGGTGGATGTTCCCCGAAAAGGTTCTCTTCACAGAGACGGGCGCTCAGGGGGACGGCGGCGAAAGTCGTCTCGCCCGAGTCGCCGCATACCAATTGCGTCCTGGAATGAATTCCAGAACCCCCCCATACATCACGGGTCTTGAATTCGCGTACACCAACAGCCTCTTGACGGTCAAAATCGGTGCGACGGATGGCCTGCGCGGTGAGGATCTGTCGCTCGAACTTGCGACCATGCAGCTGACCAAGGTGGAATTGCTCTCGAACACGGTGGGGGTGCTGGATATCATTGTAAGTGCAGTGAGACGAGGACCTTGTCTCTTCCTTTTTTTTTTTTTTTTTTGGTTTTTTCCTGTTCGCCCCGGTTTTTCGATGCGTTTCCATTCGGAATCAAGCTCACACCGTGGCAGTTCCATCTCAAGGGCCCGGGAGCACAAGATGCGCACACCGTGGCACTCCTGAGTAGACAAATGCCGAAGACTACAGTCTATCGCGAGGTGTTAGATATCGCGGCGCGGACTTATGAGAAGCACGCGATGAAGGCAAAGAACAAGGTGCAACTTAAAGCATCGAAGACATTGCCGGCGGGGGAGGCGGTAGGACTCTGGGGGTTCGCTCGGCGAGAGAAGGGGCTCAATCTGGGGATCATGTACTTGGAGCAGTCCGAGGGTGAGAATCCCGCGGGAAATAGCTCGGCAGGTTAAGTTCTTTTCTTGGACGGGTGTGCTTCTACTACGAGTTAGATATAGGATCCTGCAACTGGTCAACTGGTCAGATCTAGATGGTTCGTCCTCGTCCTTGGACGCGATTAGATAGGGACAGATGTAGAGAATGTAAGCGATAATATCGAGATACGATGGAAATGCATCCCATGTTCTGTGGCGACTGGCGAGAGAATCCCCGGAATCCACGGATAAGACCCCGAGCCAGTCGGGATTTCGGGCTTCAGCCCGTTGGTCGCCGTCCAACGCATCCTTATTTATTCCAGTACCTACCCCGCATATATCCATCATCATCATCATCATCATCCTCCTCCACAACCATCCACACTACTATACTATACTACACTACACTACACTTACCACACATTTTCAAAAATGTGCATGAAAGCCACCTGCCCCAACTGCCGTACGTTGTCATCACATCACATCACCGTTTAGTTTCTTCAGTACAACCTCAACTCACTAAATAAATGATTAATAGATAAAACCACCTGGTGGGGTTGCGGCAACCACATCCCGAGCGTGATGGACCCGATCCCCGAGCCGGAGCGCTGCGGCTGCGACCCCAAGGTCGAGAAGGACGGCAAGCAGTATCCTCCCAAGGGCGAGAAGCCGAATTAGTCGACTGCATGGTTGCGTGGTGATGTGAATGGAGTTGGGGTCGGGGTTTTGTTTTCGAGGTGGTGGGAGTGGGGAGTTGGATTGGATTGGATTGGATAGAAATAGAAATACACAGTGAATGTATATACCGAAGTGGGGTGAAGGCAATGACGTCAATATCTCTCTATCTATCTATACGTATATATACAGTGAATATATACAGTGACACCTACCTCCAAGTAGGGCTCCTTCACCGCCCGCCCTTTACTATCTAGTGGCGCTTTCCCTTTCCCTCCTCTTCCTACTCCGTACCTACTCTCTCATCTTCCTTCTCTTCTCTTCCTCCCCACTATCTTCAGGGGACAGTATTAAGATCCCGCTCTACTAGACGCTTGGAACCTTGAATGTCTCCCTGAGGGGGGGCAGAGATTCCCTCGCCCGTGATATATGCAACGCGGATTCGGATGAAGATAGAGCTCTACAAGGTGTACACCACTCTTTACACCTGTCTCTTAGCTCCAAGTCAGTTTTTTCAAACGCGTCCACTGCTGGGGGCAAAATTCACAGCTAACATTTTTCAAGTCAAAGCAGCCAGCGGCCGAACAGAGTCGCCTCATAGAGAGCGGACCCTGGATTACAATGAGGAATATATAGAGTCCGCGAAAGGCACGGAAGACTTTCGTTGTGATAATTTCCGCTGCGTTTGTCACCAATGCTCTCGACGAGAACAAGTGGGAACAGGATGGAGCCGATCGAGAAGTGTTTTTCGGACCACTCGAAGGAGCACATATTATTCTGTACTACTTGGGAGACTACACATCCGAAGTAAGCCTCGCCTAACTTTTATTTTTTGGTTCGAATATCGACTCATGATTGAAGCCTGAACAGCAAGAACTCTCCAAAATGTGGGAGTTGTCACGACCATCTCTATTGGGAACATTCAGTGGAGATAACCGCTGCGCCAGGAGCAAAAGCCTAGGATTGAACGTCAACGTCGTTGAACTGTTCTCGCTATATATAGGCGCTCCGCGGTCGTCATAGGAGTGCATACACCGCTATTTCCCAGCCACCAGGAACGTGATCAGGCCGTCGACCAGGAACTTTCTACGGAGCGTGGAAGCTACACATGTCGCTCAAAATTGGGCTCGCTCTACCACATCATATCACGCCAGGGGACCCCACACCATTGAAACCGAGCTGGTACATGTGGGAGACGAGCATGGTCTCCAAGGCCGTTTCCAACAGGCCATAGGCCAGGCATTTGGCGCGGCCTTGGAGGCCAAGTCGATCAATCTTTACTTTGGCGACTTTAAATGTTCAGGTAGACTGTACCAGAACGTCCCTGATGTGGTGGGACTAAGCGATATTGGCCAAGGAACCGAATTAAAGCTCATCGTGGAGTTTGAAGGTGCCATGGGTGCAGGAACATGATATTGGTGTAGCCGCTCATGGAGATAAGAGGGCCCTGAGGCGAATGATAGCCCAACCGCTTCTTTATATGAAGGATCTAGGATGCGCGTTTGGATTTCCGAGGACTTACTCGGAGACGATTTTCTTGCGACAATTCCAGGGCCCGAACGGGAGCTGGGAAGTGTGGTTTTCCCAGGTGATCGACTCGTCGGCAGGTTATGTACCATCCAACCTCAGCAACCATGGCACCGTGCCACGCGTTTCGATGAAGCAATGTATGTTTTATGTGTGCAGCCTTGCGAGCAAGCAAGGTCCTGTTTCCAACCGAACCCCGCCCACACAGTGGGTCGTGCATGTTTGAATCTGTATAGGTAATAGCAATAATAGTCAATTCAAATCTGTTCGAATAAATAGCCTCCTATATTACAAACAGCATTCATGTTTAGCTTCCAGATCATCTGCCTCTAATTTACGTGTAGAAGCGACACGGAATGCAAAGTGAGATCTTGCAGCAGCATCTTCATTACTTACCTCATAAGTAGCACTACCAGTACGCCTTATTACCACGTCCATTCGTTGCTGTTAAGATACCAGTCAGGCTTCTCAGATCGCTTAACTAAGCCCCAGCAGGCGTAGGTCAGGTCCGTGAACGGCTCGGAGGAGTCGACGGTATCGGGGTCGCGGAAGCCTGAAATATGGCTGAAATATAATTAGCTCATTATGATCAGTACTGAAAAGTCCGACAAACACCTACATAGTCTTAGTAAGGTCATCGTAAATGATCTTCTTTAGGGGCGTAAGTCCAGGTCGCCAACCACACCTTGCTAGCTCTCTTATTTACATTAGAATAGCTCTTAGGGTTTGTTTGCAAACATACTCATAAGCCTTGCGAAACTGCAGGATTTGGTTGCGGTACTCGATATCACGAAACTCCCAGAAAACCTGATAATAAAGTGACTCCCCAGGCACGCGAGCCCACACGACATGGTTGACGTAACCGCCCGGAACACAACCTTCGTCATCATCTTGCTGCCCCTCGTTGTACCCAAGGAGCTCTGGGACTGCCTTGCACTTCTGGTCTGCAAGACTCTTGAGCGCTGTCAGTTCCATATGCGTCCGCTGCGTGACGGCCTGCTGCGCTCGGGCTCTAGGGCCGCGGGCGATTGTTCCAGTGATGGGGATTTGGATGTAAACTCGCATAATCCCCTTCTTGGTGCGGTCAGCGGCACTATGACAAGCGAACTTGATGGCTGCAAATGGAGGGCCAAGGCCATCGTTAACCTCGCGTTGGGTCAACGTCTGGACCCTGGTACTGCTCGGTGAGCTTCTCATCCAGTACCCACGTCTGAGGGGGTGAGGCCTTGTCGAAGAAAACCTCAGTGCCGGAGAGGTGATCGAAGTCGCCAGGGCCGGACATGGCGATGAGGGGAGAGGTATGGAGGAAATGGGGTTTTGAAACGTTTTGTAGTTGTAGGAGCAAGGAAATCAGAGTTGAGGGAAAGAGAAGAAAGAGGATAATAGAGGTTATTTTTCATGTTTTAGGCAGCCACTGGTTCGCGCAGTCGGTTCATCATTATCTGCCATGGATAATGGAATTTCTCATTATGATAGATTAAGCCTCCATAACCATGCTCCCAGGTGTGAATATCCATCTAATAAGTGTGATAATTAAAGGGAATAGAGAATATCAAGCAATTAGTCTAAAGGGTAAAGGCACTAGTCTACCTGAATAACATTCCTTGAGCAAGCACGGACCAGGCCTCATGGAAATGGACCTATTATCCATACCAGTCATTATCCTCTACTGGTTCTTCCATCATAACCTTGAGTATGGAAGAAGGAATGGGAATAAGACAGACACAGCATGGGTTTTAGAGAACTTATCTCTATTTAAGGCTGTCATTTTACCTATTTAAATGTACTTAATAGCTTGAGTACAGAATATTCAGGCACCTGAATCTTCACCTGAAGGTGCCGGAACTTGCGCGGCAAAGCAGCGAGGGAATAGATACTGGGAGGGGTGAGCACCAATATATATATATGCTGTTGTATGTTTTTTTTTAATCTCGCGGAGTATTTTTCACTTTTTTTTTATCCATTTCCGTCTCTTGGATATAGAGGCAGTTTGTATAATTATGGAGTGCAACTTAATTATTGCGATTTAAGAACTAGATAGTATTAATTATTATTAGAAGCTAATAAAGAAAAAAAAAGAAATGAAAAGAGATAGTAAAACTCTATCATATTCTATATAAGCGCGGTCCTAGCGTTAATTCGGCGAGTTATAGCGCTGAGTCGTCCGACTCCACAACTCATTTCCACTCATCTGGTATTCCAAGCCCTTGATATATAGCCTCAGATTCTCACTGCATGGGAAGCTGCTGTCATCATCAGTAAGCCTCCGGCTCTCCAGCAAGGCGTGTTGGTGTTCCCATTCGCGGCACATCACCCACAACACCCGCTTGCACGCCGTGTAGGAGAGAGTCGTCTCCTGGGCGAGGACTTGGACCGCAGAGCAGAGGGCGGAGCCTTCCGGGTGGCCCGTTTGGTATGCGACGTACTCTTTATCCCAGCTCATGATGTCGTTGACGACGGACAAGTGCTTGGCGCAGTTCTGTTCGATCGCCTGGACGCAAGCAAGTTCTTTGGGGCTCACATGGAGTTCCATCGCGAATCGCATTAGCGAGCATAGAAGCCTGATTGCGGGTTGTTGTTAGTTGAGTGGATGAGGCCTGGATGAGGCCTGGATTAACAAAACTCACGCTTTACCAACATCCTTCTCACGATACGTGAGATAGGGGCCCATCTCCTTGATCGTCAAGCGCGATTTATCCGTCTGCGCCCTCATAAAGGTAAACGTGGGCTCGAGAATCCCATCGGCGAGAACTCGGTCATGGGCCCGCATGCTCTCCCAGAGGTCGTACATGATCCATTCAGCCGGGACCTTTCGGTTGGGGAGGACATCTCCTCGAGCAATGGGGATGAGCTTCTCGTTGTAGGCCGAGCCATCCTTGAACGACATGTCTTCGAGGAGATCTGTATGTCGATTAGTTGCTGCTTTCGTCGGGCCATCAATCATAATGATACATATGCATACCATCTATGAGAAAGAGCAGGGTCAAGAGCTTGCAGGCGAACTGGATGCGGTCATCCTTGGCCATGGGAAAGTACAGGCAGGTCACATAGGAGAACCCAGCGGCCACGAACTTCTTCCGCGCCTTGTCGTCCTTGAAAGGCCAATGGGTAAGGAAGTACTCGTTGACTTGGTTGGTTACTTCTGGCTCGAGAGGATGGCATCGGGCTTTAAACCGTGATGCAGGTGGGACATCTGCAGAACTCGGAGGTGGGCTTTCTACACCAGCATCTTTGTGGATTGGCTGATAGCTGATGGATGCTGTCATTGCGCAGGAGATCTTAACGAGGAAGATTTTCGGAGTGCGAGAAAGAAGAAATTTGGGAGTATAGACGGGACGGCACCGAGATGCGCGACAGTGTGCAAGAAACAGACTGAGCCCTGGATTAGCGACAAATGTTGCCATCTTATAAGTGTCAAGACATATACCATAGTAACGGGTGGAATGTAATTGGGGTCCACAAGTCCGTGTATACTCCGCGTATCCGCGACGCGTTAAAAAAAAAAAAAACAATATTCTTCAATATTCTTTTTAACCACAAACTTGTTTCTCTTAATGACTGGCTTCAAGCGTCGCCGATAGGGGGAATTCAACCTACCTGATATTTGCTTTCCGCGCCTGCCTCCTGCTGCACCTTTGCCGACTGCCATCGCTCCGAGTCTTCGAACAAGGTCACAAAAGCGTACCTTGTTTCCTCTTCGAGATGCGTGATGGTCGCTTCCTCAATACACACGTCAGCTGCAGCTAGCTCTCTTCCACCCTTTTGGCTGTGGTTACCGTACCCATATTTCTCGCCAAATCTTCTCGAATGCTGGCGAGCACAGTCGAGTCATGCAAGAAAGAGATGCCCACAGTGGTAGGAATGAAGGTATATACATATTGACTATCGCCTTGGGGTTACAGTATCTCTTATACAGTGACTGAGGCATGCAGTGACTTGTCCAGCAGTAGCCGCTGCATAACCTTCGTGTCCAAGTAGAGGGCTACATCCATTCCGCCATCGTCCACCCCGGGATCCATGACTTGGACACATCCATCTATCTTCGGCATGACAGCGTGAACATATCTCGGCCTCTGGCCCGAGCCCACAAAGTCGACCTGGTACACCTGCAGCCGGAGCCACGACGTCACCAGTGTGTGCCGTGTGCCCACGAATGCCTGCCACAGTCGCTGGGGGGAAACCTCGTGCGCGGCATCATGTAGCATCGCGCCTATCTTCTCCGGAGTAAACAGTTGCAAAGTCTGCCGAATCCGAGATGCCACCGTGTGGCCGCCTAGACAGGCGGATGCGCCTGACATGCGAATGTGCGTGATAAAGAGGGGAGACCCAATGAAGGACTCCGGCAGGGACAGCCGTGACCGTGCCCCAAGGGTGAAGTTTAGAAACACATTATCCGACGAGTGACTGTGGCCGCGAGCTCGGTTGATCATGGCCCAAACGTGTGCGAGCAGGGCATCTAATCTCGAGATGTTGGGGCCAGGGCCACCCTCCTCTGCGCTGGCTTCCTGCTTCTTCTTCTTCTTCTTCAACTCGGCGATCATTCGGCCTGGGAAATGCAATAGCGCATAGCTGACCGGCTTGGACAGATCCCAAGTCGTCCAGGGGTCGGGGTAGACGGAGAGACAGGTTGAGACAGGTGGATCCCATCGACAACAGGCGGGATCGAATTCTGCGTGGTTGGAATCAGAAATGGCGAATAGCCTGGATCATCGATTCCTCCCCACCAGTCGAAGCGATGAAGAGGTAGCTGACGAGCCTCTTCCAGCAAACTTGGATCTGGTACCGGGGCATTGATATCTCCTGCCGCACAGGCATCCAACTGTGCAGGATCGAAAATCGGGGTTCCGGCAAAAGGCGAGAAGACATGATCATCGGATGCATTGAAGGTTTTCCGGGAGTTGGCCGCCCAATTGTGGACAAAGACCATCAGAGACTGTGCATCAGCTAGTACATGTGCCATCTTGATGCCGATGCCATATCCTCCTCCATCACCGAAGAGATTGATCTGCACCTGCATTGCGGGAAGCCCGTCGCAATCCCGTAGGTTGTGTAGCGGCAATGGTGTCTCCGAGAGAAAGGGTCTCTGGTCAAACTGATTCCCCCTCCAGACCCCGGCGCGCTCCTCGGCGGACGGGGCCAGTGTTTTCACTGATAGGAATTGATGCCGCACCACTCCCCATTCGACTCCGGGATCCGTTGCCGTGCCGCAGGTCACCATGGGCCGGTTGAAGCGCTCAGTGTGGGATGATCCTCCTGGTCGCACTGGCGCCCAGTGAACCTGGCCGGCCCAGTGAGGGAAGTCATTCAGCGTGGTCACAAAGGAAGACTGCAGACGGTCGAGAAGATCCTTTTCACTGCTGCCCTTCTGGTCCGCAGGATTGTCGAACAGCCAGATCGCCCCAGTAGCGGAAAAGCGGGCGACGGTGGCATCGAGGATGGACAGCGGGGTTGAGACGGGCGTCGTGAGGCGACGCGATGGGTAGACGCGGATTTTGTCCATCTTTGGAAGTTCGACTCAATTCTCCACAGAGGCGTACTTCTCGACAGGATAGATATGGAGCGCTTGATTGTTATTATTATTCTTCCGACCTCCGAAGTCGCCACGTCGGGATTTTCCCCTTTGGGTTAGGGTTTAGACCCTCCGACTGCTCTAGGCTACTACGACTATCAACCCAGCCGGTGAGTCGGTGACCGCCGGTCTTCCATGCCTCGAGCCACCGTTTACACACCGAGGCAGAAAGGCTTTCCGGGAAAAGATTGACAATGAAGGCCTCATCCTCATCCCCGACTTGGTTCCCGATCCTGCACTTACTGCTTTCTGTCTTCATGGATTTCTCCTATGCGGATAATCTGTTGACCATAGCCTCGAAGTCGTCTTTCTTGCGGTAGAAGAATCGACCCTGCCGACGATAGTCCTGTCACGGGATTTAGTACAACGCTTTGAAATGAGATTAAGAACTAGGAACATGTGAGCGTTTATGGTAGAGATGAGACGTACCTCACTATTCCCTCATCCGGGTGGTTGTAATTGACAGCGGAGAAAACAACAAATCTTATGTTTTTACTTGTCATGTACTTCCATTCGAGATCCTCCGTGGTCATTTTCTTGGCGTCGAATATCAACTCATCCTTGTTCTTCATTAGAGACATATTGTCTGACAGGCTGTGGGTAGGAATGTTTTGAGGAGGGTGGCTCAAACTCTCGGGTGGTTCTGCTGAATGGTGATAAGTATACCTACCAAGTAGTGCACGCGATATTAACGCACTAGTCTCGGACCCTCGCCACATCCTCAATAACAGGATCCTGGCGGGGTCAGAGCCACGAGGTTTTGACTCCTCGTATTCCAGAACAACAATATCAACCAGTCGGCAAAGTCTACCGTATACCGCGAGCACGGACTTGCTAGCGCGTGCGAGAGCGTCGAACCTGAACCCGTAGTTTGCATATGCTTGGCCTGATAGCAATTGATGATATCGTTTGTCGGCTTGCCACATAACAGCTGCTGAATTAATACTTCTAGTGTGATGGATCGAGCTGAAGTCGAAGGTGTCTCCCTAACCACATTTAATTTTAGCGAGCTACGTATTTAGATAGTAGCATATCTACACTCCAACCGCAGCTGAACGTAGTTCCACCTCTATGCAGCATGTAACCTTAAGTTGCTATACACGTTGCCGGAGCGGCTGCCAGTTCCTGACTTTACGCCCTCTCGAGGTGTCATTTTGCTTACCTTGCAGCTACACGCGTAGTGTACATACGGCGTGCGTTTTCGTACAGCCTGGTGTGTAAATTTCTTCAGCTTTCGGTATGTCCAAAGACACAATACGTGACTGCAACTTACATAGCTTGAAGTCGTCATGCGGTAAAACCAGGCCCGTGGGATAGAAAGCTGTTTCATGAGTTTCTATGCTTGCGGTCTAGATAGTGCTTTGCACTGTCCATTCGACACAAGAAGACACTTGATGATTTACTGATTGGCAGAAAAGGTAATAAGCAAAGGGAAGAGAATCTCTGCCACTTGATGTCGACATAAAATCGTTTACACGACGTCTGAAGGTTGATGTATACAGGAACTCAATAGGCGTAGGTGTATTTTACCTGGTTCCTCACTTACCGTACCTGATATCTGCTCTTCATCATAAATCAGGGATATAAAAGTATACTTACTGTTTGTAATGCACAATGTAAATACCCACTGTTGGATTTCTGCCCTGTCTCTTCTTCAGCTATCCTGTGACACTGCTAGCCTCGCTTGTCTTTCTTAGAACACTGCACACTTGTCAGCCCTCACAGAGCTGACCTCTCACACACCATGATGGACATCGGCTACCGTAACCTGTATCGATCAGGCGATGAGCTTCTAGAGAAGAAGACCGGGAGATGGGGCAGCATCTCAGCTCCCCACATCGTTGCATGCGACCATACGAGTCAGAGGTCGGCTTTCTGCAACTTGTCAACTTTCCTTCGTCGTCAAGGTTCGAATACTTTGCGCTTGATGAGAGGTGGGCGATATGTAAAGCCCGTCAATACTGCTTTGATAAGATGCCGACATAGGTGAATTGTTTAAAAGCGCGAGAATATCCAGCCACATTTGCGATAGTACAATCTTCTCAACCATCCTGAATATTCATCTTCGAACCTTGTTAAGCAGAACCTTTGACAGTCTTCTCAAATTTCCGACGACATGGGCTCTCCTCCCGATCTCGGTGACCTACAACCTCTTGTCAATGCCCTGAGCGTTGCCTCGGACATCACTGCTGGAGTTGAGGAACTCGCAGACTTCACAAGCTCAGGTCCAGGAACGGCGGCTGCCGACCCAACTCTGGCTGACATCGTAGCCTCACTGAGCGCGGCCACTGGTGGTCCAGCCAATGAAGTCAAGGAGGGAAGGGTCCCCATGCCCCAAAACGTGGCAATCCTACAACCATACGACGATGCAAGTGCAAGCCAAAACTACCAATATCTTGTCGAGATGTCCTCCATCGTGGCCCTCTACACCGCGATCTGGAACGCCAATGCCCGCACTAAGCGTGGTCATCCCGACCCATACAACATCAGTGTCGCCAGCGAAGCAGCTCAAGCCTTCGCCGACATGGCCGACTCGGCCTACAACATCATGACGGGGCCTCTCGCCGGCTTATTCAACTTCTCCGCCGGAACGCAGACCACGTTTTCCAAGAGCATGTCCAAGACCGAGGTCCACCTCGAATTCCTCGGCGAGATCTTCAAAGGCTTCAGCCTGACTAAGCCTGCGCTCATGCAGCTCGACGGCATCCTGACCAACTTTATCTCGTCGCTCAAGACCGTCAGCGTCGAGACGGGAAAGACCAACAATACCGTGGATCAGACTTTGCGCATCAACCAGGTCGTTCGGCTCAACATCTCCGGCGACGAGGGTAACCCAATCTATGTGTTCCAGCCACGCACCCGCATCGTCTACATGCACATCGATGGCAATACCTACCACTGGGCAACCAATAAGGCTGAGCACACGAGCCAGTCATTCAATATGCGATACGTCGTGGTGGACTGTGACCTCAACGTCAACAAGTTCCTTGCGTCCAAAGACAAGCTGGACAAGGTCTTCTCGACCTTGACTGGACAGAACCTCCAGGAGTATGGAAAGAAGATCAACCCAACTCCGGTCAAGCCGGACTCCTAACGGGATTTGTTAGATAGCCAGATAGTTGAAATGATTCTGAAATTGATTTTGTGTTGACTATGAATTGCTTTATTATCAATGATTTCTCTCTCGCTTCGACCTTCTTGCTCGGTGGTTGAAATGCTCATGAAATTGATTGTTGAAATCCCACGCATCTATTTCTCCATTTGGCTCACGATGCAATAAATAGCTGTAAGAGTCAAAGTGTGATCTGCAAGATTCATGGCCATCTACCCTATCTGTGTCCGTAAAGTAAGATCAAGCCCTTCGATGGCTACCCTATTCGCGCGCGGGCAACACAGTACACGTCATCCGACCAAAAGCTTCAATGCCTCCATCGTCGATGATCTGTTTGAGGTCCGGATTCTCACTGACCATGATCTGAAGAGCCTGTTCGTACTTGGCCTTGTTGGCTCGATACCTCGCCTCGTCCAGCTTGAATTCGGTCGTCGTCGTTGTCATGGAGAAGTTGATCTTCTCGTTCTTCTTGAAGAATCCCGGCTTCTGCAGCGCGTGAGACCAGTCTTCGGTCTTGATGCTGAGGTTCACCATGCGGGTGTAGGGTTCGATGGTCAAGGCGTCACCGGAACCCGTGAGATCAGTGACCCTGATGTAATTGACGAGGATGACGTGGTTCAGAGTTTGCTGGTCGGCCGCAGGCTGGACTTTGAAGGGCTTGAGGAGTTTGACGAAACGTGTTAATTGGTCGTCGAGTTGTTTCATCTCGTCTTTGCCGACTTGAGATAGACCTCCGAAGATGCGCGGCAGCACAAAGTCATGTAGCTCCGCACGCATCAGCGACTGATGTTCGGTCTGCGTCGTTCCGCCATCCAACGCGTGGTATAAAGCAGTCAGGGGCCCCTGCGTCAGGGTTTTTACTGTCGCGTCCATTTTCTCGGCGAAAGCTGCCACGTATTCCTCGGGCTTGGTGATGGAATAGGGTGTGCTCTGTTGGCGTGCTTTCCGCGCTGAAATGATATTGAGGCCAGCAAACATGCGAATCACCGCTGACATGCCCAACAATGCCGCAAATGCTTGTTGTTGGCTAGGGTGCTTTGCTGCCGATTCGAAAGCAATGAAGAAGGGGACGGGTGCCTGGTCATCCTTGACGATGTCCTCTGGGTCAGAGATGGCTTCTTCAAGTTCAAGTATGAGTGTGTCCATATCATCCGTCTTTTTGACCGGTGGAACAACAGCGGGCGGACTTTGTGCTGTCACCGTTTGACTTGGAGCTGAGCCGTCACCCTGTTTTGGTGATGCGGCTGGAGTATCGACTGAGGAGACTGGTTTCGATATAGGATCCATGGTGGTTATCGTTTTGGAACGATTATAGATTTGAGAATGAACAACAGGTTACAGCTAAGTCGTTTGAATTTAATTGCCAGGCGTGATAAAACCTTCTATTAAAGACATAGTGAGGATTTTGGCTACTTGCACATGGGAGGTGCCAATGGTCGAGTTCCGCAAACAGCACGCTGTCATTATTCAAGCAGTGCTGCGGCTGAGAGAAAGGCGTTTATGAGATGCTGACTTGAAAATGAGGAAACCTAATTCGGCTAAACATGTAGCGAGGCAGGTGACGGGTAGCTCTAGGCAAGTATAGTCAAGATATACAGCAGATTACCTGTTACAGCTCCAGCTGTTACAGTACGTAAGATCGCATATAGTTGCTCCCCTTGACGGCGGTGCAGATACTACCAAAAAAGCAGAGAAAGAATATGGACTTGGTGATCTGCCCACCAGCTCGCCAATTCGCGAGACAGCGAAACCCTAATTGAGCCCTTGCGGTGCGCCTGCAGGGCTCGGGTATTTTGAACAGCGAGTTGACGATGGAGCGGCTGTATCCGGACCGAGTTCGCGAACCAGACTGGCAGGCGTGCATGGCGTCGTTGACAACCGAGGACGGTATGCAGCTGCTCGATCTGACAATGGTTGTCGAGACCCAGCCTTTCGGCGTCTCCGGATACATCACGATGAACTTGAAGCCACGAATGCGCGTCCAGACGTTATGTGGTTTAGTTAGTGCGCAAAGCCTGGACCTCTTGACTACAGTTGGCCAGCTTGCGTACAAACCAGTGTTGAGAAAGCTCATACATACCCCTCAGGAATTTGAGACTGATAATAACCTGTATTCTAGAGACTGTATTGGTGTTCTCCAGTATCAAGTACGCTAGCAAAGTCAGGGTCTAAGACATGTCTATACATGTGGAGGATGCCCACACTGTATCAAGCCACACAGATACCAAGTCATCTAGAGGGCAATTGGATATCCATGGGCATCTATCCTCAGCTTGAGCACCCATCGTGATCAATGCGGTGGCGTATATGCGGGATATTTGTACCAATCGCTTCGAAAAATTCCTCATGCCACCTCCTGACTGTTCCCAACTCCGTCGTCAGGCGTATTATCTCGCGGGGCTTTCGTGCAGAACAAGCGCCTCGGCTGAACTTGCTTTGTCTGAGGGCGCTTCAGCTGGGGATGGAGTACTGGAACTTCTATGTGTGTTTCAACAAACTCACCCATCATCACGATTTTCAGCATTCTCTTCAAACCCTGCAAGATGCATTGAGATCGGATGTCCTGCTCGTCGAGTGGCTATATAAAGGGCAATGACAGTATCAACACTGAGGTCCTCGCCGACTAATATCCCAGTCTTCAGCGTAACTCCTGCTGCAGTTTCTTGCTTTCTTTCACCCTCCTTCTATAAGTTCTTTGTTCAACATGGCCGAATATGAACCATTGACTGTGGAGGCAAGTGCTGCCATCGGTGCTTTCATGCAGCAGCTCGCCATTCAAGCCGAAGGCGGCAAGCCCGTTGATGAAGAAACTCTTGCTTTGCGTATGCTGGCATCAGTCAACGCGGCCCCGGACTCTGATCTCTCGGGTATCCGACCATTGAACGCCAACGCCATACCTCTGACTGCCTCTGCGGATGGAGATGACAAGTTCGACAAGCTCGCGAGCCTGCTGATGGGTGACACCACGTCGCCCGCAGATCAGGCAGCTAAGGGGCAGGTTCCAAAGGCACCCCCGATCACTCTTCTACCCGGCTATACCAACGACGATCTCTCGTCGAACTATGCTACCCTCATGGATGCTACATCTATGGTTCAGTTATACGCCAACCTGATTCAAGTTCAGCAAAAGCCCGAAGGCTTCAACATCACTACAGAGGCAGCTCGGGCATTCAACTTCCAAGCAAAGACTGCCTTTGATGCGATGATGGGCCCCATGGCCGGCTTCTACGTCTTCGGATCGGGCACAAGCCAGACATATAACGACACCATCCCCAAGGACCAAGTCCACAATAACCTTCTTGGCAAGGTCTTCGACGGATTTGGATTTGACAAAGCTACCACCGATGCATTGGATGGTCAATTGACCAATTTCGTGGGCGGACTTGCGAGCATTCACACCGATAACAGCCCCACAAACACCATGGACTTCTGTCTTCGCTTAAACCTCGTTCCCAGGAGAAATGTCTCGGGAGATGACGCCAATCCAGCCTATGTCTATCAACCAACTACCTTTATCATCTACATGAAGATCGACGCTCAGACCTACCGTGAAAGCGTGGGCAAGAACAACAGTGTCGATAAAGTCAATTTTAAGTTCAGCCTCACGGTCACAAAATGTGAGCTGAACGTCCGCCAGTTCGAAAAGAGCAGAGCCAAATTCGACCAGATCTTCGAGCTGGTGACCAACAAGAGCCTCAGAGCCTACAGTGAACTCCTCCACAAGCAGATCAAGACCAATGAGCCCAACCCGGGTGCTTAGGTAACAAGTGATTATGACGATCTGGTATCTGCTAAGGTACAAACGCTGGCAAAGGATAACTCGGATAGTTGACGGGCTTGCCAGCAGGGGTAGCTACACGTAAATACAATACCTTTGATCCTCACAATTCAGAATCTATTTTCTTTCAAGCTACTTGACCGCTTCGTAGAGTTGCCCGGAGCAGTCAGGGCTGGTTGTAATATAGTGAGGCTTTTCTGACACTATTCGTGCTCGTAGCTGTTGGAGAAGGAAGCACATGTTCACACCGGCTATTTCAACTGCTGAAGCATGAAAGAAAAAGAAAAAATGAGGGCGGCGAAGGAGTACCGGTACAGCAGACGGACTGGATAGGCGACTATTCCACTCTCTTTCAGCTCTTGGCGGGTTCAGCCGACAAAATGCACGAACTCTAGCTTTGGCGCTGCTCTACGCGAACTACCAGCATCATGCAGTCTCAACACATCGGTGGCTGTCACGAATCCAACTATGTAACCCTGTGTCGTAGGTCGTTGTGTGGCTGGCTGAGCTATCTCACGCAAGTTCTACGTACTTGGTGTCAAGATCAAATACTTGACGCGGCAGCTCTCTGTTCAAGGACGGACCAGCCAAATCCTTCTCCATCCAACGCCCCTCCTCTAGAACAAAATATTTTGCGCACGAGGCCAAAGCTCAAGCTCACAGCCTTTCTTCGCCAGAAACATGTCCGACGAGATCGTGATCAATGGCAAGATTGTGGCAGTCGCAGATCAGGAAGACGACGCATCTGGTTCGGACTACATCCTGATCCGAACCAAGAGTGAGCCTTTGAATAAGGCTCAGAAGAATGAGTTGAAAGCACTAGGAGTCAAAATCCACGAGTTTGTGGGGAACGAGCACGAGCAGCTCTATCTTTGCGGCTACCGGCAGACACCCTTGGACAAAATCCGCGCTTTGGAGTATATCGACTATGCCAATGTCTACTCCCAAGACTTCGTCGTCCCCGATGTGATGCAGGCTACAAGTGTCCAGGCAGCAAAGCATGAGCACGACAACACGGTGGAAGTCGATATCCTCCTACAGCATGACATTGAACAAGTGTCGGAGGATATAATCAACAAGATCTCTGAGGCGGCCGATGTGAGCAAGTCGGCTATTTCAGTCGACTCAGGCCTTGTTAGAGTCAAAGTTGATGCAGGAACATTGAAGAAAATCGCCGCCGTCGACGAGGTGCGAGTCATACATCCAATCAACGAACGGACAGTTTTCAACAACGTTGCTCGTCAGCTCCTGCATTTGGATACTGCAGTCATCAACGACACTCCTTATAAGGGCGAGGGTGAGATCGTTTGTGTGGCAGATACTGGTTTCGATACTGGTAGCACCACAGACGTCCATGATGCCTTTACTGGTCGGATAAAGCAGCTCTATCCTTGGGGTCGGGTAAAGGATAATATGGTCGATGACCCTGATGGCCATGGTACTCATGTGTGTGGATCTGTTCTTGGTCGAGGTCAGCACAATTCACAGGGTTTGATTGAGGGCGCCGCCCCAGCTGCCAATCTTATTGTGCAATCAATGTTTGTCAAATTCAATTACTTGAACCAATCGGTCCTTGGTGGCTATCCAAAGAACCTCGGTCAACTATTTGACCAGGCTTATCAGGCTGGTGCTCGAATCCACACCAACTCATGGGGCACACCGTTGTCAACGACGGGTGTACAACGTCCTTATGATACCAGTGCCGAGAACATCGACCGGTTTATGTGGGACCATCAGGATATGACGATTCTTTTTGCTGCTGGCAACGATGGACAAGATCCGGATCTTGATGGCACGGTCAACGAGAAATCGCTTGGTGCCGAAGCCTCGGCGAAGAACTGCATCACGGTTGGCGCGTCAGAAAGCTACCGTCCTGAACTGGTATCAGGAAAGGACGGCGCCTACACTTATGGTGCATTCTGGCCTAACAATTTTTCACAAAATCCCCTCAAGGATGACCATCAAGCCGACAATCCAGAGGGTCTTGCGGCTTTTAGCAGTCGTGGTCCAAGTGCAGAGAACAGGCTCAAGCCTGATGTGGTGGCCCCTGGCACAGCTATACTCTCGGCTCGATCCAGGACGAAGAAGTTTCTGAGCGGTGTCGACAGGTCGGGCAAATCCGGCGACGACAGATACATGTATCTTTCAGGCACAAGCATGGCTACGCCGCTTGTTGCTGGGTGCTGCGCCGTGATTCGGGAAAGCCTGGTGAAAAACGGCTACAAGGACGAGGTTAATGGTGTGAAGAATCCCACTGGTTCACTCGTCAAGACCCTCATCATCAGTGGCGCGGTCCCCATCAAAGGTCAATACATGCCGGACGAGGTTGGGATTGAACCTAATCCTCACTCGGGATTTGGACGAGTCGATATCGCCAGCTCAATTGCAGTGGTCGATCCCAACGACAAGTTTTCCGGCTACGGCATCGGTGCTATCGACGAAGAGACCGAAGCGCCCTTTGTGACTCAGATTCCGGTACCAACCGCTGCTACATCTGGCAACAAGGATGTGACGCTGAAGGTGACCATGACGTATGCCGATTTGCCTGGTGCGGCACTTTCCAATGATCTCAACCTTGTGGTCATCGCAGGAGGGAAACAACGGCATGGCAATCAACTGGACCAGGAATTCGAGGTGGGAGCAACTCAGCCCTTCGACCGCCGCAACAACGTCGAGCAGATCCTGTGGCCTCAAGTGCCGGGGGACCATGTACAGATTGTGATTAAGCATTACCGTCTGCTCAGTGCTCGTGTGCCCTTTGCTTATGCTTGGAAGTACAATTGAGGTCCTCTCCCTACGAACGTATGAACGTACGTACCCAGGCATACGAAGACAGACTCAGAGCAGTATTCAGTTATTGAAAGGTCCTTTCATCCCGTTGTGGCCACAGCCTTCCTGATTAGGCTTAGACCTCGGCACCGCCCAGGGCGGCCCGTCATCGGGCGGGCTATGGGCGGGTTCCCCTTGCCCGCGGGCTGACAGCGGGCCATTGCCTGCCCGTGGGCCCTTGGCGGGCGCCCGTCGGGCTATCAAACAACACAAACATAGGTGAACTCTTCAGTTGCATTATTTATGCGGTTTCTTGCTGTATCTTTCATATTCCTCTTACATGTATACAAAATATTAAGATGAAAGAGTAAGGTTTAGGATGAATTATCCATTAAGCTTCTTTTTCAGAAAATTTTGATTACTCTCTGTATAACTAATGATACTCCCATATATCATCCTCGCGTCGAAGACGCTTCCGAGTCCTTATTGATGCACGCAGCTGAGTATCAGGTAAAGGATTTTCCGCTTCATTATTAGATGGAGTATATTCCTGACCCTTATCTTCAGGTTCAGATGCAACACTCTTTCGTCTTTTACCCAAAGCAGGCTGGGAAACCCCTGGCAGTGAATTACGGTACGGTAACTAATCTTGTTCCGGCTACTGCCCATGACGTCATGAACCGTGAGTTCGTAGATGGCCAACCTCTGATTTGATGTCTGGATCCGACCAGGTTTTCTGGAAAACCGGGTCAGCCCTGACTTTATAATGCACCTATATCCCCCGCCTCGCTTTGTGAGTTGATGTACTAACTTACTTCTCCCACGTAAGCCGCGTTGACCATGGCTGCTATCATCGGCCTCGGTGCGCAGTCGCATTACAGACTGGCGCAAGAGCGAGAATTTTACAAGTACGCCTTCATCCCCGAATTATACCCTCGAGACTGGCAATTGACTCGTCCCCGACAGATATATTCCGCGCGAGCATTCCACATGGCACTATGCCCCTTTCGACCGTGCCAGTGACGATGCCTTCACCCCACAGCCGTCTCCCGATTCGGCGTTGACCTCCTACGCCCAGCTAGCAGCGATTCGGCTGGGCACCGAGCGAGCTTTTATCTCTTTATTTGACCGTACCCATCAACACGTACTGGCAGAGGCCACTCCGACCTTGAGTCTCATCGGTGGCCACGTCGCAAGGGAGCCTGAGCGACTGGGGCTGGGATGCTGCGTGTTCCCGAAAGAGAGAGGCCTTTGTCACTGTGTCGAGTCAACCCCGCCTCACGAACATCGGAAGGATGATGCAGTTGTCGATGATAGCACCGTGGCTGTTCTGGATGTGACCGAAGATGAGCGCTTCAGATCTTCCGAATTGCTCACTGCGCTGTCCGAAGTGCGCTTCTACGTGGCGGTCCCCATTATCAGCCCACGAGGGTTCAAAATTGGTGCCTTGAGTGTGATGGACAGCCATGCGCGGTCATCTGGTCCCGATCCACCTTCTCTTCAGTTCATGAAGGACCTGGCTGCGACCGTGATGGAACACTTGGCAATGAAGGAAACGACCCTCAAAAGCCGCCGAGCAGAACGCATGATTGTCGGGCTGGGCAGCTTCGTGGAAGGCAGGACCACACTTCGTGATTCATGGCAGGAGGCCCACGCACAGCATGATGCATCGGAGAAGTCCGGAGAGTCGACAGAAGGCCAGTTGAATATCGAGCAACAGGATCTGCAAGAGCTTGCAAAGGAAACGGGCCAGAAAAGTCTCGCCATTCGGGAACCATCCGGGAGGGCCAAGGATGCTCCGACCCCGAGGCGTCAATCAACTAGCTGCAGCCATAGCGCACAGCGCAGCCAACAACCTGGAATGGAGTTCTCTCAAGAAAACAACTCGGTGCGAACCGTTCTGGCAGGCGGTAGCCTCAAAGATGACACCCTCCCAACCAGCATCAGAAACATCTTCTCGCGCGCAGCAAATATACTCAGGGAGTCCATTGGAGCGGAGGGGGTGATGTTTCTGGATGCAAACAGCGAGCGCTTTGGGAGCCTTGTCGACCAAACCAAGCGCAGGGTGTCTGGCTCCGGCACCAACGATCCCACGTCAAGCAGCGAGGAGAGCACCGGTTCAGAATCATCGTCTCGGCGGAAGATTTCCGACAATGAACAGGATTCCGATTCCGATAACCCAGGGGTGTCTGAATGCTTGGGATTTTCGAGCTCAAGGGTGTCGAGTATCAATGACGAGGCAAGAGCTGGTCAAGCGGTTGTGGTACCAGAGCCACTATTTACCTCGCTGATTCGACGATACCCCCGCGGCAAGATTTTCACTTACAACGCTCATGGATCGGTTTCAGAAGACAGTGACAGTAAATCGCAGAAGGTATCGGGGTCCGAACACGATGAGACCTCTCGTACCGATGAGCATCGTTCGTCTAGCAAACGGAGACGCAGGCCAACTTTCAAGCAGTATGCCGATGATCTGATCAAAATCTTTGCCGGTGCTAGAAGTATCCTCCTTTTGCCTATCTGGGACCCGGACCGAAGCAGATGGTTTGCTGGAACGCTGGTCTGGACGAATGAGCCGGACCGGATCTTCACGTTCGAAAATGAGCTCGTCTACACCTCTGCTTTTACCAATAGCATCATGGCGGAAATTCGCCGAGTCGACGTGGAGGTGGCGGAGAAGGCCAAAACCAATCTGGTCAGCAGCATCACGCACGAACTCCGGAATCCACTGCATGGAATCCTGGGGACAGCCGACATTCTGAGTGATACCGCCATGAATGCCCTCCAGCATGGTATGGTCCATACGGTCGAGTCGTGTGGTCGCACGCTGCTGGATACCATCAACAACCTGCTGGATCTTACATTCATTGATCAATACCGCAAAGGCGACACTTCTCAAAATGGAAAGCGAAGGAAGAAGCCAGGCCTACCGCGAAGTTTGCCCCTCGGTGAGAAGTCATCATTTTCCCATGTTCAGCTAGATGCGGTCCTGGAGGAAGTCACCGAGTGTGTGTTCGCCGGGTATTGCTTCTACAATCACCCACAGGCGCCTCCTCCTGCCTTGACAGACTCTTCCTCGCGGTCAGCCGGCCAAGCAAGCAAGGCAGATCCGGTTGGCCCTCGAGCTAGTCAAGTCACGGTCATTTTTGACATCGAGCCAGACACGGAGTGGGACTTTTACACCCACGCCGGTGTCTGGAGACGCATTCTCATGAATGTCTTCGGGAATGCGCTCAAGTATACCGCATCAGGATATATCTACCTCGGGTTGAAATCATCCCAAAGCGCCACTGGGCCCTCACACAAGTCTTCTAGCAGGCAGAGCGGTGGCTTTGAGGTCACTCTTACCGTGAAGGACACTGGAAAGGGCATCGGACCGGCATATTTGCAAAACGACCTCTTCAGACCATTCAAACAAGAGGACCCTATGGCATCTGGCAGCGGGCTAGGATTGAGTATCGTTCGTCAGGCCGTTGGATTCCTCGGTGGCTCAATTGAAATTGAGTCCACGCGGGGAGTCGGCACTCAACTGTCCATTCACACGCCACTGGTCAAGTCAGCCGCAAGATCCGAAACTTCTTCATCAAACTCGATGTTTACTTCCTTGAGGAGACACACAGAGGACAAGACCATTGCGATCTTAGGATTTGGACAGTCCCTCCGTTCTCAACGCGACACGGCCTTGTATTCGTCATTGGAGCGAATGTGTCGCGACTGGTTTGGTCTGAAGGTGACCAAGCTATCGCCATTGGAAGGCAAGCACGTTCCCTTTGACTTTTATCTTGCGGTGCAGACCGAGCTGGACTGTGAGGACGTTGGGGGAAGAAATCTATTCGGTCTCCCTGACCACCTCGATATTGGAGACGCTTGCACCTCCCCGGTCGTCGTCATCTGTCAGTCGTCGGAGGAAGCTCACCGCATGTTTGTCGCTTCCAAGAGCCGGGGCCAAACGACCTTCTTCGAGTTTGTGAGCCAGCCTTGTGGGCCTCGGAAACTGGCTCGGGCACTGGATATGTGCATGAAACGACAGCGGGATCAAGAAGGCGGCCGGCGTGGCAGTGACGAGCCGACTCGTTGGGTAGAAATGCCCGAGTCTTCCCATCTACCGGTTGACATCGCCCCCAGTGATCCACCTGGAGATCGGATGAAGATCAGCAAGCGACCGACGGCAGACACAATGGGCAGCCCGGAGGATCAAAAGAATGCCTCTCGGCCATTACAGCAGGAGGAAGGCACACCGGAGATTCAAAAGCCATCTCTCTTGCTGGTGGATGATAATGATCTTAATCTCCAGTTACTTTCTGCCTATGTTCAAAAGGACGGCTTTGAATACACGGCAGCCAAGAATGGAGCAGAGGCAGTTGACATCTACAAGGCTCATCCGGGAAAATTCCAGATCGTCATCATTGGTATGCCCTTACCCCTTTGTCTCCCTTTTTTTTTTCGGCGATACTGATGATTGTAGATCTTTCAATGCCCGTCATGGATGGCTTTGAAGCATCACGGCAAATTCGCCGCTTGGAGAAGGAGCACCGTGCTGGGATGTCCGAATCGGAAAGACAAGCCCTTCCACCCACAATCATCGCTGCTTTGACTGGGCTTGATGGTGCTGGTGCTCAGAAGGAGGCTTTCGGTTCTGGCATCAACACTTTCCTCATCAAGCCCGTCAAGCGACCAGAATTGCAGGTTATCCTGCGGCGCCGAGTTTAGCCAGACACTACACCAGACTCTCTTGTGATGATCCCTATCGACCATGTATTTAGCAATCCGAAAAGATCCGCGATGGCATTTTGTCTCAAGAATATGGCAGTTGAGAGGTATACTTTGAATCGATTTCCATTGTAAGGGGATGACGGACACCGCTAGGATTGAGTAGTAGAATCAAGCTGATATGGCTGTAATAAGAGATCCTTGTCCCTAAGATTATAACGCAAGACCAGGTTCCCTCTTCTCACTTCTACCTCACGCGATCCCACTCGAGATCTCCCGTCCGCTCCCATTTACGCTCTCGCTCGCGATCGCGCTGCAATCCCCGCCGGCGGCCGCCGCCGACCAGCTCCTTCTCTCACTCGCGCGGATCGATCACCATCAGCGAGTCCGCATCGTCCGGGTGCTCGCGCTTCCAGTTCAGGTCCTTGCCCAGGGTATCCTTGCCGAAGCGGAGCTCGTGCGTGAGCCAGCCCTCGTCTTCGCGCGCCGCATCATCCGCTGCGGTAGAGCCCGGCTGGTCCCACTACTGACAGGATTGGCAGTTTGCGATGAAATGCAGGTCACAGAGCTGCGCTGCTGGGCCCCATGCCGTTGCTGCCTCGTGCGGCGCCATTGGCGGACCCCGGTGGCGGTCGTCTCCGGCCCCGAACGGCGGTCGAGGGGATGATGCCTTCAGCGACTCGATCTCGGCATTTGTTCGCGATAGCTTGGACTCTTTTGCGGGAGGAGAAACCGGGCTTGGAGACCGGACTGGCGATTCGGGGTCGCGTAGGGGGAGTTGAGTCTGAGGATCTGGGGTCTTGGGACGTTGCCTGCGCTCTGCTGATGGAGACCGTTGCGCGGCTGCGCAGGCTCTGTGGCCGGTGGGTGTTGCTCGCCGCACCTGGCGCGTCCGCGACCAGTTTGGTGTTGAATTTCGGCTTCGCCGGCCGCATAGGCATTTCCTCCTCGCCCTCATCCCCTCCAAAGTTCAACAGCGTTTTCCCGGCTTTGGCCGCCTTCTTGTTTTTCTTCGGCCCATGCTTTTCGTACATAGCATGATCTGGTTGAGGAGAGGACTGGCTTGAAGATTGAAACAGCATTATCATCCGTAAGTGTTTTCTGGGGATGCTCCATGGAACTTTATGCGACGTCGATTCTGGATGTTGACGTTGACATGACTTTTCCTCTGCTAGGTCGTTAGTCTCCAATGCTTGTTGACTGCCAGTCAATGATGCCAGTAATGACTGTCGGATCGGTCGGTGAGACATAGATATTCCTCTTGTGCAGGTCTTCCTGAACCAAAGTCGGCAAAGCAGCATTTTGGACTTGATTGTCCTCGATTAGTTTCAGCAAAACCTTCCGGCACACGTTTAATAACCGAATATGCTCCCCGATGGAGCCATGATAAGGGAGTGCGTCACTGGACACGTCCTGTTGAGGAATGCGTGAGTAGCCAGTTTGTACCAGGCCCGAGCAATAACTTGCAAGATCAATCCCTAAGTTATGTTAGTAAAAAGAAAATGTGACAGTGCCCGACGCCTGGACTACTCACACGGGCCACAGTTAGGACTCGGTCCACCATAGTTCACCCGGACTGCAGTTCCAGAAGATAGGACTACAATGCGGTCCCACACAGAAGCCATCGTCCAGCGGAATCCTGTGAGACTGGTCGATGGGGGCATCCGAGAAATACAAGCTGCCAAATGCGGGGAAATCCAACGATGCCATCTCTTTAACCTGCAGTCAAGGCGCCTTTGTACACAACATATGCTGATGCATGCTCATGGAAGGCCACTTCTCGTGCAATTGAACTCCCTCAACATGCTCCTCCATAATATACTCCGAGCCCACTGGATTCGATGGGTTGTCATTCCAGGCCAAAACTACTGGGATCGGAATTGATGTTTTCGTGCGTACTATCGAAACTGGGGTCAGCCCATTCATTGCGAAAAAATAAAGCCCCAATGCGTATGATGTGTATGTATCTGACATACAATACTCCATCGTTGCGACCTCGGAATTGGTTGCCAACCGTGGCGGACCGGCAATTTTCGTTGGCAGCTTCGCCACGACCCGTTGGCCAGAATCCAACGTGAGAATGAACGCTTTGTTGAAACCTCCCTTCTTTTTGACGCAATCGACGACTTTGCTCGAGTCCGGAAACAATCGGATCGCTGCGTTGCATAACTCGGGGAAATCAAAGTCGATGAAACGAGATCGCCGTTGCAGCTCGTCTCGATGGAGCCATCGACCGCTTGTGCATGAGTAAGGGTCGCATGCTACAGGTGTCGAAACTTTCCCATGGAAGCCTGCGGTGGGTTGAAATCTTGGAATTTGCGACGGTCGACTTGACGTTGGCAATATATTTAACGACTGTGAATGAAGTCGTAGATTCCTGCAAATATGCATGATAATTGATTGCCCAAGCGTTTTGCTTCCAAGCCGTTGGATGAAAGTCGCGACACTCGAGTCTAGCTCCGAGTTGGACACGTGCCGCATTTTCCCTACCTTCGGTACCACCTGTGATTGGTTGTATCACTTAACCATCTTCCCTGGCTGGTAGGTAATCATCCACACCCTGTGACCCTGGCAGCACGCGTCGACATCTCTCCACACTTCATCCATTGAGCAGTACTCTCCATTCCAACAGCGTAAAATAACACCACCGAGTAGTAGCATATCCACTCGTGGGTATTCCCCCCGAGCGAAAAGATGCTCCACTCTTCTCATCAATTTCCCCGCCTCGAGAGTCTTCTCCAATTCACGGTACGGCTTCTGCCCGGACTCGATTTCAAAAAGCGTCGAGCCAAAGGCAAAGATGTCCGTTTTGACATTCGCTTCTTCTGACTCCGGCCGATAGCTACACCATTCGTAGCATACCAATGGAGCTTCCCCGTCGATGCCGGAGCCCGCAAAGTCCATGAACTTTACGTGGCCCGACTGGTCCAACAGTAGGTTATGGCAGCCAACATCCGCATGGATGATGTTTTTACCATGTATGTAGCGCAACCCCTCTGCAGCCTCGCGGGCCCAGCGGAGCTTGACCGTCTTCGGTTGTTCTTCTTTGCTCTGGATTTTCCGGCGCAGACATTCGCCTCGGTCGATGATGATGCCATGGTCCGTTACTTGCCGGCAATGGGCGATTCGCGGATGATCGCCCAACCGTTCGTAAGCGCGGACCTCGATGTTGTAGGCCTGACGAGCAAAGTCATCCGAAGAAGGTCCGGGCGCGCGTTTTATGACAAAATGGGTATCGATTGCATAGACTGGACTCACTGTCCCTACGGCGATCAATGTAGGGCGAGGGTGTCCGGTGGATAATAGGCTAGTTTCAACAGGACTTTGAACCATGATGTTGGGGAAAGGTATTCCTGCAAAGAAGTCCAGAACTGGATGGGGTTTGATCGTAATAAGCAGGGATCGGCCTGGCATTTAGCTCTTACTTTGAAAGGCTTAGCCTGATCGATCTGAGAACCAGATAATTTAAGAAAAAAGAGAGATAATATACACGCGTCGTGTAAATATAGAGTAGAAGAAATATAAATAAAGCGGGAAAATATCATTATGAAGTATTTATAGACCGACAGAAAATCAATAGGCCGACTGATCAATTAAACAAAACGAAACTTATCAGTGTAATTTCTGCCCCGCAACGACCTACCCTAATTTCTATGTAATAGGGGTTACTATATTCTGCAGGGCAGCAGCATTTAAACTACAGAGTCCAGAGTCCAGACCTTCCAACCTCCGCCCCTATTCTTCTCCCCACTTGGTGGATTCTATATTTCCATTAAATCCGCCCCCGTCAATTCCTCTCATTCTCAACATTTCTCACGTTCTCCTTACTCCGTCCTCCTCCCACCCTGGGTACACCATGAGAATACACTTGTTACCCCTCCTGGCACTCCTGCTAGGCGCCTGCCACGCGCAGTCAACGTCAACGTCAACGTCAACATCAACGTCAACATCAACGACAATGACAACCACCAACTCGGAGGTATTGATTTCATCCCCGCCCTTTTTCCTTTGCCCTATCCCCTTCTAATCATACTCCCAGCCAACAACAACAACACCAACAACAACAACAACAACCCCCGTGAAATGCTTCCCGACCCACGGCAGCGGCAGCGACGAGATGATCCTGCGCCAAGTCAACCCCAACGTCGGCGAGTGGTGCACGAACCCGGACCTGAAGTTCGTCGACGGGACGGCGCCGCGAGCGCCCAAGGCGAACAATTATATCATGGCCGGGTGGACGATGAGTGCGAATGCGACGCAGGAGTGTGCGGGTCTTCCGGCGGATGAAGACGAGGCGGGGTCGAAAAAAGCGTACGAGCTGTGTCGGATGGCGTTGGAGGCGATCGCGAGGGAGTGTCCGTGGAATGGCGGCGAGGTGGGCAATCAATGTGGGCGGTTCTGGGTGCAGACGTGTCCGTTGGGGCGGAGGTGTGAGGTTGGGGATCCGGAGGGCTTGGTGGAAGTATAAAGGAATTGTCTTGGAGTTAGTTTCTTTGTCATCTTTTTGTCTCTATCTAATGACACCGACATTGATCAACAAAGGCATTAACTCTCCCTCACAATGGGACTTGTCAAGAATAATGATCCTCAAAGAAACCAACCTCCTCGACGTGTATCATAACTGTCTCGAACCCGACGATATAACGCCCACCATGACCCAGTGCAATTCGTGCGGACCAGGTCTCCGACCCATCCTGCACCACCACCACCATCTGCCCTCCATTCCATCCATCCAGGTAAGTCCGCCACCATGCAACCCCCGCTCCGCATGCGCGAATACCAAAAGATGATCAACGAGATGGGCATGGACATGGACGACACAGGCGGCGGTGGCTTCCTGCGCTCGCTCGCCCACGACCTAACACCCACCGTCGACATCGACGGCGTCCGCGTGCCCGCGGCCGTGGAGCAGCATCTCGTCGAGCTCTCGCGCCTCGAGCAGCAGCGCACCCGCAACAACGCCGCCAGAAGGGTTCAGGTTCCGGCACTCGCGCGCCAAGCGGCCGACAACCTCGCGCTGGCGATGATGCTGCGGCCGGAGCCCGACCTGCTCAACATCGCGGGCACGTACGTGCGCATCGACCTCACCGCCGAGGGGCCGTTTGCGGGGAAGCTGGATGTGCTCGATGCGGCGGTGTGGTGCGTCGAGGCCGGGTTGGGCGAGTGGCCGCGGCCGCAGCTGGGGGGCAGCAACGCCGGGTTCGACGTGCTGGTGCACGCGGGCAGGTTGTACATGCAGGTGTGGCTGCCCGGGACGCGGTATTCGGACCAGGAGCGGGATTGGTGTGTGTTGCAGCGGTTGCGCATGGTTCGGTCGATGGTGGCCAGGGGGGCGACGGTGTTTGAGATGCCGCAGTCTAGGGGAGGTGAGGTATAGGTCAGTGGGTATGGACTTGGGGGTATAGAGGCGTTTGTTTAATTGATTCATTCTCGTAGCTATGCAAGAATATATATAGTCATAGTAAGTTAAAAATCCTTTCGAATACTTCCAATTCATCAAGAATATACATAAAGCTACTCGAGTAAAGCCACCAAGAAATCCTCTCTCGACCGACTCGTCTCCTTCTTCACCCTCTCCACCAACTCCTTGCCCACCAACCTCCGGAACGCTTCCTTCACCGTCGCCAAATACCGCCGGTCCCAATGCACCCGCAGACAGCGACTCTCCAACAACAGCTCATCGGTGCCGAACCCCTTCATCGCCTCCTCCAGCAAGCGCGCGTCGCTGCGCGCCCGATCCACCGCGCGCTCCAGCATCAACAGCACCGTCTCCTCCATCATCCCAGAAAACTCCTTCTTCAACACTTTCTCCAGCGGCTTGTGGAAATCCCGCTCGAACGCCGCCGCGATGGCGCGCAGCTCCGCATCACTACGCCCCGCCAGCACGCGCACCACGGCCATCTCGTTGGCGCCGAACCGCGTGCCCTCGGTGGCCTCCTGCAGCTCCTTGGCGTCGGCGGCAACCCGCGCCGGATCGACGGGGACGGCGTCCTCGGTGCGCTGCGCGGCCAGGACGACGCCGTAGAGCCGGCGGTATTTCTCGTCCAGGAACTGCGACGAGGCGATGGCGGCGTCGAGACTGGTGCCGTGGAACGATTGCTGATACGCCGCTTTCACGGCGAGGATGTCCGCGTTGCTGCGGCCCAGCAGCACGTCGTTGAGCAGCCGCACGTTGGCGCCGCCGATGCCCTGGCGCAGGTAGTGCACGTCGTGCTGCAGCGGGCCCTGCAGCAGGAAGAGCAGGTAGGCCTGCGCGTCGCCCTTGGTCAGGGCCGCGATGTCGCGGGTTAGGTCGGAGAACACCTGCGCCTGGTATTTGGAGGGCAGGGCCAGGATTTGCACGGCGGAGAGGTCCGAGAGCGCTTTCATGAGCTTTTTGCCGCTTTTGTCGTGCATGGCGGATCGCACGGTGGAGATTTCGGCCAGCATCGGGTCTGGGATGGTGTGGTTGGGGCTGTAGCCGGGGGATGGGGGGGTGGGAGGGGGGTATGAGAATTGGGGGTTATTATTAGGAGGGTAGTAGGGGTGGTAGCTCTGTGTCTGGTCATGGTATTCGTGAGCAGCTAGCTCGTATGGACATATAGGAGGATGGAGGTGGGGGGGGGGGTTTACTGGAGCATTGTATGCATGCGGAGGCGGCGCCCCGTATACTCCTAGTCCCGGAGCTGCAGGCGGATAGAACTGCTGTTGTTGCCCAGCTGGGGGTGGGTGAGGAGGAGGAGCTGCGTATAGCCCCTCGATGCTCGGAGGTGGAGGCTGCTGCGGATAGCCAGGTTGCGGGGGTAGGGGGTGATATGGCGGCTGCTGGTATGGCACTTGGCCGTGGGGAGGGGGATATTCGCTCATGGTGGATGTGCACTGGGCAGGCGAACAAATCTTCAGATTGGAAAGGGGCACAACTGGGAACTCGCTCTATTAAATAAACAATTTCCAGGAGAGTATATGGCGGGGGAGGGCACAGCCCCGTTCAGCCCTGGAGAGCTCGTATTGCGGCTGAGACCTATCCTGTGAACTGCCGGCTAGTTCGGGTAGATAACTTTAAACGAATCATAATGTGATATTCGGTTGGGAGTGGCATCTGGAGTCTCAATGATGTATGGACACGGCAGCTGCAGTGAGTGGGTTGGGATGGCTTATTTCTGATTGTTTCCCTTTCTCTCGTTGACTTTACAGCTCACATGAATGAACAAGGATATTGGACTCGCACTGAGCCTTTACAATCGATGCTGCAATGCCCTCTTCTGATCGGTTAAATTAAAAAGGAACTATGCATAGGTAAAATAGCCAGTCGGGAATTCATGCGACAGCCAACTGGATAATGAGGAATTGCAACCTGCAACACACCACCGCATCGACCTCCACAATCATTCATTCTCCTGTCTACCAAATTAATTGTTATTTTTTAGTTTCTCCCCGCTGGGAGCAGAAATGCAAAAACAAAAAAAGAACTCGAATATATAAGAATTCGTTTCATATACCAAAAAACGAAATGACAAGAGTGGGATTCGAACCCACGCCCCTTTCGAGATCAGGAAACCTCAGATGAGATATGGTATTAAGGTACACCTTAACCTGACGCCTTGGACCAACTCGGCCATCTTGCCTTGCTTGATGGAGAGACATGCTTTTATAATTTTATAAGGGAGAACGTATACCTGATTTTGTTGATAGTTGGGGTTGTTGACTTTCAATGGAAATATTGCCGAAAGAAAGAAAACCAAGATTCATACAAAGACTGAAATAGAAACGTGCTGGTTAAATTTCTAGAGCTTTCCACTACTCCCTCTTTTCTTTGGTCTGTTGCTTGGTACTATTATTTCACTTTTGATATAGATTGAAGCTCTTCTTTGTTTCGTCTGGACCCTGGGCCTTATATATAATTCCGGCCCTGCTGGGCATCCCAGAAATCAATTATTTCTCCCAGCGTCATATATATCAGTCTTCTTTCTGACTAATTATTTCACACTATAGCATAGTGAATTCGGTATATTCACTTGCGAGCTAACAGTATATTCTCCAATCACTCCGTCCTGCGTCTTACAATTACATGGCTATCTTCTCCAAGAGATGAGCGATCTGGTGGACATCCTATGATCCTCCTCTCTGACCCATGTTAAGATACTAATTATAGTGCTAGAATTCCGCACCTATTCCACCCTCTTCTATCCTTGCAGGGACCTTCCATCCCGAAGAGCCGTGAACATCTTCCAAGTCTCCTATCTTGCCATGCGGCTTATCCTACAGTATTGACGGGTCTTCTCTTACCAGTCATTTCCCAAAGGACGTTCAGCAGACTTCTTCTATGGTTCTGTGGATTATTCATCGCGAATGGTCTTCTGAGGAGTGATGGAGAGAAACTTGACGCAGAATGCATTCACCGCTACGCCACTGCGCGTCAGCTCCTGTCTCCTCGGATATTGAATTCACTTATATATATTTACTGGGAAGCCACATCTGGATGAAGCAGTCTTGCAATAGCTCGTCTTGCGTTTCCCATCTTCACAATTACACCCTTTATACCAGTGGACCTTTTCCTGCCTTATACATACAGCACACATTTGCAAATTTCCACAACGGCAGGCGCCGTCGACGACAAGAAAAAGAGAACCAATGGAATGGTCACAACAAGACGTTTCGGCTTTCAAATCCCCAGTAGTGCCCTTGAAGGATTCAAGAGCACTCAGCGACATGCCTTCAGCAACTTTCGCGCCTGAGACAGCCGTCAGGGTCGTGGCTCGACGACACGGCCGATTCCCAGACTTGATGACTGCGATGCCGGTTCCGACTCCGGCTCCGTACCCACTCTATGATTGCCGTTACCATACATAAAAAAAAGGAGAGCCTTGAGCGTATTCGCGAGATCCCTCAACTAGAGGATAGCAAGCAATGTGGAAGCTAAGCTCACCATCGTCGACGTGTACGACGGTTGGGTAAATAAATAATCCACCGGGATTTGACGATTCGACCGAAATAGCTAGCTAGTATGCCAATGAATCGTACTGCTTGGATTTCTCATTTCGGTACTTATACTTATTTAATTAGGGCTATGCTTGAGGTTACGCATACCTCGTTGTCGGCACTTCTGGTCTGGAGGCTGGACTTGGTTGGGGAAGAAGAGAGAGAGGTATAGGTAGCTAACACTTACTACTCTTTACTACTATTGCGCTGGTCATCTATACCACAGAGTGCCTTGTTTATGATCGTCACTCTCTACATGAGCAGCCATTTTCAGCGTCGTCTACCCCCCATAGCTTGGTAAAAGGCAAGGAAGTGAGTCGAGCCTTGACGTATTCGAACAGAATGACTGGCTAATCAATTTCTATCTACTAGATGGTGAAGCGTAGGCATCGCCGGGATGGTACTGATGACCCCAGTCCGCAAGAAACCTGGTAAGAGTCCATACAGCCTGTATTCGGAATCTACACAACGATGCTAATAGCGATACCAAGACAACTGATTCCAATAACATTCGAACGAATCAATTCCATTCAAGCGCTGCTAGGCTCTTGTGCATCCGAGTTATCGTCATTTCACATGTTTCAGTTCCTCGCTCGCCAACAGCTTTCCTATCGGTAAACAACAGCCATTCTACCACGCCGTAGAAGAATGTGGACCGGATTGATTGCCTTTCTCTTCGTTCTTAACGGTCATCCGGGATCATTGGAACTCCTGGAGGATGCATGCATACTCGTAACTTGTTAGGTTTTAAGGTGGTCTTACGACTCGAGGTTAACCTAGCTTTAATCTAATCGATCAATCTACTTCCTTATTTAAAAAAGACTGCTTAATACTTATTTAAAAAAGAGTGCTTAAAAAACAATGTGCAGGGGCACAGAAAGTGAAGTAAATAGTGAAGTAAATCTGGCGCTACCCGGAATCGAACCGGGGCCAACTCGGCCACAACGAGTTATCATAACCACTAGACTATAGCACCTGTTTAGTATCAAATGTGAAGAAGAGTGTTCATATTGCAAAATCCACGATCAAACTAGGGCTAATATAATTATAGTCAGGAAATAGAGCTACACTGACTAGACAGGATACATTCACGTTCGCTGTAGTACAAATGAGGGGATGGCCTCGTTTTATTCAGGATTACAATGTTGGCAATAGCGATCATGCCACCGTTGCCCTCTATATATATGGCATTCGTGTGCATTATTGATATATATATATACACTATGTATATATACACACATATAGATATATATATGTATACCATATATCTATAATACTATATTATTCCACCTCCCTCACCCCATACCCAAACATCTCATTCGACGCCACCGCATTCTTATCCCGCAACTTCGCCGCCGCCTCCCCGCCAGCCACCGGCACCCTCACTTCGAACCTCTTGCCGTCCTCCCTGACGTGCGGAAACGGGAGATACTCCGGCAGCAAGCCCAGCTGCTTCAGCACCGTGCCCTGGTCCCAGGTGATGTGCTCGTGGGCCAGGCGGTCGCCGCGGATGTTCACGACGGCCACGAAGGGGATTTCGAGTTTGCGGTTGGTGGGGGGGATCCCGGGGATTCTAGATGAATCAATCTATCAATTTGGGATATAAGACAAGTCACAGTGGTATAGGTGCCTTACAGCCAGTCCACTTCGGCAGCGTGGGTGAACTTGCAGACGAACTCGTCGACCACGCGATCGACCCCGACCGTCCGGCTGATCAGCTCCAACTGCGTGTCGGATGGGTTCTCGAAGATGAAGTGGTCGCGGTAGAACGAGGTGAGGCGGTCGCGCCCGATGCCGCCTGTCAACTATACAGTAGGATATAATTAGTCAATTAGTTCTTGTATGCATAAGTTAATTAGTTATTGTATGAATAAGACGACTCCGTACAGTTGGGACATGGTTCACGTAGGGCTCCTGGACCATGGTGGCCATGGTGCGTTCGACCGAGCGAGCCTCGAACTCGTAATACGTGTGCTCGTCCCAGATGGCCTCGAGGTCGAAGTACGGTCCCTTCATGTGGGTTTTGAGGAAGGTCAGGTTGCGCGTGTGCGAAACCGCTTCCGAAGCGGAGTGGAAGTCGCTGTGGAATGGCACCGCGAACAGATCCGAGGGGGGCGCGCTGGGGTACGTGTACACTTTGAGAGAAGAATCGCCTTTTGCCAGCGCAGCAGCGGTTGGCTGTGCAGATGCAGCAGCTACGTGCTGGAGAACGGGGATGGACACGGACACCGTCTGAAGCAACGGCGCGCTGCTGCCGTAGACAACACCGGCGACGATCTCCGGGAACGAGGCCAATTCAGGCGCAACGAGATCCCACAGCGGAGAGGAATACACTGCCAGCAGGAGAGTAAGCCGGCCATTCGTGATGCAGATGCAATATATTTTCACATACCGATCAATCCATATCCGCCTTTCGGCTGGCACTTGGCATGCTCAGCAAACTGCTCGACGGCCAGCGCAATCATCCTGCGAGGCTGGCTCCTCAGCGCGCTTTCGTCGATCTGCACGACGGTGTAACTCTCCTCGGCCCATTTGACGAGCGGCGAAGGGATTCCGTCCACGATGGCGTCGTTGGCGTGCGGAGGAGGAGTCTCAGTCTCCAGGGTGGGGGTCAGTAGGATCAGTCCCGGTCCGTAGCCGCGGCGGGAACGTGGTGGGAGGAGGGAGATTCCGGGGATGGAGATGGATTCTGTGTGGGATAGAGACATTTTAGGCACTTTATTGCTAGAGTTCTGTTGAGTGTGTTGACTCTGTTGGGTTCTATTTCAAGATGCGGGGTCATCGCAAGTGGTAGCAGCTTATATGTGTTATACTGAAACATCCCTTATAAATCTTGGGAATACCAACCCAACATCAAGCAACGTCTCCGTGGCGCAATTGGTTAGCGCGTCAGACTGTTACGGCAGCGATATCTGGAGGTTGGAAGTTCGAGCCTTCCCGGGGACGTCCGATTTGATCTTTTCTTACGGTGCTATAGTCTAGTGGTTATGATAACTCGTTGTGGCCGAGTTGGCCCCGGTTCGATTCCGGGTAGCGCCAGTTTGTTTTTTTATATATATATTTTATATATAACACGGTCCATATAACATGGAGGTGGTAGTAGTCTTATTCTTTGTGGAAGTCCTACTCATGATATAGATTCCTGAAATGAGAATATCACACCTTGCCAGGTAGTAGTAGAACTCCATAACTGGTCCAAACATACATAATTTTGCGATGAAATGCGTGGTACATTACTGACCCTTGACTGCCTGCTCCTCCTCCTGTGCCTTGTGTCCCGGCTCGTCGACCGGATCGAGATTCACCGTGGCAGGGCCCTGCACGCACACCCCATGCTTGCTGAATCGACTGCCATGCACCGGACAGTCCCAGCTCTTCTCGGTCTTGTTCCAACACACCACCCCCTTCATGTGCGTACACATGGCACTGTACCGATGCACCGTGCCACTCTCGTCCTTGTACACGGCGACCGGCTTGGCCGTGCGGCTGTTCAGCACCGCGCCGGCGTCGCGGCCCAGGTCCTCGATGTCGTCGATGTCGGTCTGCAGGTACCGCTTGTACTGGGCGTTGATCTGCAGGTCGTGGCCCAGCATGGCGCGCAGCGACTTGACCACGCTCATCACGCGGCTGGGGTCGTACAGCTTCGACCACGGGTTGTACACGCCCTGGATCTGGTCGGCGACGAGCTGGCCGGCCAGCACGCCGTGCGTCAGCCCGTCGCCGCTGTCCCCCGTCACCACGAACACGTTGCTCTGGCCCTGGTTCTTGCCGATGAACCCCATGTAGTCGACCGGCTCGTAGATCTGCCCGCTCCAGCGGTAGTCGACGCTGCCGGAGCAGTCGAAGCGCTCCCGCGCCCACGTCTCCAGCTCCTCGAACCGCCCCGCCGTCTCCTCCTGCCCGACTTTGTGGTCGCAGCCACCGACGATTAGGTAGTCGTTGTTGTCGTCGCAGCGCGTCAGCCGCACGTACTTGTACGCCTCGGCCTGGTCGTAGATCAGGCAGTCCTCGACGTGGCCCTTGGGCACGCGCAGCGCGATGCAGTACGTGCGGTTGTACGCCATCTCGGCGATGACGCTCATCTTCTGCAGCGGCACGCACGTCGCCTGCACCGCGAAGTCGGCCGTCACGACCGCACCCCCCTCGGTGCGCACTTTCACTTCGGTCCTGCCGAAGCCGAGCCGGCCGGCGCGCGTCTCGGCCACGTCCACCACGCGCGAGTGCGCGAAGCAGCGGAAGTTGCTCTGCTGCTGCAGCCACCGCAGCACGCCGACCAGGTACCGCGTCGGGTGGAAGGTGGCCTGGTTGGCCCACACGCTGCCGCCGCGCTGGTCGACGGCGCCGTCCCACCCTTTCACGTCGACGTCGCGGTAGACCACGTCCATGCCCAGCTCGGCGGCGCGGCGCGCCTCGGCCTTGATCTCGGCGATCTCCGCGTCGTGGCCCGGGTGGCCGACCGGATACTGCGAGAGGTCGTAGGCGGGCAGGCGGCGGAACTCGCAGTCGAGGCCGAGCCGGGCCACGATCTCGGCGACGCGCCCGATCGCCCAGCCGTGGCTGTCGGCGGCGATCTGGGCCCCCTGCGCGCCGTGCTTGGCGGCGATGGCCCGGTAGCCGTCGTCCAGCGCGTTGGTGAGGTGGCCGCTCGTGCGGGACGATTCGCCCGACACCACGTTGCGCGCTTCCAGCATCGTCACGGTGAGCCCGCGCGTGACCAGCTCGTAGGCGATGGAGATGCCGGCGATACCGGAGCCGACGATGCAGATCTCCGTCTCGAAGTCGGAGGCGAGCGCGGGGAACGTTGGGTAGGCCGAGTAGGGCATCAGATGCGTCCAGACCGGGTCGGTCTCGCCCGTGGTCTGGAGGAAGTGGTTGGACATGGTGATGGTAGTTGTAGATGTTTCAACGCTGCAGCGGATGATCGAATGCACGAGCGAGTACTCCGCAGTGCTGGAATCCCCATTGTATGAACTGGGATGCGAAGGAAGAGGAGGCGATGTGCTGTCATCCCGGAGTGGCATCACCATGACGTCCGGATGGCATCGACATTGGCCCAGGGGCGATGGATCATCCCTTTCTCAACTGTCAGATCCGGGGTGACCAAGAGGAGACTTCTCGAGTGGTCTAGAGAGTTCAACATCAACAACAACTGCCTCCCTCCTCTCCTCCCTCGCCGTCACGACCAAAATCCCACTCGTCCACACCATCAACGCAACCGAACACCCAATCATCGCCCACATGCCCTTGGTGAACCTGGGCGCGAAATCCGCCGAATAGAACACAAGACTCCACCACGCATTCACCGCATTACTCCCCATGTTCATGCTGGCGATGACCACCGACCGCAGCCGGTCGTCGCGATGCCGCATCGCGTCGTTGCACCAGGCAAAGAAGGTCGCCTGGCACGCATACACCGCGCCGGCCCAGTAGTACGCCGCCAACACGGTGGCCGTCGAGTCGAACCGCGCCAGGATCATGGCCGCCGTGACGACGCCCGTCACCGCGACGAAGTAGCCCACGAGATACCGCTTGCCGCCCAAATAATCGGTCACGGTGGCCCAGACGAGCGTCGAGACGATGCCCACCGCGGGCACGCCGGTCGGGTAGTTGTTAAGCTGCGCCACGGTATATATATTGGTGGGATGCGATTTCAGGTACAGCGCCAGCAGGGCGTTGGTGGAGAACGACTCGGTCTCCCCCGCGATGATCCACAGCCCGACGAACCCCCACCAGTACCAGGTGGTGAAGACGCGCTTGGCGAAGGCGCGATTCAACGGCATCGTCTCGACCGGATCCACCGCCGGCGAAACGCGCGAGACGGCCAGCGCGCGCTCCTCGGCGGAGAGATACGGCGCGCGCGTGCGGGCCGGCGTGTCCGGGAACAGGAAGAAGCCGTACACGGCGACGGGGAGCGTGATGAGCCCGTCGACGAGGAACAGCCAGCGCCAGCCGGCGAGGCCGCGGGCGCCGTCCAGCGACGCGTGGATGGCCGTCTGCAGGAAGCCGCCGAACATGGACCCCGCCAGGCCCGATGCGGTGAAGACGCCGCTGCGCTTGCCGAGTTCCTGCTCGGTGTACCAGGCGCCGAGGATGTAGTGCGTGCCGACGAAGGTGGAGGATTCGGCCAGCCCCAGGAAGAAGCGGATGGCCATGATCCCCTGCGGGGTGTGGGTGGCGGCGGTGATCATGGTGAGGCACCCCCAGGTGACGATCATGGAGGGGAAGAAGAGGCGCGGCGGGATGAAGGTCAATGCGAGGTTGGAGGGGAGTTGGCCGACGATGTAGCCCACGGTGAAGACGGTGTTGATCACGTTCAGCTGGTTGCCGTGGAAGTGGAGCTCTTCTTTCATGCCGGACACGTAGGCGTTGGCGAGGTTGGAGCGGTCCAGGTAGTTGAAGAAGTAGCTCAGGCAGCAGAAGCTGAGGATGAAGAAGTCGAGTTTGCGCAGGAGATGCGATTCTCGCGGGGTTGAGACCATGTTGATAGTGGTGGGAGATGGCTATTCACACAGTTGTCAGAGGGAGACCATCTATATAGTTGTCAGAGGGGAGACCATCTATTATATGGTCTTGGGATAGTTGGGCTGCGATCAAAGTCTCAGAAATGGTTGTGCCAAGACCGGAGATCCCCGTCATTCTTTAAGGTACCGCCAGTACCGGTGCCAACTGGACAGTCGGTAACCGCCGAATGAGATATCTATTTTGGAAGTACAAGATCATCTCAACATCTTCAGATGACCAACACCAGACATCAAAATCGACTCGAGTGGACAGCTCTGCCGGTCCTTATCAGTGACTATAATGGCCAACATCCCTGTCTGCGCTTTGGCCGATCTCCGCAGTCAGACACATGTAGGACATGTAACATGTATATCCGTACCACGCGACCTACCCCGCACGAGTATCATATACAACAAGGAACCAACCCTCTCCGAGTACATCTCGACAACACATACTAACACCGAAATACCAACTCGTGTGATGAAAATGTTCGACTGCATCTTCCGCCGCCAACCCCCCGCATGGCAACAGATCGCCACCGCAAAGCAACAGGCCCTGAAAGACGCCATCCCCGCCGAATGGACCATCCCTGCCGACCTCTTCCCCGCCAGCAATCAACTCGACGTGACCACCTTCCCTCGCGAGTCGGGATGGTTCGCGCCGGCGGAACTCGAGATTCTGTCCACGGCGGCCATGGACATCGTGGCGCGCATCCGCGAGGGGGCGTGGACGTGCGAGGAGGTGACGAGGGCGTTTTGCAAGGCGGCTGCGGCGGCGCATCAGTTGGTACTTACTCCCCTCGTTATTATTATTAGGGTTGTTGTTTATTCAACGGTTTTACTCACGGTTATGTTTTTTTGTTGGGATATATAGACAAACTGCCTCTCCGAAACGCGCTTCCCCGAAGCCATCGCGCGAGCCAGGGAACTGGACGCTCACTTGAAGGACCACGGCACGCCCCAGGGCCCGCTGCACGGCCTGCCCATCTCCCTCAAGGATAGTTTTAATGTTATTGGTAAGGACTCGACCATCGGCTTCGCGGCGCTGGCCAACCACCCGGCCACGGATAACAGTACCCTGACGGAGCTCCTCCTCGACGCCGGAGCGGTGGTGTACGTCAAGACCAACGTGCCGACGGCGATGATGATGGCCGAGACGGTGAACAACGTCTTCGGGCGCACGGTGAATCCCCGAAACAGGACGTTGACCGCCGGTGGGTCGTCGGGGGGCGAGGCGGCGTTGCTTGCGTTCGGGGGGAGTCGGATTGGCGTGGGGACGGATATTGGTTCGTATGGCTCTTTATATTGTGAATCGATATGCATTGTCTAAAAGCTATGGTAGGAGGCTCGCTCAGGATTCCGGCCGCGTGCACCGGGGTCTTCACGCTGCGGCCCTCGTTCGGGCGGTTCCCGAATTTCAACACGCGCAGCGGCCTGGCGGGCCAGGAGGCCGTGAACAGCGTCAACGGGCCGATGGCACGCACGCTCGACGAGATGGCATTTTATTCCAAGGTGGTGATCGATCGGGAGCCCTGGCGCCACGATCCCAAGTGCCTGCCGATCCCGTGGCGGGCGGTCGAGCAGCCGAAGGAGAAGTTGAAGCTGGCCGTCCTCTGGCACGACGGGGTGGTCACGCCGACGCCGCCGGTGTCGAGGGCGCTGCAGGAGACGGTGGAGAAGCTGCGGAAGGCGGGCCACGAGGTGATCGACTGGCAGCCGACGGGGCATCGAGAGGCGCTGGCGTTGCTGGCGAAGAAGTTCGTGGCGGATGGAGGCAAGTCGGTGCGGAGGTTGCTGGAGCCCACGGGCGAGCCTTTTCGGCCGGAGATGCGGGCGTACGAGGAGGCCAGGGAAATGGGCGTGTATGAGCTGTGGCAGATGCAGGTGGAGAGGAATAGGTTGCAGAAAGACTATCTGGACCGGTGGAATCGGTGCGAGGGGTTGGATGGGATTCTGTGTATGTCTTGTCTGTCGTCTTCTGGTGATTGATTGTGCTTGTCTTGTCTTGCTGAGGATGTTTCAGGTGCGACAACCCCGTACAGTACCGTCGAACACGGCAAGTTCGCATACGTCGGATACACGGGGGTGTTTAATATCCTCGATTACTCGGCTGTGTCCTTTCCATGTGGCGTCAAGACCGATAAGGCGGTGGATGGTGCGTATGCAGACCCGCAGGCGTTGAGCGAGGTGGATGAGCAGATCCGAAAAGACTGTGAGTGACAGCTATGTCAAGAAATGTACTCCAAAAATGTGCTGACCATCCAGACAACGCCGAGGCGGTCGATGGAATGCCCGTCAGTCTGCAGCTCGTCGGGCGACGGTACGAGGAAGAGAAGGTGTTGATGATGACGGGGGTTGTTTTGAAAGCGCTGCAATAGATTTGCCGCCGAGAAGAGGAGATAGAAGAAGAGAATTAGCCTGTCAACTCCTCCCACGTCAGCCACTCTAATACTAGTATCTTTTACTATATACCGAAATGCAAAGATATCAACCCTCAGTTCCCACAGATCCACCATCCAAAAACACCACCACGCACGTCACATTGTCACTCTCCCAGCTCTCCCCGATCTTCCGCACCACCCCATCTGCGATCTCCGCCGCCGTCCTGCCCCCGTCTCTCGCCTCGAGAATCCTCCGCATCAGCGTCTCGTCCTCGACCACATTCGTGACTCCATCCGTGACCAGCGCCACGACATAGCGTTGATTTCGTTCCAGTCGCACCCGCGTCACCGACGGCTCCGCCGACAACAGATCTCCGCGGTTGCGGTTCTCGTTCTCATCGTCCGCGAATGCCACGCGGAGCTCCTTACTGGCCGATGCTCGATCGACGTTGCTCAGTGGGGTTTTGTACTGCAAATCGCCCAGTGCGCGGGACATGTTCAACGCTCCTGTGGGTTATTATTCAGTCATTCCACTGTTACAAAGGCATATCGCCATACCACTGAGTGAGGACATGGACATGCGGTACATACCGACTCTCGTGGTCCCGAAGATATTGTTCACCTTGCCCCCCGCATCTTCGATCCGGGCCTTTTCGGCGGGACACGACGGCTCGTGTTGGTGGGTTATTCGGCGCTGTCGACGCATTAGCCAATATATATACACGTCTACGAGTTTTTACTTACAACGTCGCCATCCCCAGCCAACAGAACATGCGAATCCCCCAAATTCCCCACGAACAGCACTCCATTCGTCAGATCGACCAGACACGTCGCGACGGTGGCGCCGGACGTCGCGCATCCGTCGTCGCCCTTGCGCAGGGCGTCCAGCAGTAACTCGTCTTCGTTGGCAAAGGCGGTCCGCAGGGCGTCGTCGTAGCGGCCGTCTTTGAAGGCGGTGGTTTGGATGAGTTGGCCGTGCAGGTGTTGGCGCGCGTGCTCGGAGACGGTGTCGGAGCCGCTATGTGTCGTTCGTTTCTTCAGGGAAATATTCAAAAAAGGACAAAAGGGGGGGGAAGGGGAAAGAAAACGTACTGCCCATCGAAAACGCTGAACAGCGCCACTTTGTCGCCTGCGGGGATGTCGGCGGGCAGGAGGGTCGCGTGGCGGTCTTCTTGCGTTGGACGATCGCCTTGGGCCTGTGGTGGTTAGTACTGTATATATATATGTGTGTGTGTGTGTGCGTGTGTGTATTCAGATGCTTACGCTGCCGACGCCGTAATCGCGCAAGAGAATGGCTTCGGAACCGTCTACAGCCATGGAAGCGTGTTTCAGAGGTTTTCGAGAATCGGGTGTATATGATTATGTCCACTGATATAAAAGTCCTGATGTTTCAAGGGTCAAGTTCGGCTGGTTGTGTCATTCTTCGGTCATCCCGGCGTTGCCGAGCCATGGGCAGCATGCGTGGGGTATATAACCCTAACTCAATGGATTCGATTGGATGGATCGTTCTCTATTATTCTTACTATAGAAGTATTAAAACCATGCAAGCCTTGCAGAGCCGTATGCTGATTGCATACTAATAGGTGGTGTTTGAGATGAGTGTATATTGCCTTGTTATGGATTTGGCGAGAGTCGTACGATGTCACTTGGATTTGTCTTTGTTCAATGAAGTATGTAACGGATTGATTGCTATTAATGAAAACCGACCTTTCTCTCTGTCTATATTATCTTGGTGAAATCCTGTCGAACATATACTCGGCCTTGACGAAGGTTTCTGCTCTCCGAACAAAGATCGAACATGTCTTTGTTCGGGACCATCTATTTGCGTCTGGACCGTTGGTGCTTCTTTGATCCTCGCATCCACGGTCCCGAGGTCATCTCTATTCTTGATCCTTTGTCTGTCATCGATGGAATCGACGTGCATCCAGTAACCATAGAGTCTTGCATAAGGAAACCCAATTCAGAGACAAAGTGACGAACCTGCCGAGGAAGCATGTTTCTTTTTATCTTCGATCATCGATCCCCTCACAAAGGATCCAGAAACAAACGACTAAAATCCAAAGATAAATACACGGTCGAGTCCCTCGTCGAAAATGCGATTCTCACCGTCCCATTATTCCTCCTCTCAATCGCATTCTCATTCTCACCGAAACATCCCCCACCAACCTCAACATGGTCAACTACAACCGCTCGCGCACCGTACCCAACGCCACCTGGACCCCCTCGGAGACCGACCACCACGCCTCAACCCCCGCAACGCCCACCCCGCAGTACCGCGCGCGCGTCGAAAGCGAATCCCCTCCTCCGCCCTCCGCCACCCCCTCGGAGCCCGCCGCGACGCTCAACCCGCGCGAAGACGTCCGCCAACGGCCCGACGTCGACCTCACCGACGACTTCACCGTGATGGAGACGCGCGCCGACGGCACGCGCACCCTCTGGGCCGACCACGTCAACCCGGGCGGGCCCACGCCCATGCAGCGGCGGTTCGCGCCGGGCCAGGGCCCCGGCGAGGTGCCCAACGACGGGCGCGGCGGCGTGTACGTCGTGCCCTCGCGACGTTTGAAGCTGGCCCCGGACGCGGACGTGGTGGTGGCGGCGTGTCTGTACCCGAGCGGCGACGAGCTGGCGCTCAACGCGCCGCTGTGGCACGAGACCATCCCGCCCTCGACGCACGTGTGCTGGTATGACGTCCGCACGCCGCGGAAGGATACCGTGGCGCTGCTGGAGGCGTGCCGGCGGGAGTTTGTGTATCGCAACCAGGTACACGTCGAGAGGGTGGATTTCATCCATGAGGAGCGCATGCTGCGTCTGGGGATTATGGTGACGGGGTATATCCGCAACGACGAGCAGGCGATGCGGTTGGCGGAGCGCAGGGTGGAGCGGTTGTTGAAGCTGGCCAAGACCGGGTACTTGAAGTTTAGGGAGCCGTTGGTTGTGCCGGAGAAGCAGGTGTACCCTTGTGTTTCTTTTACAAGTGTTATATATGGATGGTATAGGTGCAGGTGTTTTCTAACGACCAACAGGGCACACGTCAAGCAAAACCACATCCAAGCAGAGAATACGCCACCCGCACCGCACGACTATGGACCACCCGATCCTTCCCCGGAGTATCTGGCGCAGCAATATGAACAGGTAACTAACCCCTGCCCCGTTCCATGCCATGCCTTGACTAACTAACCCTTTCTCATGCATTTGCAGGACATCAGAGGCGTCAAAATGGTCATGGCCGGCCTCTGCGTGCTGATCTCGTTCCTGCTGTACCTGGGCTGGGACATCATCCAGTGGGACAAGATCAGGCGGGACGTGAGTATGTTGTTTGTATGTATACCACCCTTGCCCCTGCCCCTGTAGGCAACAATGCTGATGGAAACAGACCACCGAGTTTAGGAAAGATGCGCTGTCGCTTGCGTTCCAATTCGAATTCTCGTTTTACAATCTCGTGTTGCTGGGGTTGGCGGCGCAGGTTGTGTATCACTTTTATAAGAATTGGAGCAGTCGGGTGGAGCAGGGGAGGATTGCGAGGGAGAGGAGGTTGGCGAGGAGGCGGATGGGGAGAGGTAGATAATGGGTGTGTATATTGTGGTAATAGAGTGTATGTTTGAATATAAAATTGTCTTTGGGCTGCGTTGTGCGAGGTTTATAAACATGATCATTCAAAGTAACGATACCCTATTCTTGATTTATATAACTCTGCTACCCGCATGGAGAGACACCAGCTCCTGCTCCATGATGCGCAGTCGCCGGGCATAGGGTTCCATCACGTTCGGACGTCCTCGATCTGTCTGACCTGCCTCATCTATCGGAAACTGTGTGAGCCGGGAATTGCACCGGACGAATCTATGTAACCATACCGTGTATCGATTGCGGACACTCGTCATTGCGAGGATCCAGACCGTCCGCTCGGTGACCTTCGTATCGGTCCGATTTCCCAACCCCAACAATACTCCTGGCCTCGTCCTGTTCATCCCGCAATCGCTTCCGCGGCACAGTCGGACCTTTCATTCACATGGTCAGTTCACCTTGCCAAACGGCATATTCATATATATATATATATATATATACATACACTTGATTGTTTGTCGTCGCGCCAGCTCGTCCTCGAGGGATTTGGTCATGGCGCGGGATTGGCGCAGGAGGGAGGTCAGTTCGGCGTCGCTGACCTCGTCGTAGCCGTCGCCGACGACGAAACCGTGTCGCTTTTGGGTGTGGAAGGTGATGCAGGGGTCGTTGGTGGACATGGTCATGGTCGATATGGAAGAGTCGCAGGGTGGATGTGGAGGACATGGAATAGGAACTGCATGAGTTGTTAGGGTTGGCCGGGTCTACCAGATTACTACTAACAAGAGGTTATACTACTAATTCGTACTGCCAGGGGCACAACGGACAATGGCATCGATCGACGACGCATGGGATCGGAAGCGTGTTGGGACGATCCCTTGCGATCTGCAAGGACTCATCCCTGGGATAGTTAGGGTTCGGGGAGATCGATTCGGTGGTTCCGATGTGAGGGGAGATCGGGAAGTGGATACTGAGACTGTCATGTAAGGATCATCACGCTTAAACGAGTCTAATAGAAGACATGAAACGGCAAAGATAGAGTTGCAGTCCATTAAACCCCAATCCACAACCCTACAAACTCATCTCGACCACGTCACTTCACATCAAGAAACTAACCGCCTAATCATCGCCAAGACCTACGAAACCACAAAACGTCAGTACGTAGTACATACTACATCAATCTCCCCATCACAGGGATAGGATCGAATACATACGCCATGCTTTCCCCCCCTTGCTTCTTCTCGGCTCCACGTAAACCGCCGTCGCCGTCACAAACACCACCGGCTCCTCCTCATCCTCCTCGGGCAAAGGCAAACTCTCAATCCTCCCCTCCACCCACGCCCTGCCGCCCTCGACTTTAACCGTGCGCGCCTTCAGCACCAGAAACTCCTGCGCCGGCGCGCCCGCCACGTACTCGACGTGCAGCGTCGTGGTGACGCCGAACCCGTTCGGCAGCGCGGGGAAGCAGCAGGTGGCCATGCCTTCGTCCAGCAGCGTCGCCAGCAGGCCGCCGTGCACGAGGCCCGGGAAGCCGCACACGTCCGGGCCCAGGTAGAAGATCGAGGTGAGCGATTTGCCGTGCTTTTCGGCCCAGACGTACGGGGCGGTGGCGATGCGGGTCGGCGTCGTGAGCCCGCCGGCGGTGAGGTGTTGGGCGCGCAGAGCGGCGGGGATGAGTTGGTAGGGGCGGGATTCGGTGAAGGAGGGGTTGGCGCGGAGGGAGCGGGCGAGGGGGTGCGAGGTGATGAATTGGTCGATGGAGGTGGTCATGGTTGCGGTCATGGGAAATGGGAAATGGTAGTGAGTAGGAGAGTAGGAGAGAAGAGCAAGAGAGTCGATATAATTCTTGTACAAGGCAGGCAATTATACATTGTTAATCGCATCCTACGAACTACGTATGGATTATTGATTCTCTCGCATCCCTGCAATGCCGAAACCCCTGGAAAACAGATCGACATCGATGCTCCACTCAGCAGGGACGCCAGGGATCTCCGGTTTAGCCAGCCGTTGAATCTTATCGGGATCCACACGGCATCCGCTGCCATCTATCGATCTCGACGACCTTGCCTGTAATTAGGCGTGGCCTGTGTTTACGCTAGCGGGGGTATTCCCGATAGTACCAAATGCGATGAACTGGTTATGCCGGTAGCGGGTATTTCCGACAGGGATGGATGGATGAACCATGCCCACGCATCCCTTGCAAGGCGGAAGAACCGTCATGTTAGGTAGACATCGAGTTAGTCGATGGATGTCGATGGTGACTTCGTCCCCCACCGTCATGGTGCTGATGTCGAAAAGGATCGCGGTAGGAATAGGAATGGTTTTCCGTCTGCGATGCCTTGCGTGACGTCTCGCTATTGACACAAATCACGGTAGGAAACATGCATTGTTGGAGACGCAGGACATGATAATGCAGAGGTTATCGGTATTAGCGTTCGTGTGCAGCGGGCAACTCGATCCCGAGAAAGACCAGAATAGACAATGTTTCCATGGTCCTTGATGAGACTATCAAAGGTTGTTTGTTGTGCTCGTGTGGCTCACGTTCAATCAAGGCTAGATGCACAAGTCGTCCCCGACTTACTCACCAGATGTTGAACCATCGGTTCGTGTTCAATAGAGCGTTAGATCGTCAGTTGCCCGAATGAAGGGACCATATCCCATCCGCTTGGCTATCGCGATGGTGGCGACGAGGAAAACTATGTGACCTGGCCTTGATACCTGTATATATAAGATCAGTTCGTAACCCTTCCCGCATTAAAATGACAGCATCCCTAACTGTACTGTACATTTCACTTGGAGAGAACTCCTCCACCTACTCACCCATCAACCAACCTGTACATTTCCACCATCTAGCATTATCATTCCACACTCCCGATAGCCATGTCCACCCAATTCCACTCCCACCGCCACATCGTCGACTACGACATCCGCATCCGATACACAGACTACGAAGGCTGCCCGTTTGTCCCAACCCATGCCCATCCTCCCATGCCCATCCCCGCCGATGCCTCCTCCCCACCCCCGCACCGAATCACCGAGCTCCCCGCCCCGGACGCATCCCATCCCGAGCCCATCGCCATCGTCGGCATGGCCATGCGCCTACCCGGCTCCATCCGCAGCGCCGACGACCTCTGGTCCTTCCTGCTGGAAAAGCGCGACGCACGCTCCGCCGTCCCCTCCGACAGGTACAACATCGACGGCTTCTACGGACCCAACCAGGGGTCCGGCCACGTCGACGCCCGCCACGGCTACTTCATCCAGGACCGCGACCTGCGCGACTTGGACGTGTCGTGCTTCCCGATGAAGAGGAGCGAGGCCGAGATGCTGGACCCGGCACAGAGGTTGCTGCTGGAGACCGTGTGGGAGTGTCTCGAGAACGGCGGGCAGGTTGGGTTCCGTGGGAAGGATATCGGGTGTTTCGTGGGAGTGTTTGGCGAGGATTGGCAGGAGATTCAGGCGAGGGATGCGGCCAATATCGGCACGTTCTATGTGTCCGGGTCGCATGATTTTGCGCTCTCGAATCGGATTTCGTGGGCGTTTGATTTGCGTGGACCTAGGTGTGTGTTCTGTTCTTTCCTTTTTTCGTGCGGAGATGATGGAACGATGCGTGTGGCTGACTTTTGCATGGTTGTGGTTTTGTTGCTGCTGCAGCACAACGACCAAGACGGCCTGCTCGTCGTCACTGGTGGCGCTGCACAATGCCTGTCAGAATCTCTATTCCGGCGACTGCTCCGCGGCGGTTGTCGCTGGATGCAACCTGCTCCTCACTCCCACGACCATGACGTCCGTCAACGCCAAGGGCGTGTTCGCATCCGATGGATCCTGCAAGACCTTCGATGCGTCGGCCAACGGCTACGTGCGCGCCGAAGGCGTCTCGGCGGTCTTCATCAAGAAATTGAGCGATGCACTGCGGGACGGGGACCCCGTTCGGGCCGTCATTCGATCCACCGCGATTAACTCGGATGGGCAAACGCCCGTGCAGACCTGTCCCAGCTCCGAGGCGCAGGAAGCGTTGATCCGGCGCGCCCACGAGGTCGCTGGCCTGCCGGTGTCTCAAACTGCGTATGTGGAATGTCACGGCACGGGTACGTCGGTGGGCGATCCGATCGAGGCACGGGCTATTGCCAGGGTGTTTGGGGAGCATGGTATTGTGATGGGATCGGTTCGTTGTCGTGGATGTTAATACCTTGGATGAGAGTTTTGGAGTGTTGACAGTTTGGCTAGATCAAACCGAATCTAGGACACGCCGAGGGTGCCTCTGGACTGTCCAGCGTGATCAAAGCGGTCCTTGCGTTGGAGAAGAAGACGATTCCTCCGCATATCAAATTCGACACGCCCAATCCGAACAGTTCGTCTTTCTTTTCCATTCAGTACGTGACGTACAGTATTTTGCTCATACTTTATAACCTGCAGTCCCCTTCAAGAAAGCCAAATTGACCGTCCCAACGGAGCCGATGCCATGGCCAGAGTCGCGCGCCGAGCGAGTATGCGTCAACTCGTACGGCATCGGAGGCTCAAATGCTCATGTATGTCCTGCACCGTTCCTCGACTGCTCCCTTTTCTTTTCTCCCATCCTGATCCGGGTCCAGGTGATCCTCGACTCCGCAGGGTCAATGGTCCCAGCGAAGCGAATACCTTCTTCCGAACCTCCAACGCAACCTCAGCTTCTCGTATTCTCCGCCAACCACCCCGACTCGCTTCGCCGGAACATCGCGTCGCTCCGCTCCTACATCTGGAATCACCCCGAGTCCATCTCCGACCTGGCCTACACGCTTTCCGTCCGACGTCAGCATCTGTCACACCGATCCTTCGCCATCGCCGACGAAGAGGGTAACTTCGAGCCTTCTCCGTTCGTCAAGGCGTCGACCCCCAAACGGCCCGTCTTCGTCTTCTCCGGCCAGGGAGCGCAGTGGGCGCAGATGGCCCGCGATCTGCTGGAGTCGTCGCCCGTCTTCCGGCAGAGTCTGCAGAAGATGAACGGGTATCTGCACACGATTCCGGAGCCTCCGAGCTGGAACATTGAAGGTCAGTTTGCCCATCGCGTCCCACGAGGGAGTGCAAGTGCTAATCATGACACGAATTGTAGTGGAACTGCTGAAGCCGGCCGAGCCGTCGCGAATCAACAATGCCGAGTTCTCCCAGCCGCTCTGCACCGCTGTGCAAATTGCTTTGACCGACGTCTTGACGGGCTGGGGCATTCATCCTGCCGCCGTGGTCGGGTTTTCCGCCGGCGAGATCGCCGCGGCGTATGCATGCGGCGCACTGACCATGCAAGAAGCCATCGTCAACGCCTACTACCGCGGACTCGTCACGCGCAGCATCACCCAGGACCGAACCTACGACGGCGGGATGGTTGCCGTTGGGCTCAGCCCGGAGGAGGTCAGCCAGTATCTCGTTCCCGGCGTTGCTGTTGCGTGTGAGATCGGTCCGTCGGTGTGTACGCTGTCGGGGATGAAGGCGCTGTTGGAGGTGGTCGTCACGAAGATCAAGCAGGGGAAGCCGGAGGCGTATGTGAAGCATCTCGATGTGGGGATTGCGTATCATTCCAGTAAGCCTATCTATCTCTCACCGTTTGAGCAGACGCGAATATGCATTGCGCAAGTTACTCACCAACGGCCTGGCAGAGCACATGAAGAAAGTCGATCACATCTACGAAGCCCTGCTGCACAAGCACATCCGCAGCAAAGCACCCTCCGTCCCCTTTTACTCCACCGTGACCGGCCAGCAGATCACCGGGGACGACAGTCTCTCGGCAGCGTACTGGCGCACAAACATGGTCTCACGCGTCCGCTTCCCCGCCGCCATGGAGACGATCCTGCACGGCAGTGCCGGTGAGCCCAGCGTCTTCATCGAGATCGGACCCCATTCAACCCTTTCCGGCGCGGTGAAGGAGCTAGTCGCCGCTTCGGGGGGCGATCACGCATACGTCCCGACCCTCATCCGCCATCAAAACGCGACAAAATCCCTCCTCAACACAGCGGGACAGTTACACGTCCACGCGCTCGAGCTGGACTTCAAGACGCTGATGCCGCGCGGCGCAAAAGTCCTGACCGACCTACCCAATTACCAGTGGCACTACGAGAAGAAGTACTGGTCCGAGTCGCGCGTGGTTCGCGACTGGCGGTTCCGGCAGTACCCGCATCACAGTCTCTTAGGGTCGAGGATCACCGAGATGAATGGCGCGGAGCCCGCGTGGAGGAATATGCTCGGCCTGAGGGACAATCCGTGGATTCGCGATCATCTCAGAAGGAAGGATATCGTCTTTCCGGTGGCGGGGTATGTCGCGATGGTCGGGGAGGCCATGAGGCAGCTGACGGGTGCAGAAGGGTATTCCGTGCGGCAGCTTGCTGTTAAGCAAGAGCTGGTGTTGTCCGAGGAGAAGAGCACGGAGGTTTCGTTCTGTCTGCGTCCGAGTAGTTTGTACGGAGACACCTCGCCATGGTATGAGTTCAGTCTCTATTCGTACAATGGGACTGGATGGGTTAGGCATTGCGTTGGACAGGCCAGGGGAGGTCTTGTCGAAATGGGCGAGAGTCTAGAGATTGACACTCTGCCTCGTGAAGTGCCCATGGAGAGATGGTATAGGAAGCTGCAGCGGTACGGATTGCGATATGGGGAGCGATTGCGCTGTCTCGAGGATGTCTCGGCCTGCGTGAAGGAGAAAAAGGCCGTCGCGACGGTCAAAGCGCAAGAAGCGCCGAATGAGTCGTTCTACACGCTTCATCCGGCGGAGATCGACGCTGCTATCCAGCTCCTGGCGATTGCCACAGCCAAGGGATCTTCGACTGACTGTACCCGCATCTGGACGCCCACGTACATCGGTGAGCTCTCTGTCCAGGGAGCAGGAGATAACGGATCGCTGCGATCACAGGCATTAGACAAGTCACCCGATCCTCATGTTGCATGTGGAGAGGTCGTTGTGAGAAACACCACCGACGCGGCGGTCGTGCTGAGTATGAAGGAGTTGACGCTCTCACCAACTGGGGCCGGCGAGGAAAATGTCATCGATAACAATCCTCACGGAGCAGTCCAGCTCGAGTGGAAGCCCGACGTGGACATGATGAGCGATCCAGCAAGTCTTATCAAGTCACTCTTGTCGGAGCGCGAGAACTCGCATTTCACGAACATCCACGTCCTCATCGAAGACCTGGCCCTTCTCTGCATTATCGAATGCAACGCCATGCTTGAAACCCTGGATTCGCCCGCATCCCCTCATCTCGCCAAGTTCAAATCCTGGCTCAAGTCCCAAACAAAGTCGGCGGCCGAGAACGCGCACTCTTTCCTCCAAGATACCTCATCGTACCTCGGCCTGTCATCCTCCGCGCGAAAGGAGCTGATCCGCACGAAACTCGCGGAAGCCACCGCTCATACGGAATCCCAAATCCCCGCCCTTGCCATATCCCGCGTCTTCGAGCACTGCCACGCCATCGTCCTCGGGAAGAAAGAAGGCATCGAAGTGCTCCACCAAGACGACCTGCTGGTCAAGCTCTACGACACCTTCTCGCAGTGGGAATTCGGCCCGTTCTTCGACCTTCTCGCCCATAAGAATCCCCGGCTCAGGATCCTGGAAATTGGAGCAGGAACTGGTGGCACGACTGCGCAGGTGCTCGAGAGGATCGGTGGGATGGGAACGCTGGCGGAACGCAGGTACGCGAGTTACACGTTCACGGACATCTCGGCGGGATTCTTTGTCGGCGCCAAGGAGAGATTCAAGGATGTGCCCGGGATGGAGTATAAGATGTTGGATGTGTCGAGGGATCCGGGTGAGCAGGGGTTTGTGGAGAGAGGATATGATCTTGTTGTTGCGGCGAATGTAAGTGAAGTCATCGCGTGGTAGGAATTGGGTGTGGTGGGCTAACGATAGCCGGGGATAGGTTATTCACGCCACGCCTGTTCTTACCCAGTCGTTGGAGAATATCCGGAAGTTGCTCAAGCCTGATGGACGGGTGTTTCTGCAAGAGCTTTGTCCTGGTAGGTTGTCCGGTCCTAGCACGTGAGTGTTCTTTGGCTGACGTGTTTCAAGAATCCAAATGGATCAACTATGTTATGGTAAGAGGTGTCCTTGAGGATTCAGATTGGACAGACCATGGACTAACCTATTGCGCAGGGAATTCTTCCCGGCTGGTGGTTGGGAGAAGGCGACAATCGCACTGAGGAACCATACATCCAACCTCACAGGTGGACCCAAGAGCTCCTCAATGCAGGATTCACTGCTCCTTCCATATCCCGCGGCCCGTTGGATGCAATCATCGTGGCTCAGCCTGTGCATACTGCACCGGCGCGAGAAAGGCTGACTCTCGTGGTGGGGTTTATAGATTCCTCGCCTGTTCTCAACTATATCAAACCCGTCCTAGAAAGCAGAGGATACGGGTATGATATCTGCACAGTTTACGACGAGGCGCCTGCAAACCAAGACATCATCTCTTTGGTTGAACTCGAAGCTCCGATACTGGATGACTTGGACGAGGCAGGCTTCAACGCGTTGAAGACCTTCCTATTGCAATCCCAGCATTCGTCGATTTTCTGGATTACGGGGTCTGCGCAAGCTGAGTGCAGCGACCCGCGACATTCGTTGATTCTAGGTCTGGCGCGGACTCTGCGTCGAAAGCTCTCGAACAATTTTGTCACCGTCGAGACGAGCCATTTCGATAGCGCAGTTGCCGAGACGACGATGGACCTTTATCACCAATTCAAGCGACGTGGGGATGATGAGCTTGAATCCGATCCTGACTTTGAATTCTGTATCAAGGGCAACCAGGTGCACGTTGGTCGATTTCGGCCCGTCTCCGTCGCAGAGGAGCTATCCCGAGTATCCCACGACGACGACGTCTGGGAGCTCAGCGTCGGAAAACCAGGGGACTTGGAGTCGGTACAGTGGACTGCGCGCCACTTGGATCCTCTAGGTGATGATCAGGTCCTGGTGGATGTCCGTGCCGTCGGACTGGACCAAGGGCAATCTCGGGAGTCAACTGTGGCATGTGTCGAATGCTCTGGCGTTGTGCTGAAGGTTGGGCCCAATGTGAACAAGTTGAATGTTGGCGACAGAGTCATGTTCCTCAGCGATGGCTGCGCCGCTACCTCAGTGGCCGTCTCTGAGGCGACGTGTGTCAAGATTCCGTCCGATCTGGGCTTCCCCGATGCCACGTCCATGCCTGTTGCATTCGGGACGGCGATCTATGCTTTGATGGATCGATGTCACCTCACAAGAGGCCAGGTAGGTGGACGCTATCAATGTGTCAACGAGCACCTGCATGTGCTAACACTTCTTCGGCAAAATTAGACCGTCCTGATAAACTCCGCTGCTTGCCCGGTGGGGATTGCACTTATTCAAATCTGTCGCATGATTGGGGCCGAGGTAAGAATGTGCAATTGACTCCGAAGGACTATGGGCTGATAATCTCCAGATCTATGCGACGGTCGGTAGTGAGGAAGAGGGTCAGTATCTTGCTACCCAATGTGGCATCCCATCACACAATATCTTCACTTCGGGGAACACCGCGTTCTCATCTTCTGTCGAATCTGCAACCGATGGTCGTGGTGTCGACGTCGTGGTTCATCTCAACACCCTGTCCGGAGAGCTGGTGGAAACTTCATGGGATGCTCTGGCGCCGTTTGGCACCTTCGTCGACCTCAGCAACAAAAGCGCTTCGGTGAACCAGGCACTCCCGCTGTGGAATTTCCTGGAAAACAAAACCTTCATCAGGGTTGACTTCAATCAGATCGTAACGCAGATGCCCTCGGTGCTGACAAGGTATGTTTTGCCCTGCCGTGAAAGATTTGATCAACGGGTTCTGATCGAGTCCCAGGTTACTGGAGAGATGTACAGAGTACCTCCGATTCGGTTTCATCCAGCCCATCCCCTCTACGACTTTTGAAGGCTCACATGTCAAGTATGCCTTCCACTGTCTGCAGCGACAACGCCAGACGAGTAAAATCATCGTTGAGATGCCTAGATCTCGGGGAGAGCTCCCCACGAGGACGAAGACGCAGATGTCATTCAGACCGGACGTCTCCTATCTGCTTGTCGGAGGACTGGGCGGTCTCGGACGGGGTGTCGCAGTCTGGATGGCTCAGAACGGCGCAAGGCACTTCATTTTCTTGTCCCGCTCCGCCGATTCGGCAGGTAAACATAGGCGGTTCATCGAGGAGCTGGACGCGATGGGGTGCGCTGCGCAGGTCTTTGCTGGTGATGTGAGCAACATGTCAGACGTGCAAAGGGTGTTTGAAGAGGCATCGAAGCCCATCGCTGGAATCATGCAGCTGTCCATGGCTGTGAGGGTAAGTGGTCTTCCGCTTCTGCGATGCCCTCTCTGTCCAATTTCACTGTGCTGATGGAAACGATTCTAGGAACGCCCATTCTCCGACATGACATTCGACGACTGGCAAGCAGCAACGGGCCCCAAGGTGCAGGGAACATGGAATCTGCACGAGGCATCGCAGGCTCAAGACCTGGACTTCTTCCTTCTCTTCAGCTCGCTCGCAGGGACATTCGGCAACTGGAACGAAGCCGGCTATTCAGCTGCCAGCACCTTCCTCGACGCCTTCGTGCAATACCGCAATCAAGCTGGGCTTCCAGCGTCGGTCGTTGATATCGGACTGATGGGCGATATTGGGTATGTCAGTGAGAATGCCGAGCTGCTGGATCGATTCAACGCGGCTTCGATGTATAATCTGCGGGAGAAGGACCTCTTCGAGATATTGCAGCTATTGATCACGCGGTCGATCGAGAATCGCAGATCTTCCACCATCAAGGACGGTGTCTGCTTCACCAACAACAATCAGCTCGCCATCGGAATCAAATCCCTGCTGCCACTCGATGCGCCCGACAATCTAACCATCTGGAAACGCGATGCTGCAATGGCGTTCTACCGGAATACCGAGTCACACGAAGAACCCTCCACAGGCACAACGAGAACGAGTGATTCCGAAAGATTAAGAGATCTTCTGGCGTCCATCACCGCCAGTCCCAAGACCATCATGTCCAAGTCCAACGTCGACAAATTGGCGCTGGAGATCCGGGCTACACTCGGCCGATTCATGCTGCAGGCGGATGGAGAAGTCGACCTCACGACGCCGCTTCCGCAGTTGGGCGTGGATTCAATGGTCGCTATCGAGGCGCGCAATTGGTTGCAAACTGCGCTGGGAGTGCAGTTTCGCATGAGCGAGTTGCTGCGAAGCTCTATCGTGGGGCTGAGTGAGCGGGCTTTGAAGAAGATTGCAGAGAAACAAGAGAAACATCAGCGATAGCTTTGAAAGGATATGAGGATGGAGAGATGGAGAGATGGCAAGGTGAGAAGGTGAGAAGGTGAGGTACCTGGGAAGAAAGCTGCCTGAAGCCTGGCGTGGAGGCCTGAGGCTGCGACAGTTCTCGGAAAGAGCTCACATGTGACATCGGACATGCGATCATGCAACAGATTTGGTAATTTGTTTCAAGGGCTGGGATCTCATGGAGTTATGATTATTGGCTGCTGCTCTATCTAAATAAGCGTCTCATATCCGTGTTCTCAAATTATATCACCTCCACAGCATCAATCAATGCCATGTACAAAGTACCTATACTACCTTGTAAGCTCTTCTGCCGCAGCGATAGCCGAAATCAGATGATGTCATGCCGCTCGGCCGACACAGCCCCCGGATCCATCCCACGCAGCCAATCAGTGCAAGTGGCTGAAACTCTTGTCCGCAAACCCCGCATTCCGCGCGCAATCCCATTGGATGCTTTCCCCCCGGATTGCCTGTACTCCGCTGTCCGCCAAGCCAACTCGGTATAAGTGCAGCCAGTGCCCCTGGAAAGCCGCCCTTGATGGACGACAGCAGGACAATCATCGTCCAGCCTGAAAACACCAAACCTCCTCCATCAACTTCCATTCGAATCAACCAAAGCAATGTTCGCCACGACCACCGGCTCCAGACCTTTCTCCAACCCTCCACCCAGATTCACCCGGATCGGCCGGCGGTCGCTTCCCATCGTGGCATTGATCGGTATCGGTGCGTTTGGCCTTGCTGGCAATTATAAAAAGAATACACCCGCATTAACGCAGTTAGTTCCAGGCTTCGGCATCTCCAATTACGTCAAATACCAAGAACAACGACAAATCGAGCTCCTCCAAGAAGAACAACGGCTGCGCGAGAACCAGCGCCTCATGGACGCCTACGGCTCCAAGGACAGTCTCGAGGACATGGAGCGTGCGCTGTCCATGTACTATCGGAAATGAAGCAAGCATACTATCGACTTTCCTCGTGAAGGGGTAAATAGACTCGACTTCACCCCGCGTTGGTTTCACGATGAAATGAGCAAATTTTTTTTTCTCTTATTCTGGGATTGCATGGCGTTCGGCTGGGGAATTTTAGTTGGGATGCATCCATCTGGTCTGAGGAGTTCTTGAGTGTCTGGGATTTGGGACTCACAACGCTGATCTGGAGAGCAGCGTTATCTGAAGATAACTTTTCTTTTGTTAACACGATTTTGTATTATATATTGTATTATATTCGGACCAACGATATGAGATTGTTGTTATTGCTAAATGCTAAGTCTAAGTTCTAGGAGCGGGATCTAAATACTATCCGTGCACGTGATAACTAGTGTCGGCGGGCGATCGATGAATCAAGCCACACTACCGCGCCACAGGAACAGTAAGCCCATAGCCACCTATAATAAACAGGCTGCTCCTACTTCCTACTTCAACCTCTGCCTTGACTTCCACCCACGCCTGTTTTATGAGTTTCAAAGGATAAGCGACGATGGGGCATGCAGCACGCCCAAGTGATGATAAATTCGCCCAGGTACCCCAGGAGATTGAGACATGGTCTTCCTATCTGGGTGCCAGCAGCGAAAATCACCTACTTCCCCGGCAAGCCATAGACCTGAAGCCTCTCGTCAGTCAGACCCCGCCTTTCCTCGGTGGTAGCCTTGTTTCGTTTGACAAGACCATCTCGTTCGCTTGCGAGGAGAAACAAGGCAGTCTTGTCGTTAATGGCAGGTCAACGTGGAGAACTTCCAAAGGAACTTGTGACCTCCAGCCAAGGGTCCTGCCTAAGCAACTCCTATTAGCAGATGACAGTCGATTAAGTGTGAGGTTATCAGAAGACTCTCCCCTCTCAGACTGGCCCGGAGTTCAGGGACTCTCAGGTTACGACAAGGGAAACTATCTGTCAGTCCTTTACTTTGCGTGGGCCTATATCCTATCTGCTCGATGGGTTGAGTTGCTTAGTCGCTCTGCTGACCACGAATGTCATTTGGGATACACGGCGCGGGGGGTGGCGGGTCCATTGCCGCAGTCAGATAAGCAATCCAAGATTCACATTGACATCAGCGACGAGGCTTGTGAGGAAGAAGTCCTCTGGTGGCACGCCATTTTGTGTCCTGAGGACGGCTGGGATGCGACCACTAAGTATAATGACTGTGTTTATTTGTCGCCATGGTCAGTATCAGCAAAGGACGTGGGATTTACCTTGGGGACAAAGGTCGTTTTGGGCACGGAGTCAAAGCCGCCATCGTCAGTGACCGCTCTCAAATGCCTCTCTAGTTTCTGTGTACACCATCGCCTTTACGCTCAGTGCTCAGTTGCCCTTGCTGGAGCACTCTACATTCCATTCCTGGGGGGGGAGAGGAGTTTCTCTCCCGTTTCCAAAACAGGTTTCACAGCTGGAACCAACGGAGTGTGTTGGTGACTCTCCTGTTTCAATTCCGGATCTTCTCGACGAGCACGACTAATTGCTTCCCAAATACATGACATTGAGTTCTAATATCTGGGGTTTACGCTCTCTCCTGCACTCCACTTTCTTCGATCCAGATATTGAGTGTAACCTTGTCAGTGCCTGGCTGAATCCGCTTTTGCTATTCTCGATTCGATTTCGCCTAGGCAAATTTCATCGGCAGCGTTATTGGCAAATCGACAGCCTCGACTCGGAATCCTCTGGCTCGGTGCAACCTTTACAGATCTGGCAAAATCCATTTTGCGCAACATACGAGCGGGAATGACTGCTCTAGATCTTCCAGCTTCCGCCTGGACTGGAACAACACAGACATTCTTGACCTCTAATATGGGGACCAGTAATGGTGAATCGATACGCCGTGATGACGAATGCCGGCTGTTGTTCATGACTGCTTGCGAAGGCCATGACCGACCTCCAGTCTGGGTTTGGAAGCCTTTTGGGGATACACAACTTTGCGATACGGAGCTGCCGGTTCGGCAACATGCTCAATGTGCCGTTCATTGCTTAGAATACGAATCTTGGGAATGGATGTTGGCAAACGGCGGTTCGATTCAAGACTTCAGGGACGGAAATAGCCAGCCCCCTGACCAAACACCACATCCCGCCCTCGACCAGACATCGGCTGCTGCGCTCAGTGATTATGACTATGATTTCTTCTCGCAATTCCTTTCTGAAGGAGCCACGTGCGGCATATTTGGATGGTTAAGATCAACAGGATACCCTCGCTGCGAAAGACCCATATACCAGCACTCCTGGATTGATTTGGGAGACACTGACGACGAAGAAGAAGAGCCCGATAATGCAGAATCGGACGTGGAAAGGCAGTGGGGGAACGTTGAAAGCTGGCTTGACGGTATCGAATAGCGCTATTGAATCCGGTTAGACCGTGAGGTCAATGTATGTCTGAGGTCAATGTATGTCTCAAACCCATCGGGGCCACCGGCTGGATGGTCGTGACATTTAGCACAGATGGCGTATAACTTTGACTCGTCATGAGCATCGGCTTGCCATGAGCACCGGCTTGACAGATCTTCCATTCCTGCGACATTTTGCTTCCTTGCACGTATGACTGCGGTGCTCATTGTTCCAGTGCTTACACTTCGGGTTTTTGCAAGCACCAATTTTGCCAGAAGATGCGGTCATTATGATTCTCTACTCAGAGAGTAAATTTGGTCCAATTTAGAGCCTGATTCGTGTGTATCTTAGCCTTTTGGTCTCAATTTACTTTCCTGATATTTTCCTCAAAGATTAAAAAAGGAAGAAGACGAAGAAGACAGAGGTGAGGAGGAAGAGTAGAAGAAAGAAGAAGGAAGAACGGTGGTTATAGTATACTTTAAAAGGAAGGCACCCCTCTCGGGTGACCTCCGGCTTTAATTTATATAGAGAAGGAAGAGTTTTCTCCCTTCAAAGTGAAGCACGGTAGTGAAATGAGAAGTTGATGATCCTATTTTTCCCTTTTTAGAGTGAATCACCATAGTGAAATGAGATATTGATGAGGGGTTAATGATCATGTTTTTCGAGCCTGGGCTGGCGCTGCCAGGATGCCTCTATACTTATTTCTATAAATATGAAATATAGTTCATGCCATGACGCCGTGGCCTTATTAATGGACGATTTTATAAGATTATTGCCCCTGCCTGATTACTACAGGCCAGGTTAGCTAATAGCTGATGAGACCTATGAGGGAAGGAAGGGACGAAGCCACAAGCAAGATGAACCAACTCTATGAGGAACGCACTCTATAAACAACGATGAAGATGATGGATGCTCTATTCCTAACTGGGGGTGAGCGATCCGCATATATACTGGATCGCTCACCAAGAGCTCCTAAGCGAGCTGCACATCTCTGAAAGAGATGCGTATCTCAAAGAGATGCAGCAAGCAAAGCCGAAACGGAGACATGCAGAAAGCAATGCAAATATAGAAAGGCAAGCAACATGCAAAGAAGGCCGAGCCACATGGAGAATACATAGGAACCTGCAGGCTCCAACCCGATTGGCTGCGGATCTCTAACCTTACCAGCTGAAAAAAATACCCCTCATGTGACTACTTAGCCCTTTCTAGTTAGCTTCCACAACTTAACCTTTCTGAGTTAATGAATACTAATATGGTTAGGTTAATCCACAATTTCCATCACCGCGAAAAGGGGCCAAGGCAGTAATATTCGAGTTTCCCGTCGTCAATGTTCTACTTTTCATTTGCACAAGTATTGATCATGTCCGCGGGGCCATCAATGACTCCCCGAGGACTGCAAGAAGACTAACTACATCCAGCTGCCAGCGAAGAGTGTCATTGCGGCCGACTGGAAACCAGTTCAATATTTCGTCTCAGGACGTGGGAGACGAAGGGTCAAGGCTGAATGGCTGTAAATCTGGGAAATGAAATATCATGGATACCTACATTGGGGGCACAAAATTTTCAAATTAACCAAACAACAAGGCTGCATGGAGGCCAGTGAGGCGGAGTAGTGAGCTGTTCCTGATTCCAAACTTGCCAACCTAGTAGAAATGAGGAGGTCAGCTGAACTCGACCCCCGCTCTACCGTCTCTCAGCCTCGTCGGTCAATTATAACACTATTTCCTTCTGACTCATGTGCGCTCAAAAACATTTCTCGTCTTGCACTTCTGAGTATTTGTGAAATAACTTGTTGCACGTCTATCTGAAGAGTTAACTCCTCACCACTGGCACCTAAGCCGACTCAAAAATGCAGGAAAAGCTCTTAAAGCTGGGAATGCGCTGCGAGCCTGTAACTCCAGATGCACCAATCGATCCTCTACAGCGAGCTGCACGTGATGATAACTCAAGTGTCATTGCGGACTTGGTTAAGGGAGGTGCCGATATTAATGTAAGGTTTGGACGGGGCTGGACAGCATTGCATATCGGCTCTGCTCAAAACCATCCAAATTTCGTCGATTCAGCGCTTCAACCATATCATGATAGTTGTAAGCAGCAGCCAAGTGCAAAGCCGTGTCCTCATGATCGCGGTAGGTAGTATTGACCCTAAGGCGCTGCTGCAGTAAGAGCATAGCGGCTTCTGGGTGCTTCCCAAAAATTGCTGCAAACAACGGCGTATCGCCATCGTGATCCATAATATCGAGATTTGCTCCTCCTGAGATCAAGGTCTGAAGCACTTTCACGTTTCCAAAAAAGGCAGCGATTTCCACCGCTGTTATTCCAGTGTTGTCAACTCGATCAATGTCGGCGCCAGCATCCAATAAAACCTGCACAACCTGATCTTTATCGTCGGTTGCAGCGTTCATGGGCGGTGTGCGCCCTTGTGGATCCACGATGGCATCGACATTTGCGCCTGCCGATACCAACATCTTCACGCATTCGAGATTGCCACCCCGACATGCATATTGTAGCGCCGTCTCGCCGTCATTTGCCGGCTCATCAATATTCATGTCAGAATTGACATTGGCGTCGATCAATACTCAGAGAGTCTTATTCCTGCCTTGTATAGCAGCTAGGTGTAGGGCAGTAAAGCCATAGCCGTCTCTCTTCGCATCCAGTCTGGCCCCGTAGCGTAATAGCACTTCCACTACTTTGTCGTTGCCGTTTATAGCAGATACGTGGAGAGCAGTAGAACTGTCTTGCAGCCTGAGTTCAGGATCAGCACCATACTGAAGTATTGCAAAGGGAGCAGATGTCGATGAATGTGACAGCGACGGTGATACACCACTCCAATGGGCTGTTCAAAAAGGACATTTAGATATGTCTAAGATACTACTTCACCATGGAGCCCAAATCAACAAACAAAATGAAAAGACTGGTGAGGTGGTGTTATATTGGGCTGTGAGGGGTGGCCATGTCTCCATAACAGAGCTGTTACTTGCCAACAAAGCGGATACCTCCTTAATTGATCTGAATAAAGTACGGAAACATGAATCAATTGATGAAGAGACTATGAGACATGTAAAATACTGATTGAGACTGCCTCCTGTGCAGGCGACATACCTGAACTTTCACCTCGGAAAGAATCGTCATCGTCATCTATTCCCACAGAATCTGAACACAAATTGCCCGCTGATCTCTCTGAACCCGAAAACAGGCTGACTGAGGTCCATGACTGTATCAGATATAAAGTATTTGATATACCAAGTTAATCTACAGCAGAAAATATCATCTCCAAATTCATAAGCAGTGTGGAACACAGCGGTGTTATGTGCGACGGCCCTCTATGCAAGGATAAATCTGAAAATATCAAAGGTGTACGATTCAAATGCGCCTGGTGTGAAAATGTGGATTTTTGTTCAACCTGCATCACCAATTTTCACAACAACCACGACGCTGCCCATCCAGTAATCCGATCCTTGTTACCAACACAATTCCATATCGTTAAAGAGGTTGATGACAAAATAAAAAGGTCATACCTCGAAGCTTGCGGAGACCCATCAGTGACGATTGAGGATCTGAGTCATATCGTCTATGCACTACCAGACAAGCAGTGTCTACAATTACACATCGACTTGAGGAGCGAACACCATCTAAAGTGCGCCGAAGTAGAACAGCTGCTGCAGCACTCAAGACCATCAATTTTCCCTGTCGTTAAGTCTTCTTCGAATGGGTATGTCACTGGAAACATTCGCAACCGCGGCATTGTCCGTGAAGGCGGTAGTAGACCAGGGGATATTGCTTACTTTAAGATCGACGAAGTCGGCAACGTCCGGGTCAAACACTATCACAAGGACGAATCACAAAATACACCAAGAGAGGATGATGTTCTTGTGCACCACCAAGATTCAGAGCTGTGGACAAGGGCTTTCACAGGGAGACTCAAGTATTACGATTATTCTGAAGACAAAACATTCAAGAAATGGGCATGGGAAAATCGCACTGTGACGCGCGTCATTGATATTAAGCCTGGCAACTTCGATGACAAGCTTGAAATGGACATCAGGGTGGTGGACTTGGGCACATGGCCGACGTACGAGGCGTTGTCTTACACTTGGAAGGAAACAGCGTATGAAAGAGCTGCTGTATCCTCCTGGTCGCGTGAGGACGCTGAAATAGCTCGCAAAATGGCCAGATTCCTTTACGCCGTATACTGCAACGACGAATCTGGAAATGAGCGATATCTACAAGTCAATTGCGGGCTTCGAGATGCTCTGAAGCGACTGCGCGATACATCAGATACCAAAACTTATTGGATCGGTCAGCTTTCGATTAATCAACAAGACTATGGAGAGCGCAGGTTTCAAGTTTCTGGCATGGTGCGGTTCTACAACAGAGCCCAGCAAGTAACACTCTGGGTTGGAGACGAAGATGAGAACACAAGTGAGGTCTTTGAGATCTTCCGGAAGATTGCCCAAGAATTTAATAGCCAGGGGTTCTTCCCTGATCCCAACAGGATGTTGGCAGACACGGGATTGGGATTGCCTCCATTTGACTCCTCTATCTGGAAATCGGCGTTGGACTTTTTCAATCGGCCAGTTTTCAACCGCTGCTGGGTCATTCAAGAGGTAGTCGTGGGTCAGAAAGTCATTGTACGCTGTGGAAAACTTACTATCCATTGGGCCGACCTTGCAAGAGTCGCTCAAACGTTCGCTCGGTGGCCATGGCTAGAGATTGCCAACGGACATCCTGGCGAATGAAAAACCGAGTGTGCTGTCACCGTCAACCAATACCGAAGAAGACTATATCGGACAAGGCGGTCTCCCCAATATAGTGATGATGAATAGTTTCCGCGAGGATTTTCGTGAGCTGAAGGAAATTCCGCTGGAGACTCTGCTGTACTCCACTGGCCCTTTCCAAGCAACCGACCCTCGAGACAAGATCTATTCCGTTCTCGGCATTCAGAGCGCCAATACCAGCCGCAGCGATGCCAAAGAGATCGAAGCAGAGTACCAGAAGCCAGTAGAGGATGTCTTCCTCAACGCAGCGAGGGTCTGCATCATGCAATCGTCCTCTCTGACAATCTGCGGCATCAACAATGGTCTCTCCAGCAAGCGAATCAAACAACTTCCATCCTGGGTCCCCGATTTCACGGCAAGTCCCATTAATTTTATAACATCGCTGTGCCGTCCTCTACCGTTGAATCCGTACCATGCCTCTGGAGACATTCCTCTTGTCGCGGCCTGGCCGTACGAGGAACGCCCGGACCTTCTCGTCACGTCTTCATGCAAGATTGAGACGATCACCAATGTTTCTCAGCACTTTCTCTCCGGTAGGGAGACTTTACCGAAACTCGTTGTGGAGTGGACAAAGATGGCGTCGACGATCGGGCCACAATATCCGACGAGCGAGTTTGCGCCTGACGTCTTCTGCAGGACTTGTGTTGCTGACACCACGGGACCATTGCGCCAGAGTCCAATGCCGAAGACATTCCATGCCTCCTTATGCCGGTTGTTCGAAAGTTGTTTTCTTAAACATGTTGCCTCGGAACGTGACATGAACAATACAACTGTGGAGTTTGTTCTTCAGGAAAGTACCAATGCATTCATAGGACGTTGATAAAGGACGTGTATGATATGGAGGTTGCAAATAAGTCTGATGAGGCGCAGCCTAACACGAGCTCTTCTGCTGATGCCAGCGCTGTGGGTGAATCCTCAGGAGAAGATGCAGCTATAGATTCTGCGGCTGTAGAGGCGATGTTCCTGGCTGTAGGAACAGGCGCTTTTTTGTGACAGGCAATGGGTTCTTCGGCTTCGGATCCAGGGATATACAGGTGGGGGATGAGATTCATGTGCTCAGCGGGACGAGTGTGCCGTTTGTTTTGAGGAACTTGGGGGCCGGTAATGAGGAATCGGGAACACAAGATGACGACGAAAGAACTCGAAAGGCGCTGGAGATGGCGGAGGAAGATGATATGAGATTGTATAATATGGTGGGGGAAGCTTTTATACATGGTTATATGCAGGGTCAAGTCGCAATGAGGAAAGGCGCAGAGTGGGAAGGGATCTGTATTTGCTAAGAGGGTTCTGGTACGAAAGTGAAGGGGTGTGAGGAAGAGAGCAGATCACTATGCCTACCCCACGGCAATAGATGTAAAAGAGGAGTAAGAGAAGCATAACCACTTCTTGGAACGCGACAGGACTACTCCATGCATCCAAGTGCTGCCAAAAAGAGGAGCGGGGTGGACGATCTCGAGGAAAACCAAGGTTAGACTCAAACGTCGATGACTATAGTGGTATCGTTTCAGTAACCACAAGAGTGGTCGACCAAAAATCGTTCTTCTTCGATTAATCAGAGATAATACTACAGCATCTAGTAAGGATCGAAGATTGCTCTCCAAGCTTTGTTCAGTAATGCCATCCTCTGTAACGGGTTGGACCCAGTCACGTGACTCGGGAATCTGCCCTCGTCAAGCTAGTCCTAATTAGGCACCTCGCTTGCCTGCCCGCCACCCACCTCCTCTCCTCATAAGTAGCTTCTTAGTAGCTCAAGGGTTTAGCCCGTGATATCCTCCCGACTCAGTTAGCGGTGCCCCTCTGAGGTGTAGTTGAGAGAATGCCAAACTACTTTCAACGACCGTCTTGACCGTCTCAAAGCGGAGTTCCATGTAGGCCTCGAAATGGTCCGACTCAGGTTCCAAAGGTCGGAACCTCGAATTGGGTGGTGAAGGTGAAGTAGTAGCAGTGACTTCAACTTCTGCTTCACTTCGATTTCTACTCTCTCCTGCCAGTGATATTGACCATTCACTATGTTATTAGTGAATTGCATTGTGCTCATAATGATATAATTCCAAAGGTATGAACTATATTATGTTGGAGCCTGCAGGCTCCAACATACTATTTCTTCACTGCTTGAATTCATCCTGATTGATCTCTTTCTTTCACCAAATTCACAGTCCATCGACATTACCTTGTGTATTCGAACTCTTAGACCTCAACCCGATGTCACGATCCACTCCACTGGGAACATTCAATAGAGATAGACCGCTGCGTCAGGAGCAAAAGACTAGGATTCAACGACAATGTCGTTGAACTGTTCTCGCTATATATAGGCGCTTCACGGTCGTTATACCCGAGGCCTGAATCTACCACCTCTCGATCTCCCAGAATACCTGTTAGTTCCCTCCAAGGAAAAATCTGATTCTCTAACCTGTCTACGGACAGCCAGGGCGACACCTACTCCTCCGCCATCATGAATCATCATCAGAGTGATCCCACGGTCCTAACGGGCAATTACCGTCTCTCCGATGGCGTTACTTCGACTGCCATCACCACGACATACACGACCATGGAACGGCTCGAGCGAGCTGCCCATAGCGTTCTGAACACCCTTCAGGCAAACGATTGCGACGGTAACCAATGGATTCAGGTTTTGGGACTCACCGAGGAAGCGATCGAGCGTCTAGACAATGACAAGGAATGTCTTGGAGGAGTTGTCTTTCGTTTCGAGTGGGAGGGAGCTACTGGCCTAATCAAAGTGATCCCATCGGCTGCCCACGAATCCCTGCTCAATGATTTCAGCTCGAAGGTTGGCTCTGAGCTCCAGAATATAGGCATCGACTGGCCGGACCGACGCTGGATAGGGTCCACTACATACAAGCCAGCCGCCAACAAGGGAAAGCAAGGCGACCAGGCATTCACTCCCCCATCGCGGCGAGTGACTCAGGGACAGACCCGAGGATGGCCAACTCTGGTCATCGAAGTAGGAGTCTCAGAGTCCATGACCAAGCTGCGTTCCGATGCCATGTTCTGGCTTAACAATTCCAATGGCCAAACCAGATTCGTCATTCTCATCAGCGTTTTCAAAAGGGCCCGGGTGACGTTCGAAAAATGGATGCTGATGCCGCCTAATGCCCCGAACCCGGCCCCCCCGGCGTACGTCGCCACACTTCGCTCACGGCCCATCCACGATCCTCCTCTAGCAAATCATCAGCCAGCTGCTAGCCAGTAGCTTTACTCGGCCCAAGAGGTTGTCGTTACCCCAACCGGGATGACCGGCGCCCCCATGATTTTGCCCTTCCGGGCCCTGTATGACAGGGCACCAGGACCGAATGAGAGCGATATTACCATCACCGTCCAGGACTTTAGGGAATTCGTCCAGACAATTTTCTGAGACCCTCCATCAAGTGGCTCAGAAATCGACCGTCTTTTCTTTTCTTTGCTTTGCCCTTTCAATTCTAATGTTCTTAACGAGATTGGGGGGGTGGTTAACTTTGGTTTTCATGTTCCAACATTCCCAATAGCTTTAGAGAAACCCCAATACGAAGAGTTAGCTATATTATCCAAGTTCTCAGTAAGCAATAAATTTATGGCTTAATAATGTATAGGTTTAGTAGAAGAATACGCGGCGCCTGGTGATCACCACCATACTTATGCTGTTGTATGTTTTTTGTCCTTCTTAGATAAAATAACGCTGTGACATGACAACCTTGCACTCCAACGCATTATCGTAGTGATGGATGCGATGAAGATCGAGTTTGGACAGTGCCAGCGGTCGGGGTTAGGCCTCGAAATGGTCCGACTCAGGTTCCAAAGGTCGGAACCTCGAGCCTGAACCTGAGGTTCTCAGGTTCCAAGTTTTGGGACCTGAGTCGGGTCGCGGTTCCATCAGGTTCGACTCAGGTT